>OX451738.1:1186253341-1186809658 GCA_948472305.1 Vicia faba
GCAATGTTGGAAATTTATGGCAGATTTAAGTGAAGCAATGCAAGCCTGCGTTTCATGCCTTGTTGCTGATCACTTGTGTGCATTCTGATGAGTAAAAAGAAAGTACAATTGAGTGAGATTAGCGTGTGAAGGATGAGCTGGCATGGACTGCACATGGATAGGAGGGAAGTAAAGGATTATTGCCCAAAATAGCAATTCATGATGACTGCATATGTTTTGCATGATCTGGAAAGGAAAAAATGATGAGGTCAAGATGTGTAATTCATGCAAGAAGCGTATGGTAAGATTCATGCAGCATACAATTCCCCCATGCACATAAAATGCATTCCTTCCTTGCTTGCCTTGCCATGCACACTTGAATCAGTTGTGACAAATTCAAATCTTCATCATTCCTCGTGCGTTTTTGAAAAGAATGAGGCCTTTGGAAAGCTTACATGATAAGCAATAATGTTGTAGTTGATGGAAATTCAACATGATGCTTGCAATTGTTAGAAAACATGGCATGAAATTTGGTGGAATTGGGGTCTGGCAGGCTTGGGTGCGCGCATGCTTGTATACTGGCAGAGCTTGTTGAAAACTTTGAGAACCAAGATTTAAATGATGATATCTCCCTCATTTTAGAACCAAATGATGTGATTCAATGAGTGACATGAAGTTTATACATCTAATTACAAATCCCTTCTCATCATTTCTCAAATTAAAAGTTTGAATTAACAGATTAACCACCATGAACATGGTCACACCAAGTGTTTGATACAATGACTGGCCTGATGTGTGCACGGGCTTCTCTTGCTGGGAAGTCTTGCGCACGCATGGCATACATCTGCCAACTTTTTCTTTCAACTTCAAAATCTAATAACTCTCTCCACAATTCCCCAATTAAAACAAACCTTGAATAAAAATTGAAGAGGAGACATCAAACTCTAACTTTGATGTTCAAACATTTTTGAAATTATGATCAATTCAACAAGAAAAGCTATGGTGAAGGTATGCACACCGTCTACTTGATCAAATTCCGCGCGCCATGCCTTGTTTGGTAAGCATACTCACCCTCTCAAGCCTTGAGATCATGACCATCATATCTTTCTTTATACACGACCAAATGAGACACTTCTTGAATAAAAAATGCACAGGAAGATTCAAGCTATAGTTTTGATGTTGATACTTTTCAAAATTGAAATCATTTGATACTTCAAAAGTGGACATGAAGAAATCAGCATTCTAGTCAAAAATCTTAAAAATTTCTAAGTGTCCAGAAATTTCCAAGCCAAATATCTCTCAATAAAATAACTTTTTGGCCTTGACACCACAAGGACAAAGTTGAATAAATTTGTATCCTTTTTCCAACCATATAAGGTTTGTACATTTTCAATAAAAATTGAAAGAGTTATGATCATTCAAAGTTCAATACTATGGATACTTTGGGAAAATTCTCAAAAATGCTCAAATGCATTCTTACACAAGCTAACTCAAAATCAAATATTCCTCTTGATTTTATGCCTCCATTGATTATGAAATATGAGAATAGGATCTTTAAATTGATGGTTGACCAAAAGTCCCCTTGGTCAACATTGACTTTGGTTGACTTTTGGTCAAAATGACTATTTTTCCCCTTTTGATTAATTGAACTTCTTTCAATCAAAACCGATGGTCAAACTTCCACTTATAGATGTTCATAAACATGTTAAGAAGCATGGAATCAAATCTTTCTCAAAAAATCAAATATTTCTTGATTAAATCAAAAACCCTAATTTTGGCTCTTTGTGTTAAGAGATAGTGACCAACCTTCAAACCCTCATTTTCCTGGACAAATTGAGAAAGTCGTTGATCAAAGATGTCTTATATGATGATGAGGAGATGATGCTTCACACATTTGTCTTTTACAAGCCTCAAACTCCTCAACTGATCAAAACCCTATTCTTGAGAGATGAACAGTGGAAATGTGATTCTTCTCCAAACTTTGCAAACTTCCAACTTCTAATGATCATATGGGATAAATGGGATGTCTTGCAACATAAGAAACCCTTGTAACTTGAGAGAGTTTAAAGATTGAAGATATGAGATCCTATTTTGCACTGATTGACCAAACAAACATCCTCTAGAGCTTGTAGAATACCTTGGGAACCCAGATACCCTAATCCTTATCATGAGAATGTATGAATATGTATGATGAAGCATAAGCCATGTAACTAGAATGAAGAGGAAAAATTTTGGGGGGTAACAGCTGCCCCTATTCAATCTTCTTTAACTAGAGGGTGAGATTGACAATAGCCTTTCAAACAATCACGGTAAAAGAGGATTGAATACTTAATAGAACCATAAAATTTGCATCTGAAGCCAGCCAAGTGAAGGTGGACCTAAAATGGAAAGACATCGGGCGAAGGTGAACTTTGTCGGAGGAAAGAGAAATATCGGGAGAAGACGAATCTTAAACAACAAAAAAGGGACACCAGGAGAAGGTGGACCTAAAATTGAAAGACACTAGGCGCAGGTGAATTTATCAGAGAAAAGATAACGTCGGGCAAAGACATACTTTACTCAACGAAAAAGGGACATCAGGCGAAGGTGGACCTAAAACGGAAAGACACCGGGCGAAGGTGAACTTTAGCAGAGGAAATAGAAATGTCAGGCAAAGACGAATCTTAACCAACAAAAAAGGGACACCGGGCGAAGGTGAACCTAAAATGGAAAGACACTGGGCGAAGGTGAATTTAATGGAGAAAAGAGAACATAAGGCAAAGACATACTTTACTCAACGAAAAAGGGAATCAGACGAAGGTGGACCTAAAATGGAAAGACACCAGGTGAAGCTGAACTTTACCATAGGAAAGAGAAACGGTGGGTGAAGACATACTTTACTCAATGAAAAAGGGACACCGCGCGAAGGTGGACCTAAAACGGAAAGACGCTGGGCAAAGATGGACTTTACCAGAGGAAAGAAAAATGTCGAGTGAAGACAAATCTTAACCAACAAAAAAGGGACATCGGGCAAAGGTGAATTTACCGGATTCAGAGGAAGAACGTCAGGCGAAAGCAAACTTACTGTGGAAAAAGGAAGAACTTCGGGCGAAGGCGGACTTACTAATGAGAAAAAGACTAACCGAAGGTAGACTTTTGACAAAAGAAAGCCGACCAAAGGCAGACTTTCTGGGGATACTACGTGACAGATTCCATTGGGGATACTGGATGAGAATTTTGACTGAAGTAAATTTAAAGAGCACGCTGAATCAAGGGTAAAATTTACAGGAGAAAGAGGCCATACGAGGGATGCTCTGTCAAGGATTGCCAAAACTTATTGAACTTTCAAGGGTTTGTAAGTATGCAAGAATTACGACATCCGCCAAACCAAAGGTAGAGTATCAATTCTTCAAGAGTGGCAATTGTTTGAATTACCACACACCAAGCATGGATAATCAAATTTTTTAGATATAAGAAAGGCTATACACCGACTCTTATTCATAATTTTGACGGCGAGGTAAACACAGGTAAAATAATCGAGGACTTGCAAGGGCAAGAAGAAACCATAATTTACTGGGAAACTAGATAATACCAAGAAAACTCGAACGATGGTAAATCAAACATACTCTACTGGGGGAAAAAGTAGGATCACCCTAAGCTTGCTGTGGAGATGATTCATCTTTGAGCGTGTAACAATCTGGTTACCAAAGTTAAACATAATTGGCTTATACTCATGCATATTTGAATTTTTATAGCGTAATTCTCCATACAACAGAAAGGCTGCGCTTTTTGGTAGATGCAATGAAATGATGCATGTTTTAGAGATGCATGAGGAAAACACGTCAATACTCGACTTTTGAGGAGACGATGAATTCCCGAACAAAAATCTTAACATATCTGATCAACCTAAATTTTAGTGGGGAATCACAATTCGAACTCAACCAAATTATTAAGGTTTCTATCACTGGTCAAATAACTTCCAAGGGAAGAAACTGCAAATATAAATTGCAGTTCTGACAGAATTCTTGAGAATCCTCGATTCCTCAGGGAACAAATCCAATCCCCTCCAAATGAGGAAAACTTTATGTTAGAACATAGTTTGGTTCTACATCCTTGTAAGAGTTTTGATGATAACAAACACATGATATATATAAAGAACATATATGCTCTCTAAAAAAATATTTTAATATGCAAAAAAGTTCTGATGTAAGAAGCGTAGAAGATGAGAAAAGATCTACTAGAACATAATAGAAGTTCTGATGTAAGAAGCATAGAAGATCTGCTAAAACATTTGAAAGTTCTGATGTAAGAAGATGAGAGAGTTTTGCTTTGAAGATCTGTTCAGACACAACATACTTAGAAGCAAATATGTGTAATACGCTAAATGAAGAAGTTATGTGTTACAACTTCTAAATGCATCAACGTTGTGAAACAAGAACTCTAATATTCAGATATGTAAAGTTCTGGAAAGAAAAATATCCTCAACGATAACATTCATCTTCTAATGTGAGCATGCTCTGAAGCGTTACATTTTATTAATGCCAAATCAAAAGTAACAGTTGAATAAAGACATGATCTTCACTTTTGGAAAGAACATTAACTACACTTCATCAACCTTCCAAAATCATCTTCTTATGTCTCTCATGCATTACCTATTTAAAGAATACGTGAAGAAGATATCAAATGATGACTGCGCACGAAAAAGAGAAATACTTCAACTGTGTAATACATCACTTTAGTGATATTGTTTTTGTTAGAAAACATATTTGTACACTCCTTTCAATATTTTATTTTTGTAATTCCTTGAGAAAACTGGATTGTGGTTTAAACTCAAGAATACTTTGACGGTTGTCATAGTAACTATGTAATCAATTTTGATTAGTGGATTAAGACCTCGCTTGAGAGAGGCGAAATCACCTTGGCGGGTGGACTGGAGTAGTTTGAGTTCAAACGAACCAGTATAAAAATCAAGTGTCATTTTGTCTTAGATTTAAAAACCCCAATTCAAACCCCACCCTTTCTTATGTTTTACCATCCTTCAATTGGTATTAGAGCACCTGGATCTGGGTTCAAACACTTAACCATTTCAGAAAAAGATCCAAGCAGGAAAAACACTATGGTGGGACCAAGTCGGAACATCAGCAATGATTATCATAAGGAGAAAGACATAATCAGTTGCAGACCCCCAATATTTGACGGTGAAAAGTTTGATTACTGGAAAGACATAATCAAAAGTTTCTTTCTATCTCATGATGTTGATCTATGGGATATGGTGATTGATGCTATATTCATCCTAGTGATGAAAACAGTCAGAAGATTGACAGAAAAAGAATGACAGATCATCAAAAGAGAGAATTCAGAAATCATCACAAGGCCAGAACAATTCTCTTGAGTGTTATCTCATACACAGAGTATGAGAAGATCACGAACAGAGAATCAACAAAACACATGTTTGACTCCTTGAGAATGACGCGTGAAGGAAACACACAAGTCAAAGAAACTAAAGCTCTTTCACTCATCCAGAAGTACGAAGCTTTCAAAATGGAAGAAGAAGAAACTATTGATACAATGTTCTCAATATTTCAAACTCTGGTTGCGGGATTGAATGTTCTAGAAAAAGGGTACTCCACAGCAGATCATGTAAAGAAGATCATAATAAGTTTACCCAAGCAATGGAGACCCATGGTCACTGCATTAAAACTAGCTAAAGATCTGGATAAAATTTCTCTTGAAGAACTTATCAGCTCCCTGAGAAGTCATGAGATAGAACTAGAAGAAGATGAACCCCAAAAGCAAGGTAAGTCTTTCGCTCTTAAATCTAATAAAACTAAAGCTTTTAAGGAAGAAGAAGAAAGTTCTAGAGGATCTGCATCAGAAGAATATGAATTATCTCTCCTCTCCAGAAGGGTACAACAATTTTGGAAACACCGACAAAAATTCAGAAATCCCAGAAGATCAAACAGTCATTCTGAATCAAACTCTAGGTACAAAAAGTACAGAAGCAAAGACATCATCTGCTACAAATGTAACAAAGAAGGCCATTACAAAAGCGACTGTCTAAATCTACAGAAAGAAATGCTAAAAAGAAGTTCTCCAAAGATAAGAAGAAAAGTCTTGTGGAAACGTGGGATGACTCAGAATCTTCTGAAGCTAAAACAGAATCAGAAGATGAACAAGCCAATTAGCCCAAATGGCCAACTTATCAGATGACTATGGATCATTTGAATCTGAATCAGACTCAGAGGAAGAAAGGTATTCTCGAACTTTTCTAGATCTCAATTAGAAGAAAGTCTGTCAGAAATTCTTAAAAGATATCAGCAACTTCGAGTCATAAACAAGAACCTGAAAAAGGATCTAGTTTCTAACTCTGAAGAAATTAAGAAACTGAGATCAGAAAACTCTGAGCTGAAAGAAACAATTTATAAACTAGAAAATAATTTACAAAATGCTCAGGAAGAAACTATCTCAGAAGTTCCTAGTAAATCTGATAAGATCATAAAGGAATATGATCATAGCTTTCAAAAATTGCTTGCTAAAAACATAAATAGAAGCAAGATGGCTTCAATGTTCTATGAAGTTAGCAGAAATGGAAGAAAAGGAATAGGATACAAGGATAAAGTATCTCAACCTAAGAAAGTTAAGGATATGGTCTTGAAACACACACCTCTTTATTCTCACTTCACCTATGGGCATACACATGATATAAAATAAACTAGTAAGGTGTTTTCTGCTCAATATAATTTCAAACGGAATTTTGGAAACTCTAACAATCATGGACCCAAAAAGATATGGGTGCCAAAGAATATAATCATTTATGTTGCCGATATTTTTAACAGCAAGGTTGAAACACCAGTTTTAACAACTGGACTCTGGATGCTCTCTACACATGACAGGAAGAAAGCATATGTTCCAAAGCCTGGAGCTTAAATCTGGAGGATTCGCAGGTTTCAAAGGCAATCAGAAAGTAAAGATTATTGGATCTGGAACTATTGGTAACATTACTGAGGACACAACATCATAAGAATCTCAGTCAAATACAGAAGATGTGTCACAAACATTACATAAACATCTGAAGATCCCATCCAGAAAAGAAAACTCAGAAGATCTAAAAAACTGTTTTGCTTTTCTCGATGCTTTATCTTAATCTTTTATTTTTCCCGTGTTGTTACTAATTTTTTATTCTTGACAAAAAGGGGGAGAATGTAAGATATTTTGACTCCCTCTTAAATCTCTGATCAGAAATCTTCATGGAAGTATTTTTTTCTTCATCTGAGTACCCATCTCAGGGGGAGACTTTTATGCTATCAAAATATACAAGTTTTTGTCATCATCAAAAAGGAGGAGATTGTTAGAACATAGTTTGGTTCTACATACCTGTAAGAGTTTTGATGATAACAAACACATGATATATATATATATATATATATATATATATATATATATATATATATATATATATATATATATATATATATATATATATATATATATATATATATATATATATATATATATATATATATATATAAAGAACATATATGCTCTCTAATAAAGTATTTTAATATGCAAAGAAGTTCTGATGTAAGAAGCATAGAAGATGAGAAAAGATCTAATAGAACATAATAGAAGTTCTGATGTAAGAAGCATAGAAGATCTTCTAGAACATCTGGAAGTTCTGATGTAAGAGGATGAGTGAGTTTCACTTTGAATATCTGTTCAGACACAACATACTTAGAAGCAAATATGTGTAATACGCTAAATGAAGAAGTTCTGCATTACAACTTCTGAATGCACCAAAGCTGTGAAACAAGAACTCTGATGTTCTGATATGTAAAGTTCTGGAAAGTAAAAGAGCCTCAACAGTAACATTCATCTTCTGATCTGAGCATGTTCTGAAGCGTTACATTTTATTAATGGCAAATCAAAAGTAACGATTGAATCAAGATAGGATCTTCGCTTTTGGAAAGAACATTAAATACACTTCATCAACCTTCCAAAAGCATCTTCTTATGTCTCTCATGCATTTCCTATTTAAAGAAGACATGAAGAAGATATCAAATGATGACTGCGCACGAAAAAGAGAAATACTTCAACTATGTAATACATAACTTTAGTGATATTATTTTTGTTAGAAAACATATTTGTACACGCCTTTCAATATTGTATTTTTGTAATTCCTTGAGAAAACTGGATTATGGTTTAAACTCAAGAAGACTTTGACGGTTGTCATAGTAGCTGTGTAATCAAGTTTGATTAGTGGATTAAGACCTCACTTAAGAGAGGCGAAATCACCTTGGCGGGTGGACTGGAGTAGTTTGAGTTCAAACAAACCAGGTTAAAAACCAAGTGCCATTTTGTCTTAGATTTAAAAACCCCAATTAAAACCCCACCTTTCTTGTTTTTTTCCATCATTCACTTCACTGGGAATCACAGAATTTCTTGAATGAAAAGAAATCCAATCAAACCATTATGGGGGTAACAAGTAGAGGTAATAACCTCCACTTGGGGAAGGAAATAAAACCTTTGAACTTCGACTTGAAACTTGGAGCTCCATCGGGAAATTCACCAGTAATACTCTCCTACCGAAGGTAAGAGACCCTTGAACGAAAAATGTCATTGTATATTGCTTTAGGAAAAGCCTGGGACTTGACCCGTTGGGGAATAAATAGGCTCGATGATCAATCATCTCTTCAAAATACTTTATAGGGCAACATTTCCTAAGGAAAGACAAACTTCATAGGATATAAATCTTTACTTGAGAAGAACAAGCATCTTGGGGGCAGAAGTTCCACTGGGGATATCTCCATAAAATATTCTATCATCGGGGATGAAAGAGTTATAACTGGTATTCCCATGTACATCACACTAGGGAGACATGACACTTGCTCTACTGGGGACAGAAACTTACTCCATTAGGGAATAATAGATAAATTACTTCGGCAGGTTTCGAAAGTTGGCTTTGATTGGGGAGCAGAAATCAATTTTAATTGAGAAGAATGAAACGCCTCCATGGGAATACCAAACCAGAATTCCCATGATTAATTGGGAATCTTCTCAAGAAAACTTTGACATGGGCAGATTGTATTGGGGGAAAGCGTGCAAACTTGACTAAGGATTAACATGTGTACCTTACAGATAAAATAAGGGCTAACCTCATTGGGGAAACTGAAAAATGTCGACTTCAAGGGGAGGATGTCAATAATCCTTTAGTAAAGGCCGAGTATGATGATGTCTACCTTAGACATTATATCAGACACCTGAAATTTCTAAGCAATTTTTATTTATCGATATCATGTGTTGTAAAGTCCTTAACGTTTTAAATGCAAATTTTTTTAAAAATATTGAACGTCTTTTGTAATTAAAATAGTAAATATAAAAAAAAATTTGTGCAGTTCTGAAAAAAAACACTTTTATTGATTGATGGGCCTGTAAATATGAATTTACATCAAGAAGCAATTCCTAAAAAGAGGAAATTGCATACAAAGTATATAGAGGAGAAAATAAAGATGGAAATGTGAGTGCGGATTTATCAAGGACAACTCTACTACAACTCTTATATCCTCAAATCTCATCAGTATCTTGCTTTTTGAATAACTGATTGGATTGTTGCTTCCAGAGCCAACCTAACAACAATGTAAGTTGACATTACATATGCAACGCAGACTATAGTATTCACTTTTTAATTCCTAACTTTTTCCTGGATTTCCCTTTTGGGTTTTCAATCCACACAGATACCCTTTTTTGCCTAAATTGCCTTTGATAGGTTCAATTCAGCGGGTGTACAATTATTTTTCACTCAATCCCTCTTTATTTTGTCCCTAACTTTTGCTCGAACCTATTCTCGCTTAGGTTTTCCAGGATGCCTTTTTATCCCGAGCCAGTCAACTCAGCAGTCATTTTATGTGAAGTACTTTTTCACTACATATCCGTTGACGGGGTGAGGAAAATCCTCTCCATCCATAGTTGTGAGCATCATGGATCCTCCTAAAATACCTTTTTTATAACATACGATCCTTCATAATTAGGAGCCTATTTACCCCTAGCATTTGTATTATTGGGAGGCAAGATTCTCTTCAGCACGAGTTCTCCAACTTGAAAACTTCATGGACGTACCTTCTTGTCAAAAGATTTCTTCATCCTTCTCTGGTATAGTTGTTCATGGAAAATAGATGTCAATCTCTTCTCGTCACTGAGATTCAGCTGATCAAATATATTCTGAATCCATTCAGCCTCATCCAACTGTGCATCTGTCATTATCCTCAAGGAAGGAATCTCCACTTCCACAGCAAAGATTACTTCCATGCCATAAAAAGCGAAAAGGGAGTTACTCCAGTTGAAGTGCACGCAGTGGTATGATAACCATGCAAAGCAAATGGCAACATCACGTGCCAATCCTTATAGGTGACAACCATTGTCTGCACAATCTTCTTGATATTCTTATTAGCTGCCTCAATCGCGCCATTCATCTTGGGTAGGTAAGGAGAAGAATTATGATGCTTTATCTTAAAGCTCTCACACAACTCTTTCATCATCTTATTATTGAGATTTGACCTATTGTCGGTAATAATCTTCTTGAGAATCTTGTATTGATAAATGATATTGTGATTGATGAAATGAGCAACTACCTGTTTAGTGACGTTGGCATAAGATAGTTCTTTGACCCACTTATTGAAGTAGTCGATGGCCACTAGAATGAAGCGATGCCTGTTGGAATTAGTCGGCTCAACCCGGTCAATCATATTAATACCTCACATTGCGAAGGGCCAAGTTGAAGTTAAGACATTCAGAAGATTGGGCGGAACATGCATTTTATCGGCATAGATATGACACTTGTAATAGACCATGTGTTGTACCCCAAAAGTTTCTCTCTCTTTTCTCAAGACATTTCTCACAAGATCTCCAATGGCTCAAGTTTGCACAAAGTGTTGACTAGGTCAAACCACCTCCTAAACACTGATGCCTCAAATTAGGGTTTTAATTTTCATAAGGATAATTGGACTTCTAATGCCTCAAGTGACTTTCATGGATCATTATATACCTGCAATAATACTCATGTCAAGTTTCAAGTCTTGAATCACAATTTTGCTCAGTCAATTGACCAGATGACTGAAAATCAACTATATTGGGTAAAGGTCAACCTACAGTCAAACTTCATGATTTCTGGCCAACATAAAAATTTTAAGGTCCTATTGATTATTTGATCAAGTATTGATCACAATTCCTCAAGAAAATCACTCAATTTACCAAAAGGGAAAAATGGTCAAAATTAGGGTTTAATTGTAAATTGACTAATCACTCACTTTTGATCTAATACATGATCCAAATGGCTTGAAGCATAATCTCAAGGATTCAAATAAAACATGTTTACCTAATCTCATGGCTGAAATCTTCTTTCAAAATCAATGGATTGATAATTGAATTTTGGGTCAACTGATGAAAAGTGATGAAAAGTCAACTGATGCACAAAAAGTCAAACTTTGAATTTTTGATCAAGATTTGATTTCAAAGATCACAATTCATAAAGACATTCAAAAATATGAAGCTTGATCATCAAGAAATCAAGAAAGTCAAAAGTCAATTTGAAAATTCAAACTTTTCAAGACTTAGAAATATTTCCTAAGTGTTTTTATACATGATAATTTCACTACTTCATGCCAAATTTTCACCAAGATGCAAGATGAATAAAAAGAAACTTTCAACATGAAAATTGTAGATCTTGATCAGATCCACAACTTTTTATTAGAGGGCTCATATCCAAAAAAAATGCTTAGATTTTGAGTTATAAGCCCATAGAGTCATGTACTTTTTCTAAAAACACTTAGTGAAAATTTGACCTAGTTTAAGCAGATTTTTGTCCCAACTTCTTGGCCATTTTTCACATAGTTCCAAGATGATTTTGTAAAAATGGTCAACTTAAAGGTTGTATAGGATGTTTCAAACTTTCCAAAATGTCCAAGAAATTGAAGAGATCGTGTTTGAGCTAAGAGAATCCAAGACAAGAAGTTGGACGTTCATTCTTGAATTATAGGTCATTTCCATGATGAACACGAATTCAAATCTCTTAGCCATGCCTTGTAATATTGCTTTGCAGGCCTCTAAACTTCTAAATCTATCCATAATCAGTTCATTGCACAAGCTTTTGAGCTATTGTCCACTTGATCCAAGAATTATCCAATACATTTTTCTATTTTGAGAAGAAAGGCAAGACTTCCATTTTGGAAAAGCATACTTTTGTAAAATGTCAACCCTTCTTGAGACTCCAACTTGTTCCCTCTACACACACTCCGTATAAAAGATCAGAAGCAATATGTTTAAAGTGCTCAACCACTCTACATTGCTTGTACAATACATTGAAACTTGGTTTCCCACTTTTCTTCAAAATCAAGTAACATAGCCATAACTCTGTATCTCACAGATCTCAACTTCAAGCTCTAAGACCTTTTGCTTATAACTATACAAGTTGTTTGCAATAAAGGACATGAGCTCAAGCACTCTCAAACCTCCCACAACTTTTGCAATCCAGAACTGGCCATAAACTTGACATTTTTTTAGGTTTAAACAGCTATCTCCAAATCCACTCGTGCGTATTGAGTTTTAATCATCCAAACACATTTCATACCTAATATAAAAGTGATCTAGGTCCCCGTTTCTTAACTATAACTCCATTTCCATTATCCACCATTTTCAAAACCCAATTGATCCAAAGTCACCTTCAACACCAGAGTTACCAATATAATCAAAGTCACCAACTGTACATGTGAGAAATCAACCCTCTCACTCACGGATGAAGACTAGGTCAGGGTAAGGCAAGGGTAACTCATAAATCATGGTTCTTCCTGAAAGTAAAATCATCACAACACAGACGTGCACGATAAAAGTACCTTTACTTGAACCTCATATGAGTATGGTATATGACATGACTGCACTAATCGGACCACATCATATAGTCGTCATGCCCCCACTCTATTCCTAGTGTCCTAGTACACTCTGGCCTGGGTACTGGGCCTTTTACCTCAAAAAGTATCATCCCAACCCCCACAGTATAACAATAATATCCAGAGTATAGAAAACAATAAAATGCAATGCATGAAAAAATATAATCAATGCATATAAACAAATAAAGCTAGAAAGCAATAAACACATAAACATCCAAAAAAAGCAGGCAAACACAAGTTAGAACGGACTTGCTAAGGATGGACCAGCAATAGGTCAATATGTCCCCAGTGAAGTTGCTATCTGAAACAACCGGCGGAAAATCATCAAAGATAAAATTTTATAAAATTTCCATCGAACGTCTTTTATCCCACATGAAGGGAAAGGTTAACATCGCGAAAACCTGAAAAAGGAGAAGTCATGGTCTTGTTACCGAGAGATCGGGTAAGGAAATCAGTTACGCGAGGGAATCATATTAGCACTCCAAACGTCTGTAGTACTCTACAGGATCCACTTATATTTGTTATGATCTAATGGTGTGAATTCTAGGTCTAAAGCTTAAGAGCTAAAAAGATATAAGTGGGGAAATGCATGCAAAATAAAAGAGAAAATAATGTAGGGAAAATAAAAGTTATGCTCGTTTGGACCCTACCCTAATGCCTACGTATCCCTTTTAAGGAATCAGAGCAGCCGTATTTCGGTTTCAAAAGTTTTATTGGTTTGTATTTTTTAATGAACAGTATTAATTACGCCTTCTGCCGCAACTCGACCTTTGGAGACTTACGCGTCAGCACAGAAGTGAATTAACATGTTCTTTTGAAAAGAGTTTTGAAAGAAAATCCCAAAGGAAAAATAGTTGTGTTGGTTGGTGTTTTTGCTGCAGATGACATCTAGTTGATCTCAAAAGAGAGATTTTAGCCACTTCTCCACTTATTCATGAAATATGTTTTTTTAGACTTAAACCATACTAAAGCTTAGAATGGAAAAGCAATAAGATCGAGCAGAAACCCGCTTATCATTTCCCAAGCTCGACAAAGATATGATTTTCATCAGTAATTTTAAAGTATTTTGAAGTTTTGCCAGAAAAAGAAGTTTTGTTTTAAATGTAAGGATGCAAAAGGGGAAAGAAAAGTATAATGGGAGACTAACCTAAATTTATCCCTAACATTATCATACAATTATTGATCCTATAGTTTGAGTTTGAATGGAAATCTCTACCCTATGTTGGCATACATGGATATAAGCCTAAGGTCTATTCAATTCACACTTGTAGTAGAGTGAATTAAAAACTTAAGGAGAGCATACAAGAAGTGGGTCTAGTAGAGAAGAGGAAAGATAGAATTAACCCCTAAACTTCTAAACACAAGCAAACCGTCAAGGTAAAACCCTAATATGTTCCCTAATCAAGATTAATTTTAAAAAAGGGAGAAAAGTTTGTAAAATTGATCCAATTAAAACCTATCTTTCTAAAGGCTTGTAAAAATAAAAAACATGGTTAATAGTCCTTGGATTTAATTGAGGGGTTAGAAATGATTAGGAATTACTAAGACTAGTTAATAAAAGGGGCAAACTAAAGAGTTTTAGTATAATATTTGTGAAAAAATGCAAAATCAAAAGTTAAAAATTAATAAAAATGATTTTTATGGTTTTAAATCATCCAAGGAAATTAAACATATTTTCTTTGATTTTTTAAAACAGAGTAAATTAGGGTTTCAAAAGTTTCTTCTAGCTTAAGCAAAAAAGAAAGGTCAAAAACTAATATTAGTTTCTAAAATTTGGAAAAATAGGAAATTTAAGATGTAAAATCAGTTAAAAACTATATTAAATTGGTTTAATACCTAAGGGTAAGTAAAATTGTTTTTATAGAATTTTATTGTTAGAGGAATATACCAAAAAATATTATTTTCACACAATACCAAAAAAAAATAAAGAAAAAAGATATTGTCAAAGATTTATTTTATTTTATTATCAAAAAAATTTATAAAATAAAACAAAAATTATTTCCATGAATAACATTCAAAATGGAACCTAATATATTTTTTGGGATTTTTTTATATTAGTAAAACTTGGAAAATAAAATTCTAGAACTTAATAGATGATGAAAAAAAACCCTAATTGAACTTATTGATTTATTTAAAAGTCTAAAACTGATTTAAAAAAATAAATAAAATTCATAATTTGAAAATAGGCTAAAAATAGAGTTCACTATATTTTTTTGATAATTTTTGGACAAGAGAAAATATTAAAACAAAAATAAGAAAACAATTAAAAATGCATTAAAAATTCAAAAAGAACCAATGCTTATTACACCTGCTAAAGCCAGAATACGCTGTAAAAGAAAATCAAAACTTGTTCAATTGAAGCGCGCCACATAATCGTTCCTACCACTGAACCATGCCTTATCACATGTTGATCAGTTTTTACACTGAATTCAGATCATGATATCTCCTTCAATTCCTGATGAAAACGCACGAATTTGTAACCAAATTAAAGATCTCATGAAGTAGATCATCATAGGATCAAAGATTTTCAAGAATGGCTCACGAATCAAGGAGAAAAATGCACGCGAAAGTCCTTGAAATTGACATATTTTTAACTTGCAAAAACAAAATTCATCAAGCCAAATTCATATCCACATATCTCATTCATTTCTGAACCAAATCACTTCATCCAAACATCAAAGTTCATTGTGAAAATGCAAAGAACAACGAGATGAACATAGATTTCACAACTAATGCAAGATTAAGCAGAGATGTAGCATGAAAGCATTATTTTGATCAAAGTTCAAGCAACTTACAAACCATGAATTCATCATCAAATCACTTATGTACATACTTCAGATCTAAGATACGGCCAGCTAGCATGATTAAAACAAGATCTACATTGCAAATTCACGATGAAATGATGATGTGAAGTTCATGAAAACTTACCTCAAGTAGTGAAAAGTCAATTCACTAGGTGCCTCTGAATTTAACAAGAAAATCAATAGATCTTCTCGTCGAGCTCAAAAGATGAAGATGCAAGCTGAAATTTGAAGAACGCACGAGAAGGTTGATAGAAAACTTGTGAATTCTTAAAAATGCAGAAAAAGTGTGCAATTGGATTTTGGAGAAGAAGCTTGAATGCAACTTCAGGATTCCAGATCCCTCCCTAGAGTGAAGAGCAAGCTTATCTAGAACAAAGAAGCGTGTCGAGGAAGCTTTGCAGAGGGATAATACAGTCTTTTGCAAGTTTGGAGCCGTTAGAGGGCAATGTTGGAAATTTGTGGCAGATTTGAGTGAAGCAATGTAAGCCTGCATTTCATTCCTTGTTGTTGATCACTTGTGTGCATTTTGATGAGTGAAAATAAAGTAGAATTGAGTGAGATAAGCGTGTGAAGGATGAGCTAGCATAGACTTCACATGAATATGAGAGAAGTAGAGGATTATTGCCCAAAATAGCAATTCACGGTGACTGCATGTGTTTTGTATGATTTAGAAAGGAAAAAATGATGAGGTCAAGATGTGTAATGCATGCATGAAGTGTATGGTAAGATTCATGCATCATACAATTCCCCCGTGCACATGAAATGCCTGTCTGCCTTGCTTTCCTTGCCATGCACACTTGAATCAGTTGTGACAAATTCAAATCTTCATCATATTTCCTCATGTGTTTTTTAAAAGAATGAGGCCTTTGGAAAGCTTACATTATAAACAATAATGTTGTAGTTTATGGAAATTCAAAATGATGCTTGCAAGTGTTAGAAAACATGGCATGAAATTTGGTGGAAATGGGGTCTGACAGGCCTGGGCGCGCGCATGCTTGTATACTGGCAGGGCTTGTTGAAAACTTTGAGAACCAAGATTTAAATGATGATATCTCCATCATTTTTGAACCAAATGATGTGATTCAAGGAGTGACATGAATTTTATACATCTAATTACAACTTCATTCTTATTATTTCTCAAATTAAAAGTTTGAATTAAGAGATTAACCACCATGAACACGGGCATACCAAGTGTTTGATGAAATGACTGGCCTGATGTGTGTGTGGGCTTCTCTTGCTTGGAAATCTTACGCACACATGGTATACATCTGCCAGCTTTTTCTTTCAACTTCAAAATCTAATAACTCTCTCTACGATGCCCTAATTTAAACAAACCTTGAATCAAAATTGAAGGGGAGACATCAAACTCTAACTTTGATGTTCAAAATTTTTTGAAATTATGACCAATTGAATAACAAAATCTATGGTGAAGGTATGCCCACCATCTACTTGATCAAATTTCATGCGCGAAGCCTCGTTTGCTAAGCATACTCACCCTCTCAAGCCTTGAGATCCTGACCATCATATCTTTCTTTATACACGACCAAATGAGATACTTCTTGAATAAAAAATGCACAGGAAGATTCAAGCTATAATTTTGATGTTGATACTTTTCAAAATTGAAATCATTTGATACTTCAAAAGTGGACATGAAGAAATCAGCATTTTAGTCAAAAATCTTAAAAATTCTAAGCGTCCAGAAATTTCCAAGCCAAATATCTCTCAAAATAATCACTTTTGGCGTTGACACCACAAGGACAAAGTTGAATAACTTTTTCTCCTCTTTCCAACCATATAAGGTTTGTACATTTTCAATAAAAATTGAAAGATTTATGATCATTCAAAGTTCAGTACTATGGATACTTTGGGAAAATTCTAAAAAATGCTCAAATGACTTCTTACACAAGTTAACTCCAAATCAAATCTTCCTCTTGATTTTATGCCTCCATTGATTATGAAAGATGATAATAGGATCTTTGAATTGATGGTTGACCAAAAGTCCCCTTGGTCAACATTGACTTTGGTTGACTTTTGGTCAAAATGACTATTTTACCCCTTTTGATCAATTAAACTTATTTCAATCAAAATTGATGGTCAACCTTCCATTCATAGATGCTCATAAACATGTTAAGAAGCATGGAATCAAATCTTGCTCAAAAAATCAAAGATTTCTTGATTAAATCAAAAACCCTAATTTTGTCTCTTTGTGTTAGGACATAGTGACCAACCTTCAAGCCCTCATTTTCCTGAAAAAATTGAGAAATTCTTTAATCAAATATGTCTTATATGATGATGAGGAGATGATGCTTCACAAATTTGTCTATTACAAGCCTCAAACTCTTCAACTGATCAAAACCCTAATCTTGAGAGATGAACAGTGGAAATGTGATTCTTCTCTAAACTTTGCAAACTTCCAACTTCTAACGATCCTATGGGATAAATTGGATATCTTGAAACATAAGAAAGCCTTATAACTTGAGAGAGTTTAAAGATTGAAGATATGAGATCCTCTTTTGCACTGATTGACCAAGAAAATATCCTCTAGAGCTTGTAGAAGACCTTGGGAACCCAGATACCCTAATCCTTATCATGAGAATGTATGAATATGTATGATGAAGCATAAGCCATGTGTAATACGGTGGGAGAACTGACTTGGGTGTTTTCTGTTTGATTGCAATTGTTGCGGATAGCAAGAGTCTCCACCGACTTTTCTTTTATCCAATAAATGAAAGGGTGAATAGAACAGGAATGACCTTTGAGATATTTTCTTGAGTTCGGGGGGTAGGTTATGAAAAGGAAAGGTGTTAGCACCCTCTTCATCCGTAGTTATCTACGGGCTCTTAGTTGTTTGATATATCACTTTCTTTTGTTTGAAAATGTGCTTGTGGTATGGGTTTTGAAAGTATTTTAAAAAGTGTCTTTGTAATGGTTCTCGTCTCTATAAGAACGCGTACAAAGTGTTTTGTCTCTTGAAAATGTTTCAAAGCAAAAGTGTGGGTGTATAAAATGTTTTTATTGTGAGCAAGCGAGCAACTAGGAGCATCCTACCTACTTGAAAGGTCTTAATGTTCTGTTCCTCCTCCTTTAGATGTTG
Source organism: Vicia faba (assembly GCA_948472305.1). Taxonomy (NCBI): domain Eukaryota; kingdom Viridiplantae; phylum Streptophyta; class Magnoliopsida; order Fabales; family Fabaceae; genus Vicia; species Vicia faba. The sequence goes on from OX451738.1 coordinate 1,186,272,133, forward strand.
TTATCTTACCATTGATTTGGTAAGAAGCTCCGTCATTGGATGTGAAGGGACGGGCGTGGGATGTTTGTATAGTCATAGAAGGTAACCTATAAGACGTTTTAGCAATTTTTGTTTAGGGACTAGATTGTTTACCGAAGGCATCATTAAGGGTCATCGAGGGACTACGACCTTTTATCGAGGGTCTTTGCTAAAACGCATGTATTCGAGGGAAATGACTATTTCTCCGAGGCAACCAGTGAGATTACCCTAGGGGTGCATGTGTGTGAATAGTGTGTTTGATTGCATGCATTTTGTCTTTTGAAATTTAGGTTATCTACTTGTTATTTTTATCTTGCCATACATCCTAATTACTAACATTTATACAAAAGCAATAAAAAATGCAAAAATAAATCCTACACTATTAGAACCATATTGAAATAGCAAGAAAATGTAAAGACAAAATAAAAATAAAAAGAAGAAAAATGAGCTCTTTCAATTCAGCCAGAAGCATCCTTCGATTCTGCACTTTTTGACCTCTTTCGATTTAGGCTTGGAGTCAGCAAGGTTCTGTCCTTCGATTGGGAGCTGGAAGTCAGCAAGGTTTTGTCCTTCGATTGGGAGCTGGAAGTCAGCAAGGCAACCTTTCTGGTTAATTCCTTCCTTTGAGGCCTGGGGTCAGTGTGATATGCATTCTATTGGCTACTTCCTTCATTTGAGGCTTGGAGTCAGCGTGAGGTCCATTCTTTGCCTCAGGCTCCTTGCTGACTCCTTCAACAGTAAGCATGTTAGGCCCTCAGGTTGAGATTTGAAAGGCTTGAGCATTTAGCCAATTGAAGGGTACAGTGAACCTGTCTTAAATTCTTAAAATGCAACATTCAAGTGTAACTACAGGCCAGGGGTTAGCATAAAATTATTGGGTCTCAAAGTCGAAATCCTAACTAGTCAGAGTTGAGATTTTCAGCATATGGGCAGTTAGAATCGAAGGTTAAAACATGGTCAAGCTCCCTATGTGAAATATCTACATTTCTCTTTATTGGCATGTGCACATGATATTTAAATAAAATAGATTCAAGTTTAAAGGGAACTTACCTCTTGAAGTTCTTAAATCGAAGGAAACTGCAAGTGTCTTCCTTGGTGGTGAATGGAAGTTCGTTGGGGCCTTTCTGAGATTAATCCAGTTACTACTTTGTGCAAGCAGTCACTGAATCAAAGGAGGGTGTGTGAGTAGATCAAAGGTTCTTTCTATAACAAGTAACGAAATGAATCAAAGGGTTACTGTATTGTAGTTTGGGAAGTGGGTCGAAGGCTAGTTAGATGGTCACTTGGGGGTGAATTGAAGGATTCACTTAGTGTACAAAGGGGGTTGAATTTTTAGAAGTGTTTGGAAAAAAACGTTGGGAGATGTTTGAGAGTTTTGGGAATTTTCACAAGAGTTCTCCTGCAATTCTTCAGGCGCCCCTAACATGTGTGGTAGAGGCATATTTATATATGGCCTTGGCTGATGTTTTAGGAGGGAAAACAAAAATTTAAAACAAAAAAGGCATGTTGTGTTTGTAGCTTTCGAGGGACAGTGTTTGTATGCCATTTTGGTGCAAGGAATAAGGCAGTTTTGCAGGATTGTTGTGCAGCAACTTTGGAGTTTTATGGCCTTTGTATCAGGCATGAACCTGGAAGCACATGGGATTTGGTCAACAAGTACTTTTGGGCATATAAACCTTTTGTATTGACCCCCTAGCCTATCCTTCGACCAAACTCTTCAGCAATCATTTCTTTTTTCAAATCGAAGTGTCCTTTGAATGGCTCATGTGGGTATCCTTTGAAGGGGCCAAAACATGTGTCTTTCGACCAAGCCCTTCATGGGTTCCTTTGAATGGTCCAAATACATGCTCCTGGGGTGGTTCAGCAAAACAGTCATTCGATTGGGACATTCAGACATGTCTGGAAAGTCCTTCGAATGTGCCATCATGGTACTTCTTTTGCATGAGATAATGGCATAGTGTAGAATTTGTATGTTGACGCAAGCCATTTCCAAGGGAGATACTGCCCACTCAAACTTGCCTGCAAGGGGCCATATGGCCAAACAAAATGGTGTATGTAGGAGGTCCCTGCTTTGTAACTTCACACAAACATGTAAGAGATCCATGCTCAAACGAAGGCCTGTGTGAAGGGAACCATATGCCCAAACGAAAAGTGTGACCAAAAACCTGTACTGAAGGATTCACACACCCCAAACAAAGAATGCATGCAGAGGATGAAGGGCACAATCAAAGCTTGCAATACAGGGAAGGCCATATGCCTCAAACGAAAGAGGCCTGTAGGAGGCAAGATGTGTAATGGAAAGAGAGCATAAGAGAGGCTTTTGCCTCCTGAATCGAAGGGCATCATCAGGAGGCTTTTTTCCTTGTGAATTGAATCTAGTTGAAGATAAGTGTTTCCCTGTCGAAGCTTGTAACAGGTTACTTCAAAGGGTGACTTTGGCCTTGTGCATGTTAGCATGGTAAGGAATTTTGCCTTGTAAATCTTGGCTAACACGCTGGAAAGATGCTATATGGCCAAACGAAAGATTTGCACGATGAGAATAAAATGTTCAAACAAAGTCTAGTGCCCAAACGAAGCAGGAAATGAACTTGCCAAAATGAAGTTCAATGCCCCAATCGAAGCAGGAAATGAACTTGCCCAAAAGGATTCCAGCGCCCAAACGAAGGATGCAACCAAAGCCTACATCGAAGGAGCCAAAGTTCCCAATCGAAGGATGTAAAATCAAAGAGAACTTGTTTTCCTTCAATTTTGTCAAAAAGAGTATTTTCATCTGTTTTGCCCCTTTTAGCAATTTCCTCTTTAATCTTGATGCTGAAAAATCCAAATATATTTGTGTAAGCTTGAATTTTCGGGATCCCCTTGTGATAAGTTCCTTGAGAAATGAGAGGGGAAATTTTGGGGTACAACAGCTGCCCCTGTTCAATCTTCTTAAACCTGAAGAGTTAGATTGGTGAATCTGTCATTCGTGACTTGAAGGTGGAAGATGATTGAACACTAGAGTGCCCAGAAATTTGCACTTGATGATATTGTGGTTGGGGTGTAAGTGCTGTACCCCAATTTTTGCCCCTAAGATCCCTTCATCATACCATATTGATTCAATCACAACAAGATCACATTAGGGCTTTTGGTTCTCCTCCCTATCTCTAGCTTTGCTCTTTGAGGAATAACCAAGCACCTTGACTTGTTTTCTTTTATGCTCATGAATATTTTGTCTTGATTTTCCTTTTAATTAATAAAATGCAATGTTGGTTTGTCTTACTTGTTAATAATGTAGGTGAAGGAAATGAGATTTAGCAAGTTGCTCCATGGGTTCGTGAGTTTATTTCCATGCCCTAGGCAATAAAGCTGGAGAAGTTCAAACCTCACTATTGGATTTGTTTTGGAAGAAATGGCATGGCAAGGTTATTTTGGTTCACCATATTTAAAGGTTATCAAATTTGATTCAAAAGTACAAGGGGTTGATTGAAGAGGTTGTCATGCTTGGAAAAGACTTTGTTCCCATTGGTCACAAGTGCATATTTCTCTCAATTCTCAAGATATGGAAGTGGTTTTTGGTGGCTATGAGTTCTTATTTTCATCATTAATAACTTCTATTTACAAAGCATTTGTGTTGGTACAAGAAGTTTGTTCAAAATTTGTCAAAGTTCCTCAAAGCATTTTCTTGATCTAGGAGCTAGGGTTTTGAACTTCAAAGAAGTATATCTTGCTCACCTTCTGGTATTTTTGAGTGATTCCAAAGGAATCCTTTTCTTCAAAGGATTATCAATAAGTCACTTCAAAAGTTTAAAGGAGTTTTCATGTGGAAGAAACTTGATGATGAAGAAAGATTACAAGTCCTCCAGATGAACCCCCAATTTCTCATGTGACTTCAAATGATCATAACTTGGTCAATTTTTATCACCTTGAGCCCATTATTTTTCTACAATGATCTTGGGATGTTAAATTTATGCCTTATTTTATAAGCAAAGTGAGAAAATGTATGGAAGATTCCCTAAGGATACAAAAATATTATAGGTCATTTCATGATTTTTTTTCCAACTTCAACAATTCATAACTCTCTCAATTTTTGGAGATTTTTAATGGTTCAAGTCTCAAAATGTCATTCAAGAGGTCTATTTCATGCCATCCTTTTTGGTTAAGAGCAAATTCCAATAGGAAGGCCATGTTTGGATGCAAAACATTATAGGTCAATTTTGAAGAAAAATTTGAAATATTTCCAAGTATGGAAAGTCAACCCTTTTTTTCCAACTTTGACTCAATGCAACATTGAGCTCAAGCATCCATTTGATTCCATTATTTTTCCATTGCAAAGCTTGTAACCTCATCTTTCTAAATCATCGAGAATCATACCCTAAGACCCCTTGAGCTTTGAATGCCATTGATTTGAACTTGGTAACTTGGAACTGAAGTTTCTTCAAAAGTCAGAATTTGAAATCATTGGTTTAGCTTCTAAACACTTTGTTTCTGCGCATTTTTGCCTCTAAACATGTTTAGTGAAATTCCAGAAGTGATTAGCACAACAAAACGCGCATTTTGGATGAGTTTTGATCAAAATAGAAGTCACACTTTTCTTGTTTGCAACTTCACACGATTTCCCTCCAAACTTCATCATTTCACACGCTTGGACATTCCATTTGATTCCCTATAAATAGAGGGTCGTCCCCCATTCATTTCCTCAAGCTTGGATAGCCAGAATCACCCTGCCAAACTTGTTCCATAACTAAATTTTCTGTAACTTTGAAATCAGTGTTCAAGCCTTTTTCAAAGCTCTGCAACTCAACTTCAATAGATAGATTTCTTCATCAATTCTTCAAAACTTTGATATCATTGTGATGCTCCCATTGTCCTGGTTCTAGTCGCAACACTTACTTTCATCTGGAAACTTGTTTTGACCATGAAATTTCAAATCCCTTTTCAAAACTTTCTTTCCAAATTGGTTGAGCTACAGTTTATATAAATTTATCGTGAAGCTGTGGTTGTCTTCGTCTTGAAGAGACGAAGCGAATGGCATAGGTCTCGTGCTCTAATTTTACAGATTGAGCAACCTGGTTTTGGGACTGGCTGGAGGTTGAAGATGACTAATGTGTCATCCTTCAACCAATGAAACAACGCCATTTGAATTTTTTTGAATTTCTGATTTACATTTGATTCAGTGCTTTATTCACTAATGACCATGATATGCACGGCGCGCCAGATCCCTTGGATTTGATTACTAACGTGTTTTGACTCTCATCCAATGGTCCGCATATTTTTGACTTTATTTTTATTTTCTGATTTTTATATTTAATTGTTTTAAATTTCAAAAAAAAATTATAGAAAATTCATTTTTAGTCAAAAAAATCTGAAAAAATTATGAAAAATATTTTTGATTATTCTCTTTCTGATTTTTATTTTTCACAATTTTATTTTGTGTTTTGATATTTTTTTATAGATTTTCAGTTTATTTGATTTGTTTTAAATGTTTAAAAATACTTTTATGCATTTTTTTAATTCTGAAAAAATTATGGAATGATCCAATGATATTGTGAAAAATATTGGTGACCTCATTTATTTTTATTTCTGACTTTGGTATTTTTTATCATTTTTGGTTATTTTACTCATTTCTTTTAATTAAAAAAAATAGTTTCTGACTTTAAAAAATTACCAAAAATTTTATAAAAATATTTGAGTCCTTTTCTGATTTTCCTATGGTCTTACTCTTTATTTATTGATTAATTTAAATATAGTTAATATGTTTCTCTTTTATTTCTATTTTAAAACTCTTTAAAACTTTTTTTAATGTGTATATTATTTTGTGATTATTTTTTGGCTGATCTTGGGTTGGATTTTTGATTGTGAACTTTGTTAACATCATTGGATCCATGGTGTTGAGTCTAACTCCATAAAAATGGATGAATGATTTTAATAATAGTTTACTTAAAATTTAATTCAAATGTGGTTTGTATTCTTTCCCACCCCTCTTCATCTTGTCCATTTCTTATTGCATTAAGTGTTATTAGAACATGATCTCTATATCATGTCTCAAAACAAATGGTGCATAGATTGCTATTGACCGGCCTCAAAATAGTTGCAACTTCTATATAAGTCCACTTACGATTGTTTAACATAGCGCTAAATTTTGTCCCGATTCTAATAAATGATCATTCATGACCCAAACCTATGTTTGCAAGCCCAAGTATGTTAATTTGATCTCTTTGATCCAATAAACTTGATATTCATTGTGTGGAGGCTTTGTTTCTACCAATCCTCTAATGGATCTACAACACTTTTGGTCAACGCGGATCACTTAAACATCGTTGATCATTAAATGGTACTTGTGAGGATTCCAAATGAATGATATACTTGACAAAAAGAAAATGCAACTTGTTGTGTGGAGGCTTTGGTTCTACCAATCCTCTAATGAGTTCCAAATGCAAGTTTCAAGATGGTCATCCAACTAACCACTAATTATTAACAATTGATTTTACTTTATGCTTTTATTTTTTATGCTTTATATACCATTTACTTTAAGCATAACATTTTATCCTACTTTTCATCTTTGCTCACTTTGGCATTTATATTCTTGTCATTTTATTTTGCTCACTTGAGCCTTTCTTTATAAGACACCTAATAATTAACATGAACCATAAAAAACTTTAATGTTACTTGGACTATTTGGTTACTATCCTTGGCATTATGGAGTATTGGACTTCTTGGACTTAGAATTAGAAACCTTGGCCTATGTTGGAAATATTGTGACCTTAGTTGATATTTTGTTTGGAGTTCTTGAGGTTTACCTCAAGACATTGGGTTGTTTGTTTGTTTTGTGTGTAGGTTATTGTGATTACATTCTTTGTTTGTAATCTGGAATTCACCCTTATACAGCCGTTACTCTGCCCAATTTTTGTGAAGACTTAATACACTTGAAGTTTGATTCTCTCAAGAGGTCTAGTATATTTGCTTGCTTGGTTTCAATCTAAATAATGGTAATTCTATCTTGACTCATAATGTTAAGTATTGGCTTCTTGTTGGTTAGATGGTTCTTATCCTTAACTTGTACCTTATACTTTAGGATAGCCTCTTCTTCTCCTCCCATCCTCTTTAATTTCAAAAATGTTCTTCCTCCTTTTAAAAACTCTTCTTGTTTTGAAACTTGAACCACTTTTATAATAAACTTGGACTTAGGTCCATGAATTTTCAAAACATTTTCATAAATAAACTCCAATCAACTTAATAATACCTTGACATTTTTGTGAGAAGACTAAAAGTCAATCAATCTCATCCAAACTATTTTGCCATTTTGGCTCTTATCTTTAAAACTTTTCTCAAAAGATTAGACTCTTTTCAATCCTTGTAGTGATGCAAACAAGTATACTTCTATAATATGTAGTAAAGATATATATTTTCCACTTGGGTGTTGAGTGAGGCATTGTTGATTTTAAAATCCAAGCCATATCCTCCACTTTGAGATGATGCAAATTCTCCTTTCTCATGATTGTGGGTAGTATGTATGTTTTTCCACACAGACAATGGCGATAATGTCTTATCTCATAAGATTAACCAACACACTTGTGTTTTAAAATTTTTAAAAGAGGAACTACGTGTACCCTGATCCCCTATTGCATGAAAGGTGGTACGTAGGCACTAAAAGTTCGCAACCGCGGCGGGTGCAAAAATCATAAAAAAATGTATTTCTTTTCTTACCTCCACCATCTATTTTTATACAACATTTTTATAGCCAAAATATACAGATTTTACAAAGAGGTTCCTGCGGAGTACCGTAGATGTTTAGGGTGCTAATACCTTCCCTTTGCATAACCAACCCCCTTACCTTGAATCTTTCCCCCTCTTTTTGGGTTATTCGCTATTTCCCTATTCCTTTGGAAACAATAAAGCGCGGTGGCAATTTTTATTTTGGTTTGTAAAAGTCTAGTCAATCCAATTGCTTAGTCTTAAACATTTCTACCGCTACAGAAAAAATGGTGACTTCACTGGGGAAAGATTGACCTCTTGTTGGTCCATCCCTAAGTGGGTTGAACCTATCTTTGTTATATTTGTATATGTGCTATTGTTGTTTATGTGTTATATGTTGTATATGTGTTTGTCTGGATTTTCCTGGTTTTCTGGGTGCTTGGTGATTACTTATAAGTCTTATACCCGGACTTGGGAAAACTTTAAGATAGGATGGGCGGTATAGTCATGTTAACTTTGAGGGAGTAATCCCAAAAAAGGAGGCATCAGATCCCCCACTCAGTGGACGCCCCTTTGACTGTAGTGTTGTTTACCGAGTAATCGAGAAGACGTACTGCTTTCGACCTGGGAGCCTGCTGAAAATGAGGACCGTAGAATACCAAATCCATCTTGGCCTTTTAGGTGTAGTGCGAAAGCTATGACGGAGTAATCCAGAAATAGTTGTCACGCAATACTACGCTCGGGCGAATTTTTATTGAGAATATTACTAGATACCGAGTTAATCAGGAAGTTGGTAATATCCGAAGGAAGGATGTAAACTCTGGGAACATCTAGAACCTTGTTTGGCAGGTGATAACTTTTAGATCAACACCTTATGGGTAGTACCTTTGACCTCGTGATCGTGACGTTGAACCTATGAACCATATATGTGTGATCTTGTGTGTTATTGTTGCATCATGCATCCATGCACTCATAAGCATCTTTTGAAGAAATCTTATTTCAAGGGACTTAAAAGTTAACCATTTGTGAATATCTCAGGTACTTTTAACCATAGATTCTGGAAAAAGAAAGACCGGGAAGTACAGTTTCAAGGATCCCAAGATAGATGAGTTGATCAGTCTAATTCCCGAGATCGAGTGTTCTGCAGATTTTCGGAAGAAGTATGGATCCATCATTCCTATTATGAAGCTTAGGATGAAGGAGGGTATTCTCTCGACCTTGGTACATTTCTATAATTCGATGTATCATTGCTTTACTTTTTCCGACTATCAATTGATGCCTACACTGGAGGAGTATTCTTATCTGTTGGATTTACCTGTTACCGATCGTGTTCCTTTTACTGGTTTGGAGGGTGAGCCAAAAACACAGGAGATTGCTTCTTTGATTCATCTGTGGAAGTCTGAGGTGGAAGCCCATATGACTAATAAAGGAGGGATTAGAGGATTATCGGCCCGGTTCTTATTGGAGAAAGACCGTTACTTTGCCAGGATGAAGAGTACAGTCGCTTTTGAGGCCATCTTTGCTCTACTTGCTTACAGATTGTTCTTATTTCCTAATGTGGACAAGTTTGTTGACATTAATGTTATCAGGATCTTCATGATTGGAACCCCAGTTCCTACATTGTCGGGTGATGCTTATTATTCTATTCATCTTCATAATTCTTATCATGGGGGGATGATTATTTGTTGCATGCCTTTGTTGTACCAGTGGTTTATCTCTTATATGCCTCAGTATGATGCTTTCTGGGATGTCAGGAAGGAACCCCGTTGGGCTCCTAAGATCATGGCACTTACTCACTTGAATATTGACAGGTATCATCGAGCTTACCATGATGTAGAGATTGTTGATAGTTATGGTAGTTTCCTCAATGTACCTCTTCTTGGTACAAAGGGAGGAATTAACTATAACCTTGTTCTTGCACAACGACAGCTTGGTTATCCGATGAGGAATAAACCAAATAGTATTCATTTGAGTAGTTTCTTTATGAAGGAGGGAGAAGACCATAGGGAAGCTAGGGATCAGATTGCGAAGGCCTGGCGTCACATCCACAAGAAGAGTAGGAAAGACTTGGGACCTAGGGGGATGTTTCTTTGGAGCTATATCTTCAGTGGGTCCAAGCGAGGGCTATTCAATTGAAAATGTCGTATTCCCAAGAAACACCTATGCCTGATTTTTTTTGTGAAAACCACTCCTCCCTTATTGGATGAGCTAGAAGAGCTACAACTTGCTTTAGTCAGGATGCAGCAAGAAAAGGATGCTTGGAAGAACAAGTGCAAAACTTTAGATATTTCCTTTAATCAGACTTGAAGGAGAAAGATGAATTGATTGAGATCCTTGAGAGTCGAGTGGTAGAGACTATGGAGATGCAAGGGGATTTATTTTCTCCTAAGCCTCAATCAGATGTTTATTACTCACTTCCTAATTCAGGTGATTGTAAGGAGGTTGCCGCCAGGTATGCGGAAGAAAATCAGAGGTTGAAGGCTCAGATTTCCAAGCTTACAGGGAAGTGTCAGCGTATAGAGTGATCTCCAAAAACTTTACTTCTCAGGGTTTTAGATTTTGTTTTCATCTTGTACTTGGGATTGTTGAGACTTGTAACCTATTTTGAAGTTATTATAATAAAAATTTTCAGTATTTCAAATGCGTCATTACTTTGATATTTGCAATGTGTCTCTAAAACTTTAAATCCCTTGAAATATTAAATAACAAAATAAAATCATGTGCATTGCATATCATGCATCATATTTCACATATTTCTTGCATTTGTTATGCATATCCAGGTGTCTTACCAAGCTTCTTTACTTTGTTTAGCAAGTTGACTCACCACTACAACTCTCAGGCTAATTTCAGAAGGAAGATGGACAACTTAGAACAAGAGAATTGTGAGCTGCACAAGGAGGTTTCTGCTTTGAAGGTTGGAATAGTCAATCTTACTGCTCTGATGGAATCTCTGGTGGCTTCTCAGAATCCGCCACCGAGTGTTCAACCTCAACCAATAAGGGCTACTGGTGAAGCTTCGGTTGTTCCTGTATCTGCTACCCCAGTTGTTATTCAGAATCGCATGCCTCATGGTTATCCATGGGGAATGCTAGAGAACTTTGCACCTGAAGGTTTAAATCTTGGTCCTCAAGATACTCCAGTTATTCAGACTATTGTTACTCTTGCACCTCATATGGTGCATGCTGCTCCTGCTGCACCTCCTTCGGTGAATATGGTTCTGTTTGTTAACGATGATGTGTGTCGTCCTTTTCCTCCACCAAGTGAAGACTTGGGTCTCTATGACAGAATAGATGATTTTCAAGAGCAGTTTGATAAGATGCAGAGAGAGATGAAGGCCCTCAGGGGAAAAGAGTTATTCGGGCAGAATGTGAATGAATTATGCTTGGTCCCGAATGTTAAGATACCTATAAAATTTAAGGTCCCGGAGTTTGAGAAGTACAAGGACAACACTTGCCCTCGTGCTCATCTGGTAATGTATGTAAGGAGAATGTCTACCCATACTGATGATCAGCGTCTGCTGATTCACTTTTTCAGGATAGTTTGACCGGTGTTGCGCTGAAGTGGTATATAGGTTTGGACAACGTCAATATCCATACTTTAAATGACTTGGGAGAAGAATTTATCAGACAATACAAGTATAACATGGACATGGCTCCTGACTGTGATCAACTCAGGGCCATGGTTCAGAAAGATAAGGAATCATTCAAAGAATATGCACAGAGATGGCGTGAGGTAGTCGCCTAAGTGATTCCTCCCATGGAAGAGAAAGAGATGACTAAGATTTTCTTGAAGACTCTGGGTGATTTCTACTATGAAAGGATGGTAGCAAGTGCGCCAAGTGACTTTACTGAAATGGTAGGCATGGGTGTCCATTTAGAAGAGGTTGTAAGGGAGGGCCGTTTAACAAAGAGTGAAGGATCTGGAGGTGCGAAGAAGCCATCTTATGGGTTTACCAAGAAGAAGGAAGGGGATGCAAATGTTGTTATGCAAGAGAGGAGGGTTAATCCTCCTAGAATAAATTATCAGCGTCATTAGCAAGTCACCACAGTTACTCAAGTTTTTGGTGTAGCTCCAACCACTGTTGCTTATCAGAGACCATCCCAGTAGGGGAGTCAAGGGTATAATCAGAGAAGGGACAGTTATGACCCTATTCCTATGAGTTATACGGAGTTACTACCGGCATTGATTCAGAAGAAGTTGGTTCAGACCCGACCATCTCTCGTTGTACCATCACCTTTGCCTTGGTATTACAAGGCAGACCAAACGTGTGCTTTTCATCAGGGAGCACCAGGGCATAATGTTGAGAATTATTATCCTTTGAAGACTGAGGTGCAAAAATTGGTATAGTCTGGTATTCTATCTTTCAAGGATGTGGGTCCTAATGTGAAAGACAATCCTCTACCCAAGCATGGAGGAGCAAATGATGTGAATATGGTGGCCGGTTATCCAGACGACTTCCGGATTTTTGATATTCATCTAGTTAGAGGAGATTTGTTGAAAATGCATGCAGACCTCTGTGAATTTAGCTACTATACGCATGACCATTCTGGTTGTGCTATTTGCAGTATAGACATACAAGGTTATGACAAGATAAAGGCTGATTTGCAGGAGATGATGGATGAGGGCCTCATCCACATAATCAGGCCTAGGGCAGAGTATGAAGAGGAGGTGAATATGGTTTCTGGATGTCCTGAAGAGTTCAGAATTTTTGATGTGGAGTATATGAATTAAGACCTTGTGCAATTGCATTCTACTTTCTACCACTTGGCTGGTCAGGTGGAACATCAATATGGATCTTGCTAAATTTGCTGACGAGACTACCGAGGATGTTCAATCGTGAAGAAAGGTGTTCAGTTGTTCTTGGAAAATGGAACTATCAAGGTTACGGGTCAAAGGGATAATTACCACGAAGTTGATATGATTGAGATTTGTTTGGCTGAAGGAGAGTTGGATGATGAGTATGCCTCTGCAGATGAGTATTTCTCCTCAGATAAGGATTATTTTCCAGAGATAACTCAATAATGACTGATTATGTTGAAGAAGGGGTAAACGTCATTGTGCCTTGTTTTGGTGCACCCGCCCATTTTGAAGTTGAGTATTTTATCAAGCCAGTTGTTACCCCATTGGTGATTAGTTTGTCGGGTCATGTTCCCTATAAGTCAGATAAGGTTCTACCCTACAAATATAACGCTACAATATTAGAGGATGGTGTGGAAGTTCCCATCCAGCCAATGCCTGATGTTGGAAATATTGATGAGACTAGCAGAGTGACCCGCAGCGGTCGTGTATTCGCACCAGTTGTTTGTGGAGATGTTAGTACAGGAAAGAAACTTGCTAAGAATGTTGAACCCAAGAAGGTTACAGGTGAATCTAGTGGAGCTACGTTAGAGAAAGAAGTGGATGATATTTTGAAGATAATCAAGATGAGCGACTACAGAATTGTAGATCAGCTACTGCAGACTCCTTCAAAAATATATATCTTGGCTTTATTGATGAACTCTTCTACTCACAGAGAATCTCTGATGAGGGTACTGGATCAAGATTTTGTGGAATGTGACATGCCTATAGACCAATTCAGCAGTGTAGTAGGGAACATTACATCATGTAATAACCTGAGTTTCTGTGATGATGAATTTCCAGATGAAGGAAGGAATCACAACTTGGCCCTCCACATATCTATGAATTACAAGAATGATTCACTATCCAATGTGCTGATTGATAATGGATCTGCATTGAAATTTATACCGAGGAGAACGCTTATGAAGTTGAAATATCAAGGAACGCCCATGCGCCCAAGTGGCATTATTGTGAAAGCATTTGATGGATTAAGGAAATATGTTATCGGTGAAGTGGATTTGCTTATTCATATAGGCCGGCATTTGTTTCAGATTACTTTCCAGGTCATGGATATTGTACCTACTTATAGTTGTTTGCTAGGAAGGTCATGGATACATGAGGCAGGGGCCGTCACTTCAACTTTACAACAGAAAATGAATTTTGTACGAGAAGGAAAAGTGGTAATCATAAATGGAGAACAGGCATTATTCATATCTCATTTGTCCTCGTTCAGCATTGTGAATGCGGATGAAGCTGCTGTTGGAACCCAGTTACAAGCTTTATCCATTGATAATGTAAGAGGAAATGAGAATTCATGGTTTCACTTAAGGATGCGCAGCAAGTTGTACGTAAGGGCCGCAGTGAAGTATGGGGATAAATTGTTGATCCACCTGTAAACAAGAATAGAGCTAGCTTGGGGTTCTCTTTGAAGAATGACAAAGGTAAGAGCGTGAAGCCGAAGTCTGCTACAGGCAAGTATCAAGACATCTTCTGTAGCATGGGTTATCTTCATCCAACTGTTTCCAGGATTAATGCCATTGTGAAAGATGAAGCAGATCCGAAAATGCCGAATTATATGACGCACAGAGTTAGGGTTTAGAACTGGATCACCATTGATGTTCCCTCTTGCATACATGTTTCAAAGTAATTTGTTTTGTTAATCTTTTTGAAAAGCTTTCACTCTGCCCAAGGTGAAAGTATTGATATTGTATGGGCTTATCTGTCTGCTTTGATTTTTAAAATCAAAAATAAAAGTTGTCTTTGTTTCCCAAATTGTGTCTTTATTTTCTGCTTTTTCTTGGAAAATGGTAATCAGAAAAGAAAAAAAACTTTCAAAATAAATAATAACTGAAATACAATCTGCATGATCACTTGTTACATGTGTCAGTTTCTAAAAGCAATCATAAATCATATGTGCAGATTAATTAAAAAAACTCGTTGAATACAATGACCATGCACCCTCTCCCAATTCTGAATGTCCTGTGTATGGGTTCGAAGAAGAAGACTATGATGAGATTCCAGAAGAGGTCTCACGGTTGCTTGAGCACGAGGAAAATGCCATTCAGCCATATAAAGAGCCATTGGAAGTAATCAATTTGGGTTCAGAAGAAGATCCGAAGGAAGTCAAGATCGGAGCATTTTTGCATCCTAATGTGAAGAGCAGGTTGATTGAGATGTTAAAAGAGTATGTGGATATTTTTGCTTGGTATTATCAAGATATGCCTGGTCTGGATACAGATATTGTAGAGCACCGTTTGCGTTGAGGCCAGAGTGTCAGCCAATCAAACAGAAGTTGAGAAGAACTCACCCAGATATGGCAGTGAAGATCAAAGAGGAGGTTCTAAAGCAGATTAATGTCGGTTTTCTTGTGATTTCAGTGTACCCTCAGTGGATTGCCAATATTGTCCCAGTACCGAAAAAAGACAGAAAAGTTTGCATATGCGTAGGTTACAGAGATCTAAATAAAGCTAGTCCAAAAGATGATTTTCCATTGCCACACATTGATATGTTAGTGGATAGCACAACTAAATTCAAAGTATTCTCGTTCATGGACGGATTTTCTGGGTATAATCAAATAAGAATGGCTCTAGAGGACATGGAAAAAACGACGTTTATCACACCCTGGGGAACATTCTGTTAGAGTGATGCCCTTCGAGTTGAAGAACGTTGGTGCAACGTACCAGAGGGCTATAATAACCCTATTCCATGATCTGATGCACAAGGAAATTGAGGTATATGTTGATGATATGATTTCTAAATCCCAGACTGAAGAAGGGCGTGTAGAAGATTTGTTGAAGTTGTTTCAGCGTTTGAGGAAGTATCGTCTCCGCTTGAATCCGAGTAAATGTACCTTCAATGTTCGATCAGGGAAATTGTTGGGTTTCATTGTTAGCCAGAAAGGAATTGAAGTTGACCCTGATAAAGTCAAAGCAATTCAAGAGATGCCAGCACCGAGAACTGAAAAGCAAGTCAGAGGGTTCCTCGGGCGTTTGAATTATATTTCCAGATTCATTTCCCACATGACTGCAACATGTGAACCGATCTTTAAGTTGTTAAAGAAAGATCAAGGTTGTGTGTGGATGGATGACTGCCAAAGGGCATTTGAAAGTATTAAAGAATATCTGCTTGAACCTCCTATATTGCTCCCTCCTTTCGAAGGGAGACCATTGATTATATCTGACAGTGTTAGATAATTCCATGGGTTGTATTCTGGGACAACAAGATGAAACAGGGAAGAAAGAGTACGCCATTTATTATCTCAATAAAAAGTTTACTGATTGTGAGTCATGGTATTCCATGCTAGAAAAGACATGTTGTGCTCTGGCCTGGGCGCCAAAACGTTTGCGGCAATATATGTTGAATCACACCACTTGGTTGATCTCCAAAATGGATCCAATCAAGTACATTTTTTAAAAGCCTTCTCTTTTGGGGAGAATTTCCTGATGGAAGATGTTGTTATCTGAATATGATATCGGATATCGCACTCAAAAATCTATTAAAAGCAGCGTGTTGGCAGATTATCTTGCTCACCAACCAGTCGATGATTATCAGTCTGTGAAGTATGATTTCCCCGATGAGGATGTGATGTTTTTGAAAGTGAAAGATTGTGATGAACCATTGCTTGAGGAAGGTCCTGATTCTGAATCTCGATGGAGTATGATATTTGATGGAGCTGTGAATGCATATGGTAAAGGGATTGGTGTTGTGATTATCACTCTACATGGATCACACATTCCTTTCACTGCAAGGTTGACATTTGATTGTACTAATAATATGGAAGAATATGAGGCTTTCATCATGGGTCTCAAGGAAGCTATTGATCTCAGAATTAAGATTCTAGATGTGTATGGTGATTCAGCTTTGGTAATAAATCAGATTAAAGGAGAGTGGGATACTCGTCACCCTGACTTGATCCCTTACAAAGATTATGCTAGAAGGTTGTTACCATTCTTTAATAAAGTTGAATTCCATCACATTCCTAGAGATGAAAATCAAATGGCAGACGCTCTGGAAACTCTAGCTTCTATGTATCAAGTGAATACTTGGAATGATATACCTCGAATTATAGTTCAGCGACTGGATAGGCCCACTCATGTGTTTACAATAGACGAGGTAGCGAATGAGAAACCTTGGTATTATGATATCAAGCATTTTCTTCAGACTCAGGAATACCCGATTGGTGCATCGAATAAAGATAGAAAGACATTGAGAAGATTGGCTGGCAGTTTCTTCCTCAGTGAAAATGTGTTGTACAAGAGATATTATGACATGGTCTTGCTCAGATGCGTGGATAGACACGAAGAAAACATGTTGATGCATGAGATTCATTAAGGTTCATTTGGAACTCATGCCAATGGACATTCGATGGCTAAAAATATGCTAAGGGCGGGTTACTATTGGCTGACAATGGAATCTGACTGTTACAGATTTGCAAAGAAGTGCCATAAATTTCAGATTTATGCGGACAAGATTCATGTGCCTCCGACACTTCTCAATGTTATTTCTTCCTCGTGGCCTTTCTCTATGTGGGGTATTGACATGATTGGAATGATAAAACCCAAAGCTTCAAATGGGCATTGTTTTATCTTGGTAGCAATTGATTACTTCACCAAATGGGTGGGAGCAGCTTCATATGCTAATGTTACTAAGAAGGTGGTGGAGCGCTTCATTAAGAATAATCTTATATGTCGGTATGGTGTGCCGAGCAGAATTATCACTGACAATGGCTCGAATCTGAACAACAAGATGATGACAAAACTGTGTGAAGAATTTAAGATTGTCCATCACAATTCATCTCCGTACAGGCCAAAGATGAATGGGGTTGTTGAAGCTTCTAATAAGAATATCAAGAAGATTATCCAGAAGATGGTTGTCACTTATAAGGATTGGCATGAAATGCTTCCTTTTGCTTTGCATGGATATCGGACATCTGTCCGCACTTCAACAGGAGCAACCCCGTTATTCCTTGTGTATGGAATGGAAGTGGTAATCCCAATCGAGGTTGAGATTCCCTCTTTGCGTGTGATAATGGAAACCAATCTGTTAGAGGCTGAATGGGTCTAGAACCGGTTTGACCAATTGAATTTGATCAACGAGAAGAGAATGATAGCTTTGTGTCATGGACAGTTATATCAGAAAAGGATGAAGAAAGCTTTTGATAAGAAGGTCAAACCTCGTGAATTCAGAGAAGTCGACCTCGTGCTTAGGAAGATCATGTCTTTTAATGCTGATTCTAGGGGCAAGTGGACTCCCAATTTTGAAGGCCTATATGTTGTCAAGAAAGCATTCTCTGGCGGTGCATTAATTCTTGAAACTATGGATGGCGAGGAGTTCCCACGTCCCATGAATGCTAATACAGTCAAGAAATACTTCACCTAAAGAAATAAAATAATAACTCGCTAAGTTGAAAACACGAAAGGGTGGCTTAGGCAAAAAAAAGGGCGTCTCGGTAGGCCGAAAACCCGAAAGGGCGGTCTAGGCAAAAATTAGAGACATAAACAACATAAATTTCCCGCTAAGTTGAAAACCCGCAAGGGCAGCTTAGGAAAAAGTTAGGGACTTTCTTGGCAAGTAACTACATCCGACAATACTTGATCATGGGAGCAACAATCTTCTCGGATCCTCATCATACTTTGACAGAAGTTGTTGCTCAGGATTTCAAAAGTTGTTAGAGGGGATAGTGGTCATTGTATCTCAATGTATCTTTTCCATTATATATTACCATTTTCCGAACTTTGTAATTATCCATGGAGTCTCGCCATTCGTAGACTACCATTCTATTAATGAAATTTGAGCTTTTACCCAATTCTTTGTATTTCTTATTTTATTTAGCTTGCAAAGACTCCATTTATTATTGATAATAACTTTCAAAGTGAAAAGATTAAATAACAAAATTGATTTTCAAAAAGAACTTACAATTTGATTTTACTTTAAAACTTGTGACGCAAGAGAAAAACAAAAGTGGTAATCCCAGGAAGCGACAAACTCCAGTTTCTTTTAAGAAGTTTTGTTTCCCGGAGAAGTTTTTCTCAGGATGTTTCGTCGTATAGGGTTTGTAATTCCAGTATCCCCGGTCAAGTCTTGGTTCATTTCTCCTCTTTTCTGAGTTTGCATGATATGAAGATTCAATCCAAGATTTCTCTAGTGAAGGTTTCGTTTGTTTAATAGAAGTTCTTTATTCCCAGAGAAGTTGGTACAATGATTACTCTCAAAGAACACGGGCCTCTGTTTTCCCCAGTGAAGAATGTATATTGGTTTTCCCTTTGTGAATGTGGTGTTAACCTCCCCAATGAAGTCGGCGTGAATCCCCCGGTAAATGTTTTGATGATTTGATATCCGTCTTCTCTACTTGAAATTTATTTTTCAAATCCCCAGTAGAAGTGATATGCATGAAAACATTTGTTTCCCCATTGAAGTCTGATTGCTATTCCCTAATGAAGCCTGGAGAAGGATGTTATATCTCTGTATCTATATTGTTTTGTCGCTATGATTTGTTTACTTCCGGATTATGTTTCTCCCCAATAAATTTAAACTAGGCAGTAGGTTTTGTTTCCTCGGTTGGCGCTTACTTTTTCTTGGATTGTTCATCTTGGATGTAATTTAGCCGAGTGTTGATTGTGCCCGAGTTGGTTTTGCATGTCTACTCATAGTGTTATATATCTGTTTTGTCAGCATATGCGTGATAACACTCATACATTCATACATACATCATGCATAACTAAAATTGGCAAATCATCGCTCATTCACATTTTGTTGACATATTACCCTGTTTTGCAGAGTTATGTTGTCCACCCTCCAATAGAGTGTTGGTCTTAAGCAGAAAGTGTATATTCTTTCAATTTCCCCATTGAGTTATCCCTCGTGGAAGATGTTTACTTTAGCCTTCTTGTACAGCTCTTTGTCTGGATGATTTGGGTTTCCCCCCTTGAGTTTACTTCTCAAAGGATGTGTTTTGGCTGACTGTTTTACTCAAGTTTATTTCTGGATTGAATCTTTGTTTCCCAGCAATATTATTACTTTGGATTTCTGCAAGCTTCGAGCATTGGTTTGAGAGTGTGCATTTATTTTGCACGAGAAGACTTTATCTCCTGAGAAAGAGCATATTGGCATTTCCCCAGGAAGCCATGGTTCCTTCCCCGGGATGTCATATTGCTTTCCCCAGAAAGTCATTTTTACAATCCTTCCTATAACAACAAGTAGCAGGTCTCTTTATTTGAACAACTTATACTTCCCTGTAAAGGTCGACGTTACCTTTTTTGCTATCTTCTCTATGAGTGGATAGTTTGCAGTTCATTGTCAAATTACTCTCGTGGATGGCAAGACTTCCAATATCGCAGAGATAATTCATTGTGAAATCTTTACAAATGGTAGTCTCTTTATTTGAGGCAGCTTATATATTACCCTTTCCAGGCGGAGTGCCTTGGTTAAAGAAGAATTTGAGACCCGTTCTACATGAAATGCCAGAATTTTGGGGAAACTTGTTATCTTTTTGCTAACCTCAGTGAACGTTGGTAGTTCATCGTTCGTGAACGGCGATGCTATGATATATTCTCTTTCTACCTTCAGTGAAAGTTGGTGACTGTTATCTTTTTGCTACCCTCAGTGAACGTTGGCAGTTCATCGTCAGTGAACATCGATGTTATGATATATTTTCTCTCTACCTTCAGTGAAAGTTGGTGATTGTTATCTTTTTTCTACCCTCAGTGAACGTTGGTAGTTCATCGTCAGTGAATGGCGATGTTATGATATATTTTCTCTCTACCTTCAATGAAAGTTGGTGACTGTTATCTTTTTTCTACCCTCGGTGAACGTTGGTAGTTCATCGTCAGTGAATAGTGATGCTATGATATTTGTTTTCCTTCTACCTGCAATGAAAGTTGTTATTTCATCGTCAGTGAATGTTGATGATTCTTTCTCTCTACCTTCAGGGAACGTTGATAGCTCACCGTTAGTAAATGTGGGTGTTATTATTTCTTTCCTCTTTCTACCTTCAGTGAATGTTGGTATTCTCGCATTCAGTAGGAGTTGGTGTATCCTTTGGCTTTTCATCATCCTCTTTAAGTCGGGTCTTTTGATCCACCAGTGATTTATTTTCCTGGTCGGGTTGCTCTCTTGTTTCTTTATTTTGTTACATCCCCAGTAGGTGAAGGCAATGAGATTTAGCAAGTTGCTCCATGGGTTCGTGAGTTTATTTCCATGCCCTAGGCAATAAAGCTGGAGAAGTTCAAACCTCACCATTGGACTTGTTTTGGAATAAATGGCATGGAAAGGTTATTTTGGTTCACCATATTTCAAGGTTATCAAATTTGATTCAAAAGTACAAGGGGTTGATTGAAGAGGTTGTCATGCTTGGACAAGACTTTGTTCCCATTGGTCACAAGTGCATATTTCTCTAAATTCTTAAGATATGTAAGTGGTATTGGTGGCTATGAGTTCTCATTTTCATCCTCAATAACTTCTATTTACAAAGCATTTATGTTGGTACAAGAAGTTTGTTCAAAATTTGTCAAAGTTCCTCAAAGCATTTTCTTGATCTATTAGCTAGGGTTTTGAACTTCAAAGAAGTATATCTTGCTCATCTTTTGGTATTTTTGAGTGATTCCAAAGGCATCCTTCTCTTCAAAGGGTTATCAACAAATCACTTC
The DNA here is from genome assembly GCA_948472305.1 of Vicia faba. Taxonomy (NCBI): domain Eukaryota; kingdom Viridiplantae; phylum Streptophyta; class Magnoliopsida; order Fabales; family Fabaceae; genus Vicia; species Vicia faba. The sequence goes on from OX451738.1 coordinate 1,186,293,303, forward strand.
AAAAGTTTAAAGGAGTTTTCATGTGGAAGAAACTTGATGATGAAGAAAGATTACAAGTCCTCCAGATGAACCCCTAATTTCTCATGTGTGACTTCAAATGATCATAACTTGTTCAATTTTTTTCACCTTTAGCTAATTCTTTTTCCACAATGATCTTGAGGATGTTAAATTTATGCCTTCTTTTATGTGCAAAGTGAGAAAATGGATGGAAGATTCCCTAAGGATATAAAAGAATATAGGTCATTTCATGATTTTTGCCAACTTTAACGATTCATAACTCTCTCAATTTTTGGAGATTTTGAATGGTTCAGGTCTCAAAATGTCATTCAAGAAGTCTATTTCATGCCATATTTTTTGGTCAAGAGAAAATTCCAAGAGGAAGGCCATGTTTGGATGCAAAACATTATAGGTCACTTTTGAAGAAAATTTTGAAATATTTATAAGTATGGAAGGCCATGTTATGATGTATGTAAGGTGTTTGAATCATCAAGAATCAAAACGCACGAGTGGAAATGGAGATGGAGAGTTTTGGCTCAAAACAGTCAAGTTGAGCAGTCTTGTGCAGCAAGGGTGTTAGGGAGAGTTTTATGATGCGTGAAATCGTCCCTTAGCTTGCAATAAACTTGTTAATATGTATGGAAAAGATTAGAGCACAAAATTACTCCAGGTTTCTGAGTTATAGGGTTATGGCTCTATAACTTGCTTTTTAAGAAAAATGAAATGACAAAACTCAAGTATTGTGCAAGCATGTTCTGAGCTTTTGTAGGTCTTAGACACATTGCTTTTGGTTTATAGGAGTTATGTGTGCAGAAAGAACAAGTTATAAACTCAAGACAAGTTGACTTTGTGATTAAAGCAACTTTTCAAGAATGGAATGGTAGCTTTCTTCCAAAAATGGCAAATTGGATTGGACAATGCTTGGAACACTTGGATAATAGCTCAAAAGAAAGTGTAATCTTATGATTATGGAGAGATATTGAGGTTTAGAAGCCTGCAAAACAATAGTGTGCATCATAGGGTTGAAATTGGGTTTTTGTTCATCACAAAATGCCTTGTAATTCAAGTGACAAAACACCAACTTCATCTCTTCGATTCTCCCTACTCAAGAATGATCTCAAGGAGTTCTTGGACATTTTGGAAATATTGCAATGTTATCTACAACCCATCTTTGAATTTCTTTTGAATATTCCCCTTGGAACTATATGAAAAAGTGCCATGAAGTTAGGTCAAAATCCTGGTCAAATTAGGGCAAAATTTCACTAAGTGTTTAGTTTCATGACCCTATGTTCATAAAATTATAACTTGAGATCCAAGAAATTCTGGAAGAAGTTTTGTGAAGAAAAGTTGTAGATTTCATAGGGATCTACAACTTTCATGTTGGAAGTTTCTCTTAAATCATCTTGCATCATGGTGAAAATTTCACTCAAAGTTATGAAAAAACATGAAATTTCCAACACTAAGAAAACTTTCTAAGTTTAGAAATTTTGACTTTTCAAAATGAAATCTTGAATTTTTTATTTATTGATGAATAAGTTTCATATTTTGACATTTTTTGATGAATTATGATCTTTGGCCCTTGAATTTGAACAAAAAGTCAAAGTTTGACTTTTCAATATACAGTTGACTTTTGATCAGTTGACTGCAAAATTCATCTGTCAATCCAATGGATTTGAAATATTTTGAATCATGTCATTAGGTAAAAATGATGCAATTGGACTCTTGAGATCATTCCTTAAACCAATTGATCATTTGCTAGGTCAAAAATCAGAAATTGCCCTTTCCTAGTCAAAACCCTAATTTTGACCATTTTGTCCTTTTGGAGATTTGATCAAATTTCTTGAGGAATTGTGGTCCAAACTTGATCAAATGATACATATGAGTTTAAAATGTTGATGTGGATCAAAAATTATGAAGTTGGACTGTAAATTGGCCATAGTTGACTTTTTCCCCAATACAACTGATTTTTAGGTCAACTGATCAATTGACTGGGCAAAAATGTGATTCAAGACTTGAAACTTGGCATGAGTAGTATTGGGAGTCCATAATGATCTATGAAAGTCATATGGGGCATTGGAAGTTCAAAAATCCTTGTGCAAACTCAAACCCTAATTTTGGTCATTAGTACTTGAGAAGGTGTCTTGAGCTGATCAAACCCTAGTGCAGTCTTGAGCCCAAGGAGATCTTGTGAGAAAATTCTTGATAAGTGAGAGGGAAAATTTTAGGTTACAACAGCTGCCCATGTTCAATCTTCTTAAGCCTAAAGAGTTAGATTGGCATGTTTTGTTAGTCGTGACTCGAAGGTGGAAGATGATTGGACACTAGAGTGCCCAGAAATTTGCACTCGACGATGCGATGGTAGAAGGAATGGGCCTAAAGATGCCATTTGGAGAGGTGATAGAAAGTTTTCGGAGATGGGCTTGTAGATGCCATACGAAAGTGATTGTTTGTGTTATAATTTGTAAGCTGAAAGAATGAGTATCAGAATGGCGTCCATGTCTGGAGCGTATCTGAAATGTATCTGGGAGCTGATTTTGAATGATTATCAGAATGGCATCCGTGTCTGGAGTGTATCTGAACTGTATATGAAAGTTGAATCTAAATGAGTATCATAATGGCATTCGTGTCTGGAGCATATCTGAACTGTATCTGGGGGCTGATTTTGAATGAGTATCAGAATGGCATCCGTGTTTGGAGCGTATCTGAACTGTATCTGGAAGTTGGATCTGAATGAGTATCAGAATGGCATATGTGTCTGGAGCGTATTTGAACTGTATCTGGGGGCTGATTTTGAATGAGTATCAGAATGGCATTCGTGTCTAGAGCGTATCTGAACTGTATCTGAAAGTTGGATCTGAATGAGTATCAGAATGGCATCCGTGTCTGGAGCGTATCTGAACTGTATCTGAAAGTTGGATCTGAATGAGTATCAGAATAGCATCCGTGTCTGGAGCATATCCCAATTGTATCTGAAGACTTTGAATATTATTAATGGTAGCTGTTTGATTAATCTTATCCTGAAAAAGATAAAATGTTAGCTAATATGCAATGTTATGTTGTATGAAATGAATAGTATAATGCATTCGCGTTATTAATGTTTATGATATATGGATGCAATGTATGCATATGTGAGCTAGTTTGTTGCACTGCTGTTGGATTGGGGAAAATAAATCCATGACTGATGCTGAGGATATGGAGTATAGGTCTTCATGTTGTGAAGTCTAAGTGTTGATGAATTTCTGCTTAGAGAAATAAACTCTGTTTGTAAGGGAAATGTCGTGTACTGCTTGAAAAATCCTGAGAAATTGGACGACTTCTACTGGGGATTAATAATTGGAAGCTTGTTCCGTTGGGAATTAAACTGCAAATTGTGGGGGATTTATGGAAATAACTTAGAGAAATTTCCCTACCTCTTAAAGCCATTAGTAATTGTCTTTTATTTTGTTTATTTGTAAACAATAATTATGTTCAAATGCATATGTTCAACAATGAATCATTGGAAGTTTTTGTAAACAAAACACAAGAGTAAAGAAAAACAGATAGTTTTGCACTTTCAAGGAGATATATTTGTATTGACTTTGAGTAAGTATTTTTGTACAATGAGACAAACATTCTAGTAAGAGAACGCCGTCTTAAAAAAATGAAAATTTTAATACAAAGAAAAGATAGTTATGTGTAATAATCCCATGGGGTTCTCATTCTGTTATAGCCTTCTTATCTCTGAGCATCTTGTCTATTTGTTGCCTCGTCCGAAGATGATTGAATTGATCAAAACCTCTGAGTTTGTCAGTTGTCCGTAAGGTGATCCAACGGGACATAGTCATACGCTTTAATTCCCTAACTTTTTCTTGGACCTCCCTTTCGGGTTTTCAGTCCATCGGGAAACCCTTTTTTTCCTAAGTCGCCCTTTCGGGTTTTCAACTTGCCGGGTGTACAGATTTTTGTTTTATCCCTAATTTTGCCTGAACCTCTTTAGTTATCCGGGATGCCCTTGTTTTTCCTAGGTATGTCAGCCTAGCGGGTCTTTTATGTGTAACATCTTTTGACTATGTCCGCGTTCGCAGGATGCGGCGGGTCGTCGCCATCCATGGTGGTCAAGATCATTTCCCAACCAGAGAAAATGTTTTTGATTACAAATGGTCCTTCATAGGTAGGAGTCCATTTTCCCCTGGGATCACCTTGTGGCAGTATGATGCATTTGATCACTAGATCCCCAACTTGATATACTTGGCGTCTGACCTTCTTGTTGAAAGCCTTGATCATCCGTTTTTGATACATTTGACCATGGAAAATAGCAGTAAGTCTCTTCTCATAAATCAAGTTCATTTGATCAAGTCGAGTCTGGATCCAATCATCTTCGTTCAGCCCTGCATCCTTCATAATCCTCAGAGATGGGATCCGGACCTCGATAGGCAAGACAGCCTCCATGCCGTAAACCAGAGAATAGGGTGTTGCCCCGGTTGATGTGCGAGTTATGGTACGATACCCGTGGAGAGCGAACGGTAGCATCTCATGCCAGTCTTTGTATGTGACTTTCATTTTCTGTATGATATTTTTAATGTTCTTATTTGCAGCTTCGACATCACCATTCATCTTCGGCCGGTAAGGAGAAGAATTGTGATGCTAAATCTTGAATTGTTTGTACAAGGCGGTGATCATAGTGTTGTTGAGATTTTTACCATTGTCAGTGATGATCCTTTCCGGGATACCGTACCGGAAAATGAGATTTTGCTTGATGAAACAGGCAACAACATTCTTGGTAACGGAAGCGAAGGAGGCTGCCTCAACCCACTTTGTAAAATAGTCAATGGCCACTAGGATGAAGCGGTGTCCATTGGAGGTTGTTGGCTTGATTTCCCCAATCATATCAATTCCCCACATAGCAAAGGACCAAGGAGCAGTTAAGACATTCAGAGAAACCGGAGGTATGTGCACCTTGTCAGCATAAATTTGACACTTGTGGCAGGTTCTAGAGTGTTGATAGCAATCTGCTTCCATGGTAGACCAGTAATAGCTTGCCCGTAGGATTTTCTTTGCCATCGTATGCCCACTGGAATGGGTGCCAAAAGTGCCTTCATGTAACTCAGCCATGATCCTTTCAGCTTCAACCTTATCTATGCACCGAAGCAACACAGATTCATGATTGCGTTTGTACAGGATTCCATTACTAAGGAAGAACTTAATGGAGAATCTCCTTAAGAACTTCTTATCATTAACTGAAGCTCCTTCCGGATATTCTTGAGCCTCTAGATACCTCTTGACTTCGTGAAACCAAGTTCGGTCCACTACTTCTTCAGTATTAATCTCGTGACAGTCTTCTGGTTCATCCATTCATTCAATGGTGATCTGGGGAGCCTCGTTATCCCAATTAAGTTTAAACATAGATGACATTGTGGCTAGTGCGTCTGCTAGCTGATTTTCTTCTCGCGGGAAATGCTCGAAGGTAATCTTCTCAAAATGTGGTAGCAACGTCAAAACATGTTCTTTATAAGGGATAAGGTTAGGGTGTTTGGTGTCCCATTCTCCTTTGATCTGACTGATAACCAAAGCTGAATCTCCGAATACATTCAAGGATTTGATCCCCAAGTCCATGGAAGCTCTGAGACCAAAGATGCATGCTTCGTATTCCGCCGTGTTGTTTGTATAATTGAAGCAGAGTCTTACGGTAAATGGAGTATGACACCCTTCCAGAGATATGAGTACAGCACCGATACCATTGCCAAGTGCATTAGATGTCCCATCAAAGAACAGGGTCCATCGGGATCCTTGTTCAGGTCCGTCATATGGCCTGAATTCTTTACAGTTTTCTAACGTCGTGATGTCTTCATCCAAAAATTCGAACTTTATAGATTGGTAGTCTTCTACAGCTTGGTGAGAAAGGTGATCAGCTAATACACTGCCCTTTATAGCTTTTTGGGTAGTATACTGTATGTCATATACCGTCAGGATCATCTGTCATCTCACTATTCTCCCAGAAAGAGCAGGCTTCTCAAAGATGTATTTTATCGGATCCATTTTAGATATCAACAAAGTAGTATGAGTCAGCATGTACTGTCTTAGCCGGAAAGCAGCCCATGCCAGAGCGCAGCAAGTTTTCTCGAGCAGTGAATATCTGGTTTCATAGTCGGTAAACTTTTTGCTCATGTAATAAATAGCATGCTCTTTTCGGCCAGACTTGTCATGCTGCCCCAACACACACCCCATTGAATTTTCTAAAATAGTCAGATACATGATCAACGGTCTTCCCTCAATTGGTGGCATCAACACAGGAGGCTCTTGTAGGTATTCTTTGATTTTGTCAAAAGCAGTTTGGCACTCGTCATTTCATTTGACTACTTGATCTTTCTTCAACAGTTTGAAGATTGGTTCACAAGTAGTTGTCAGGTGAGAGATGAATCTTGTAATGTAGTTCAAAAGTCCCAAGAACCCTCTGACTTCCTTCTCAGTACGAGGTGAAGGCATCTCTTGTATCGCTTTTACCTTGGCAAGATCTACTTTAATACCTTTATTATTGACGATAAAGCCTAGGAGTTTACCAGACCGTACCCCAAATGTGCATTTGTTTGGGTTCAACCTCAGCTTGTACTTCTTCAGTCTCTCAAACAGTTTTTGTAAGTGATCAAGATGCTCTTCTTCTGTTAGAGATCTGGCTATCATATCGTCCACGTAGACCTCTATTTCGTGATGTATCATGTCATGAAATAAAGCTACCATGGCACGTTGATAAGTTGCCCCGACATTTTTTAGTCCGAATGGCATCACCTTATAGCAGAAAGTGCCCCACTGCGTGACAAACGTTGTTTTCTCCATGTCCTCAGGCGCCATTTTGATTTGGTTGTAACCTGAGAAACCATCCATGAAAGAAAACACTTTGTGTTGTGCCATATTGTCAACTAGAATATCAATGTGGGGGAGTGGAAAATCATCCTTAGGGCTTGCCCTATTCAAATCTTTGTAGTCCATACACATTCGTACTTTGCCGTCTTTTTTGGGCACGGGAACAACATTGGCAACCCATTGGGGATAAGAGGTGACATCCAAGAATCCAGTGTTGAATTGCTTCATGACTTCTGCTTTGATCTTTTCTGACATATCAGGCCTCATGCGGCGAATCTTTGTTAGAACAAAGTTTGAATCTACTACCCTAAGTTTAAGTTTTGATGATAACAAAATGAAAAGATATATTAATTATGTGATTCATGTAAGAACTATTTGCTACCTAAAAATTACTTTCTGTTTTACAGAAACTCTGATGGGTATCAGCATGAGAACATCCTCATCAGCATCAGAAAATTGGATATCAACATCAGCATCAGAAGATGCTATATCAGATACCAAAATAAGAAGAACAACTCACGCTTATGCCGAAGCTTGATGAACAGATCTGCGCTTAACACTCTGAACTCTGATAAAGACAACAACAGTTCATCAGCACTTAAGCAGCGTCAGAATGAGCCAAAGCCAGAACACGCTTTAGTTGCAACGGTACTGTGCATTCAAGATGAGTTATTACCAACGGCATCATTCCAGACAAGATCTGCTTAATACGGAAAGATTATTATTGGCATTGAAACAGAATTATGGCTCCAACGTTCACTAATTCCAATGCTATATAAACAAGTCAATGAAGATTGAATTGGCTAATGCTCTACAACAATCTCCACGCCTAAAAGCTATTCATCATCTTCCTTACTCTAAGTTTGCTAAAAGCTCCAAATTTCCTTACTCAATTATTTTAGCAATCTAGTTTCCATAAGCTTAATTTGTGTAGTATCACAGTTGGGATAAACAGTTTTGTAGAAAACATTCACACACCTAGATTTCAATTCTTTGTAAGAAAGTAATTCCTTGAGAAACCGGTTTGTGGTTTGCATCAAGAAGGCTTTACCAGTTGTTAAAGCAGATTGTAATATTCAGTTGAATATAGTGGATTAAGACCTCGTTGGAGAGAGGCGAAATCACCTTGACGGGTGGACTGGAGTAGTTTGAGATCAAACGAACCAGGATAAAAATATCGTGTTGATTGCATTGATTTCCAGTTTTTGCAATACAACCCCCCTTCTTGTGTTTTTCACTTCTTCAATTGGCATCAGAGCGCCTGGTTCTGAGCTAAAACACTTAACCGTGTCAGTACAAGATCCAGCATCAGAAAAACACAATGGCAGGAACTTATTCACACACCAGCAATGACAACAATGAAGACAGAGACAGATTCAGCGGCAAACCTCCAGTCTTTGATGGAGAAAATTTTGATTACTGGAAAGACAGAATTGAAAGCTTCTTTCTGGCACATGATGCTGATCTGTGGGACATGGTGACAGATGGATACACGCACCCCGTGAATGCAAGCGGTCAGAAGATTGATAGGAAAGCAATGTCTGACCAACAAAAGCGTGACTTCAAAAATCACCACAAGGCCAGAACCATCCTTCTCAGCGCTATCTCCTATGCTGAATATGAAAAGATCTCTAACAGAGACACAGCAAAGAAAATGTTTGACTCACTCAGAATGACGCATGAAGGCAACATTCAGGTCAAAGAAACTAAAGCTCTTGCGCTCATTCAGAAGTATGAGGCATTCAAAATGGAAGAAAGTGAATCCATTGAAACAATGTTCTCAAGATTCCAAATTCTGGTGGCTGGTCTCAAGGTTCTGGACAAAGGATACTCTACTGCTGATCACGTCAAGAAGATCATCAGAAGCTTACCAAAGCAGTGGAGGCCAATGGTTACAGCTCTGAAGCTAGCAAAAGATCACAACAAAATTTCTCTGGAGGAACTTATCAGCTCCCTCAGAAGTCATGAGATAGAGCTAGAAGCTGATAAGCCTCAGAAGCAAGGTAAGCCTTTAGCATTAAAATCTAATAAAAAATCTGAGTCTAAAGTTTTGCAGGCAGTTGAAGAAACATCTGATGGATCCTCATCAGAAGAAGACGAAATTTCTCTCCTCTCCAGAAGAGTGAACCAACTGTGGAAGCAGAGGCAAAGGAAGTTCAGGAATCCCAGAAGATCTGATCAGAACGAGTCTTCTTCCAGATACAGAAGGACAGATTCTTCCTCTGGATACAGAAGATCTGAAGGTTCCTCAGGAAGCAGAAAGCCAAACACCAAGGACATCATCTGCTATGAGTGCAATGAGCAAGGACACTACAAGAGTGACTGTCCAAAGCTTCAGAGGGAAAAACCCAAAAAGAAGTTTGGAAGAGAAAAGAAGAAAAGTCTCATGGCTACATGGGTTGACTCTGACTCGTCTGAAGCTGACTCAGAATCAGATGATGAGAGAGTAAACATAGCTCTCATGGCCAACATTTCAGAAGATAGTGAAGCTTCTGAATCAGACTCAGAATCAGATACTGAAGAGGTATTTCCTGACTTTGCAATTAATTTTACTAAGGCTGAACTTGCTGAAAGCCTTAATGAAATTCTGGAAAGGTACCAGCAAATTAGAGTTAAATTCAGAAACCTTAAAAGGAATCTTGAATCTGACTCTGATAAGACTGAGAGTCTTAAATTGGAAAATTCTGAGTTGAGAAATAAAATTTCAAAATTAGAAAATACTTTACAAAACTCTCAGAAGGAACCAATTTCTAAAACTCCCAGCAGCGCTGATGAGATCATCAAGGAGTATGATCACAGTTTCCAGAAGTTCCTTGCTAAAAGCATAGATAGAAGCAAAATGGCTTCAATGATCTATGGAGTTAGCAGAAACGGCAGGAAGGGAATAGGATACCAAGGTAAGGTTTCTACGCCAAAGAATGTCATGGATTTAACCATTAAACACACTCCTCTGAACTCACATTTTGTGTATGGTCACACACATGATATTAAATACACTAGCAGTAAGTATTGTGTGAAACCAAAATTCAACCAGAGTTTTGGTAAATCTAACAAATCAGGACCCAAGAAAATCTGGGTACCCAAGGATAAAATAATACATGTTGCAGATATCTTTAGAAGCAAATCAGAAACACCAGTCATGGTACCTGGACTCTGGCTGCTCGCGACACATGACGGGAAGAAGGCATATGTTCCAAAGCCTGGAACTTAAGCCTGGAGGCCACGTTGGCTTTGGAGGCAATCAGAGGGGAAAGATCATTGGCTCTGGAACTGTAGGTAATGGAAATCTTCCCTCTATAAATAATGTTATGCTAGTAGATGGATTAATGCATAATCTGTTGTCCATAAGTCAATTAAGTGAAAACGGTTATGATATAATCTTTAATCAAAAATCATGTAAAGCTGTTAGTCAGAAAGATGGGACTATCCTGTTTAATGGAAAGAGGAAAAACAACATCTATAAAATCAAACCTTCTGAACTGAAAAGTCAGAATGTAAAGTGTCTTCTGTCTGTTAACAACGAGCAGTGGATCTGGCACAGAAGATTGGGGCATGTTAGTATGAGAAGATTATCTCAGATTAACAAACTCAATCTGGTCAGAGGACTTCCTAATTTGAAGTTCAATTCAGATGCTCTGTGTGAAGCATGTCAGAAAGGCAAGTTTGCAAAACCTTCTTTCAAATCTAAAAATGTTGTTTCTACCTCTAAGCCATTAGAACTTCTGCACATTGACTTATTTGGACCAGTTAAAACTGCTTCAGTCAGTGGCAAGAAGTATGGGTTAGTAATCGTAGATGACTATAGCAGATGGACATGGGTAAAGTTCTTAAGACACAAGGACGAGTCACACTCTGTGTTTGTTACCTTTTGTAACCAAGTTTAGAATGAAAGGGATCTTAGAATTGTTAAAGTCAGAAGTGATCATGGTGGAGAGTTTGAAAACAAATATTTTGAGTCATTCTTTAATGACAGAGGCATTCTGCATGATTTCTCTTGTCCTAGAACTCCCCAACAAAATGGAGTTGTAGAACGAAAGAACAGAACATTGCAAGAAATGGCCAGAACCATGATCAATGAGACAAACGTTTTTAAGATCTTCTGGACAGAGGCAATAAACACAGCGTGCTACATTCAGAATAGAATCTCAATAAGACCTATTCTGGAAAAGACTCCATATGAATTATGGAAGAACAGAAAGCCCAACATTTCATATTTTCATCCATTTGGATGTACTTGTTTTATGTTAAATACAAAGAATTATTTGAACAAGTTTGACTCTAAAGCACAGAAGTGTATTATGTTAGGATACTCTGAACGCTCAAGAGGGTACAGAGTATACAATACAGAAACACAGATTGTGGAAGAATCAATCAGTGTTCGTTTTGATGATAAGCTTGACTCTGAAAAGTCAAAGCAGAATGAAGTTTTTGCAGATATGGAAATTGAATTTACAGGTTCTGAAGACAAGTCATCAGAAGCTCTCAACACAGACACTCCTTCAACATCTGAAAGGAGCACTGCTAGCAATCCTACAACAGCTGCTGATCAACCTCAGAAGAGATTACCCAGAAGCAGCTTGGATCACCCAGAAGAAACTATCTTAGGAAGAAAGGAAGATCCAATCAGAACAAGAGCAAGCTTCAGAAACTCTGAAGAAACCCTCATGGGACTTGTGTCTCTGATTGAACCTTCTTCTATTGATGAAGCACTTCTGGACAACGACTGGATTCTAGCAATGCAAGAAGAGCTGAATCAATTCACCAGAAATGACGTATGGGATCTGGTTCCCAGACCAAAAGGATTCAACGTCATTGGAATAAGATGGGTGTTCAGAAACAAGCTAAATGAACAAGGTGAAGTCATCAGAAACAAAGCATGACTGGTAGGACAAGGCTATAGTCAGCAAGAGGGAATAGACTATACAGAAACCTTTGCTCCAGTCGCCAGGTTAGAATCTATCAGACTTTTAATTTCATTTGCTGTTAATAGAGGCATCACTTTGTATCAGATGGATGTCAAGAGTGCATTCTTAAATGGTTATATAGAAGAAGAGGTTTATGTGCACCAACCCCCTGGTTTTGAAAATACAAAACATCCAGAACATGTTTTCAAACTAAAGAAGTCACTATATGGTCTGAAACAAGCTCCCAGAGCTTGGTATGAAAGACTAAGTAACTTTCTGTTAGAAAATGAATTCACCAGAGGGAAGGTGGACACTACCCTATTCTGTAAGTCAGTTAAGAATGACATCTTAGTCTGTCAAATCTATGTTGATGATATTATTTTTGGATCTACTAATCCTTCTCTTGGAAGAAAATTTGCTAAGTGTATGCAGGTAGAATTTGAGATGAGCCTCATGGGGGAACTGAAATTCTTTCTAGGAATTCAGATCAATCAAACTCCAGAGGGAACTTACATTCATCAGAGCAAATATGTCAGAGATCTTCTGAAGAAATTTGACCTCTCAGAATGTAAGCCATCAAAGATTCCAATGCATCCCACGTGCATTTTGGAAAGAGAAGAGGTAAGCAAAAAGGTAGAACAGAAGGTCTACAGAGGTATGATTGGCTCTCTCCTTTATCTGACAGCTTCAAGACCTGATATCTTATTCAGCGTATGTATTTGTGCTAGATTCCAATCAGATCCTAGAGAATCTCACTTAACAGCTGTTAAGCAAATTTTCAAGTATCTGAAAGGTACTACTAATCTGGGTTTATTTTATAGAAAATCTAGTGATTACAGCTTAGTAGGCTACTGCGATGCTGACTTTGCTGGAGACAGAGTAGAACGTAAAAGTACTTCTGGAAGCTGCCAGTTTCTGGGAGAAAATCTGATCTCTTGGTCCAGCAAAAGGCAATCCACAATTGCGCTATCAACAGCAGAAGCTGAGTACATAGCAGCAGCAAGATGTAGCACACAAATGCTCTGGATGAAAAGTCAGCTTGAAGACTTCCAGATTTTTGAGAGTAACATCCCTATACTCTGTGACAATACTTCTGCTATTTGCTTAAGTAAGAATCCCATTTTACATTCTAGAGCCAAGCATATAGAAATAAAACATCATTTCATTAGGGACTATATTCAGAAAGGAATTTTGAACTTAAAATTTATTGATACAGACCATCAATGGGCTGATATCTTCACTAAACCCCTTTCTGAAGATAGGTTCAATTTCATTCTGAAACACCTCAGCATGAAAATCTGCCCAGAGTGAAAATGCTTTAATTCTATATATTATCTTTCAGAATGTATTTGTTTTACTGTGAACTTCTGATCAATCTCTTTTCAGAAAGATAGAACATGCAGATTGTATCAGATGCTACTCTTAAAGATCTGAGCGTTTCAGCTTAAGGATAGACGTGCTGCTCACTAAATCAAACAAGTGTCATCCAATCATCAGCAAATCTCTGAAGCAGAACGCGTGCACGCTTCTGAGAAGGCAAAATGCTGATTGGGTGCATTGAGACACATGTCTGGTAACCGTTTCAAGTATCTTTCTCAAATCCCCCAAAATCAGCAAGCATTAAATGAAAGTAATCATGTTTTTAAAACGTAATCATGATTTTATTTCTCTTTCTTGAAACCGTTTACACTTTCAAAAAGTATTTTGAAATCTATTTAATCACTTTAACTTCTCACATTAATCCTTTACCGTTTCTTACAATCTCACAAATATTTCTCTGCATTTTCCTTGTGTGTTCATCTTTCTCAAAGAAACCCATTTTTCAGTTTTCTCAGAAAAACCCTAAGTGTGAACATGGCAACCTCCAGCAATTTTTCTGCAGGTTCTCAGAAGAAGCCTTCATCTGAATAGTACCAAGTTCCCTTCAGAACACTTCTTACACCAGTGAAGAATTTGGAAGTGCTGTCTGAACTAATTGTTGACTTCTCCAGTCTAAAAGAAAATGGTTTTGACTTGACAGAAGAAGTTAGGGCACAGGGATGGGAGAGATATTTTGACAGGTTGGTTGGACCAACGTTCCCAGTCTTGGTCAAGAGTTCTGGATTCATGCGTCCTCATCAACGCATCAAGTCACCTCCTAAATAATGGGAAAGAAGATTGTGATCACTGAGGATCACATAGCAAGATTGATTGGTTACAGTGGCGGTGGTGTCCGCTGTATCGATATGGCTGAAAGATGCTCTGACGTTGGTGTCATTACAGAGCAGATTTTCACCCATGGGGTTCCCAGCAGTAAGATCAGAGACTTAAAGGATCACCACAGAGTATGGGCGAAGATCATTCTGGGGTGCTTTAATCACAGGAAGCCAACAAGCTCCCCTGATTATATAAATATAGATCAGCAGTTTCTGATCTATTTTATTAATCATAAGGTAAAAATCAACTTGGCTCATCTTCTGTTTAATCACCTCAGGACCAGCGTCAAGGAGACCAGGGAAGAAGAAAGGACAAAGAGGGATTGGATACCCTTTGGCAGGTTAATATCAGATATTCTGACTGAGAATAGGCTGATAGAGCACCTTACAGAAGCTCAGGAATTAAGTTCTATTGAACCAACTGTTGGCAAGCCTCTGAACGCCAAGAATCTGAAGAAAATGAAACTAATAGAGAATATCAGAAAGGAGCCCAGCATTACTCCTCTTGCTGACATCACCAGTAGAAGAGTCCCTCTGGACGACTTTCCGTTATTTTCTGAGATTGAATCAAAGCCAATCGTGGTTCTCAGATACTTGGACGCTTGCAAGGCTGATGGTACAGATCCCAAACTGAATATCAAAGATCTGCACCAACAACAACCTGAAGTTTCTCTAAAGAAGACAAAGAAAAGGAAGGCCACTTCAGAAGGACCATCCCAGCAGACCCCTAAGAAAAGAGGTAATTTATCTGTTGCTTCTGTTTTAAATTCTTCTACTATTCCAACATCAATCCCAACTCCAGCTTCACATGAAATTCCAATCCCCATACCAACTATTGATGAAACCGAACCATAAGATGACCCTTCTTAGTCACTGACTCTCAGAAGACCCCGCACCAAACATCCAAAACCCACAACTTCAACAGCATCAGAACTTGACAAAGTTCTGTCTGACATTGATCAACGTGTTTCTGATCACCTCTCAGATAATCCAAACACTGAACCAGAAATTGCCCACTCTCCTCAACCAGAACAACCTCTCTCACCCATACTAGAAGAACCACAAATTCCACAACAACCAGAAATTCCACCTCCTTCTCCACAACCAGCAATTCCTCTTCCCTCTCCTCAACCAGAAATTCATCCACCATCACCTCAACCATCACCTCCACAACCTGAGTTTCATCATTCTGAAACTCCATCACCTGAACCTCATTCTCCTCAATCCTCTGAGCCATAACCCCTGGCAATTCAGCTTCCATGTGGAACAACTGTAACCATGGCCCAGCTGCCATCCTCGCCAGAAACTACCCCCCTCAAACACTCCAAAAACTCCAAACAGTCCAATTATTATTTCTGATTCTCCAACTCCATCTCCCAAACAAACTACAGAAGACCCCAGCAGGACCTTCATCGATTTAACAATCCTTGACCGTCTCGCTGATCTCAAAAATAAAATAGCCATTCCAAAACCAAAACAGCCAGATGTTGGCTCTGGCATTGTGAATTTTGAAACAGGTTTGCAGCAATGGATTGGTTCTCTAAAGCAAGTCTTTCCTGGAATGATTGATCCTGCTGCCTCAGACCAGCTCTGGACACGTTTCAGAATATGGGTATGTGCTGAAGCCCTCAAGTTGCAAGACATCAACTATGAGCAGGCACAACAGAACTTCAGCAAGCTGCTGAAGGAAGTTGAAAGTCAGCTGCCACAGGAAGACGTGCTCCTTCTGGATAGTGAGCCATGGTCTGAGAAGCGTCCAGCTTCAAAAGTACAGCCAGAAGAAGATCAGACAACTCAAGCTGAAGTCAGTCAAGCTGAAGATGTTGCAGAAAGCTCTCAGAAGCTTCCTGCTTCTGATGTTTCTCAAGCTGCCTTGGACAGGCAGACTCTGGAAGAACTGAAGCTGAATGATATTCGTCTGCAGCAAAGAATGGATGAAAATGATCAGAAGATGAAGGAAAGGATGGATGTGCAAGACAGCAAGATAGACACAGTAGTCAGCATGGTGCACAAGCAGACTGAAACTGCTGATCAGATTAAGGCAATGCTGGAGACTCTGTTCACACGCTTTCCTCCCCAACCTTAGTTTTTCATTCATGATATTTTCAATGTTTTCTTTGCATATCTTTTGTACTGTTTTGTCTGGCTCTGAATATTTTAATATAACAAGTTTTTCTGCTCTGATTTCTTTAGCACATCACTTACACTTTTTGATTGCTGACAAAAAGGGGGAGAACAAGAATGATATTTTTCAATAACGGATTACTGAGACAAAAAGTCTCAAACATTCTAACACTCTGACATACTTGAATGTTTTCTCTTTTTGCATAAGTCTACAGGTACAAGAATGCTCTATGATACACTGAAGCTCTGAAGCTCTGATATTCTGATCTGAAGTTCTGATAGTCAAAGCTCTGATATTCTGATCTGAAGCTCTAACATTCTGATGTTCAAAAATTCAATAAAGATCTGATCCTGAAGAACTCTTGGAATTAAAAAGGGAAGTAATAAATTCAGGGGGAGTATCTCCGATCCCAACTCTGATATCTCTTTATCCCTTATCTTTGATAACTTCCTATTTAATTCTGATGCAACTTATCATTTAGTTATCTCTGATACTTTTCACGCCATTTTCAATTAAAAAATATCTAGTTTTTGTCATCATCAAAAAGGGGAAGATTGTTAGAACAAAGTTTGAATCTACTACCCTAAGTTTAAGTTTTGATGATAACAAAATGAAAAGATATATTAATTATGTGATTCATGTAAGAACTATTTTCTACCTAAAAATTACTTTCTATTTTACAGAAACTCTGATGGGTATCAGCATGAGAACATCCTCATCAGCATCAGAAAATTGGATATCAACATCAGCATCAGAAGATGCTATATCAGATACCAAAATCAGAAGAACAACTCACGCTTATGCTGAAGCTTGATGAACAGATCTGTGCTCAACACTCTGAACTCTGATAAAGACAACAACAGTTCATCAGCACTTAAGCAGCGTCAGAATGAGCCAAAGCCAGAACACGCTTTAGTTGCAACGGTACTTTGCATTCAAGATGAGTTATTACCAACGGCATCATTCCAGACAAGATCTGCTTAATAAGGAAAGATTATTATTGGCATTGAAACAGAATTATGGCTCCAACGTTCACTAATTCCAATGCTATATAAACAAGTCAATAAAGATTGAATTGGCTAATGCTCTACAACAATCTCCACGCCTAAAAGCTATTCATCATCTTCCTTACTCTCAGTTTGCTAAAAGCTCCAAATTTCCTTACTCAATTATTTTAGCAATCTAGTTTCCATAAGCTTAATTTGTGTAGTATCACATTTGTGATAAACAGTTTTCTAGAAAACATTCACACACCTAGATTTCAATTCTTTGTAAGAAAGTAATTCCTTGAGAAACCGGTTTGTGGTTTGCATCAAGAAGGCTTTAGTAGTTGTTAAAGCAGATTGTAATATTCAGTTGAATATAGTGGATTAAGACCTCATTGGAAAGAGGCGAAATCACCTTGACGGGTGAACTGGAGTAGTTTGAGATCAAACGAACCAGGATAAAAATATCGTGTTGATTGCATTGATTTCCAGTTTTTACAATTCAACCCCCCTTCTTGTGTTTTTCACTTCTTTAACATTTTTCTTTACTGGCAGATAGTCCTCTTTTGTAGGCAGATGATGTACCACAATATCTGCATCAAGTCCTGGCATGTCTTCATACGACCAGGCAAAGACTTCAACATAATCGTGTAACAACTGAATCAGGCGCTCCTTGATATTGGGTTCCAGATTAGCACCCACCTTGACCTCTTTTTTGTCTTCTTCATTACCTAGGTTGATTGTATCCACGGGTTCCTCTTGAGGTTGAATGGTTCTCTCTTCTTGTTGTAGTAGTCTGGCAAGTTCCCCTGGTACTTCACAATCTTCCTCACTTTCGTCTTCGGCTTGGTAGATTAGATTCCCAGAGTCACAAAAGGCCATAGCAGTATCGTTACCCATGGGATCCCAAATGGATGTATACCTGCATTATGAGTGTGAGTGTGTGTAAGGGTATAGCTATCCTTGAAAGAAATAAAAATGTAAAAAGAAAAACAATGAGCACAAAAGTTTGTATGCGAAAACGTCCATGATTCATTGATGTCATATGAAAATGAGATGATAACCCTTACAAATGAACCATTGTGCCTCGGGTAAGACACAAGGTTTTAAGAGTGCGAATTGTTTTAATATTACAGATCCAATAAAATGTAAAGACAGATTACTGTGGGATAAAAGTGATCGAGAGAAAATCTCTAGCCTCTCAGTTGCTAAGCCTTCCACTGACAGTTGGGAATATCCAGTCCTCCAAGTCACAGCTATCTTCATCATCTTCTATGGCGTTGACCTCGCGGTTGCTGATCTTCAGGGGTGGTCCTTCGGCACGAGCGCGGCGCACAGCTTTCTGGGAACCTAAAGTGAAACCCAGGCCAAACTTGTCAGACTTATATGGGATATCTAGGAGTTTTCCCCAGATAGTGCACCCACATTCTTCTACCACTGCTATGGTATCCTTCAGAGATGACGTCCAGAGTGGAGTCCTTGTGATCTTGGGAACAACCTTGGTTATTGCCACATCTTGTGGAACTTCTTCAAAGTGCTGAAATGGAGTTTCAATAAATTCACCATCTAATTCCATATATCTGAAGGAATTGAGATGGCCAATCATATACTCTTCTTCTCCATGAACGGTGATAATTTTCCCTTGAATCAGATATTTCAGCATTTGGTGCAACGTAGAAGTGACAGTGCCAGAATTGTGAATCCATGGTCGGCCTAGCAAGCAGGAATATGAGGGACAGATATCCATTACGTAAAAAGTTGAATCAAATTTTTGTGTTCCAACTTTTATGGGAATGTCTACCTCTCAATGTACCATCCTTTTCGAGCCTTCAAAAACCCTTACTATTATGTTACTTGGCTTTAATGTCAATCCCTCACAGTCAAGCATATCAAAAGCTTTTTTAGGCAATACATTCAGAGATGAGCCAGTGTCCACCAAAACATGAGCCAAGGTTGTGCCCCTACATTCAACTGAGACATGCAATGCTTCATTATGCTTCCTTCCCCTTGGCGTTAAATCAGCATCTGAAAAACCTAGACCATTATCTGCAGTTAAGTTGGCTACGCAGTCTTGAAATTGATCGGCAGATGTCTCTTGGGGTGCATGGGCAGTTTTCAGGAATTTTACCAAGGCTTTTGCATGCGCCTCGGAACATAGTAGTAATGCCAGCATGGAAATTTTAGAGAGAGTTTGCCCCAGTTGTTCAACTACATCATAGTTGCTTCTTTTTATGATTTTTAGAATTTCCTCCATCTCCTTCCGAGAGGTCTCAGGGATAGACAATAACTGATCCTTCATTTGGACAAGCTCAATTAGAATACTTTTACCTTGAGTCTCGGTTAACTCGGCAGCAGGAATGTCAGTCGGAATGATAACAGGGATTGTAACAGCTTTGTCAGTTGGAGCATTAGTGGGGATGATTGTAGGGCTGGGAACAGTTTTTAGAGGAGTAACAACAGGAATGATTACGGGTCCAAAAACTGCTTTTGGGGGAGTAATTTCTAGAGAGAATATCCTTCTGCTTCGGGTAATCTTGCTAGTTCCTGCAATATTACTGATGTCGGAGTTGACTTTCTCGGAACTCGAATCTTCGGTGGCTGGCCAATCCTGCTTGATACCGTGGTAGTAGACATCCCCTCCATAATTCCATGGTATGGTTTTTTTTGACGAATATGGGACTGGTCCAGGCATTGTGATTATTAAAGGAGTTGCTTTCGGAACTGATGTAATTCTAACGGGTCTTTTGGTGGAGAACCAGGAAGAATTGGCGGAAATGGTAATGATAGAAACATCTTCAAAAGGAACAGGTGGGACAGAAGTCTTTTCAAACAAAATTTATTTGTTATCTATTAGGCATTGAACGCCTGTTTTCAACAAAGGACAGCTGGTTGGTGAAGACAAGTAGAAATGACAGCCTTCACCACAGCCCGGGAACACACCGGCATTCAACAAGTTCACTTTGATAGTCAAGAGTGGGGTCATAAGTTCATCAATTGAAGTAACAAACATTTCTTCTTCAATGGCATTGGTATTATGGACATGTTTGGGCATAAGGGCAGAAATGACGTTTGGCTTTTCGGGCACATCGAATTCAATCTCTTTGGCTTCAATGAGGTCTTTTATTTTGTTCTTTAGAGCCCAACAATTATTAGTGTCATGGCCTGGACTTTTAGAGTGATATGCACAACGGGCATTGGGATGATAGTGAGGAGATGTTGTATTAGGGTTCTTTGGAGCTTCTTTCAAGGTTACCAAATTGGATCTTAGTAGATGCGGTAATACCTGAGATAGGATCATGTTAATTCTGGTGAATTGTATGACTGGTCTTTCCATCCTTGGTTGATTGTTTCTTTGCTGATCAGGCGCAGGCTTAGGAATCATAACAGCCCCCACCATTGGTCGGCGTTCGGCCCTATCTTGATTTCTTTGCGGATATACAGCAGCCACCTCTTTCTTTCTGATGAAAGGCTTCCTTATAGCTGCAGAAGAGGATGTATCTTTCTGGATCTTTCCATTCTTTATACCAGCTTCTACCCTTTCTCTGGTCAATATCAGTTCAGTAAAACCTGCAGATGAACTTCCAATTAAATAATTGAAGAAGGGACCAGAAAAGGTGCCCAAGAACATGTCTACCAACTATCTCTCACATAGAGGGGGTTGAACTCTTCCAGCCAAGTCTCTCCATTTTTATGCATAGTCTTTGAAACCTTCATTGGAAACCATGGCCATACTCTAGAGTTGAGTACGGGTAGGCGCAAGATCAGCATTGTATTGGTATTGTTTGTAGAAGGCTACAGCAAAATCTTCCCAATTGTGAATGTTGACTCTTTCTAACTGGTAAAATCAATCAAGTTGAGTTCCAGATAGGCTGTCTTAGAAGAAGTGTACCCATAAGTCTTTGTCAGCGGTATGGGGCTGAATTTTCCTCACATAGGACCGGAGATGCATTTTAGGGCATGAGACTCCGTCATACTTAGTGAACACAGGTGCTTTGAATTTGGGGAAAATGACAATCCCCGACACTAACCCCAATTCCTCAAAGTCCAAGCCAGGAACTTTTTGGATTTCCGTCGCACTCAACCGCTCTTCGAGATGTTTATACTTGTCATCAGTTGGAGGGTATTGTTCTTCAGAATAGTCTTCTTCTTCCTCTTCCTCTTCCGATTCTATAGGACAATTGTTTCCTTGCCTTTCTCATCTTGATTGTATCTCTCACAAGACATCGTTTCAAAGTCTAAGGTCCTTCTTGTCTACCCATGAAATCTTCTTCCCATGTTTAGGACTCTGGTTACCTTCTTTGTCTTCTTTTTCTTCTCCTCAGCTAGCAAAGTCTTCAACTCATCTTATCCTTTGGCTAGGGTCAAGAGCAAGTGTTGAAACTGTGTATTCTGAGCTTGGAGGTCCTTCACTGTTTGTTCGAGATCCATCTTACTGAAATAAACAGTAGAGAGATGAGGAGACTTGTTGCAAAAGACCTGCTTATGTTATGATGAATGGTATATGCATATGTAATGATTTCCAGGATTTCAAAGATTCAAATTTGTTTTAGACAAAAAGGAAACACACGTTATATTAATAAGTTAAAGCTTGAGTACATCAATGTCTTTTCAGGCAAAATAATACAAAAACTCTAAGATAAAAAGGTAGTCTGCATCCTCTTTGGTGCGATGTAGGCATTGAGAGTCTGCTCCTCATGAAGTAGCCTAGTTAGTTCCAAAACCTTCTTATCGCTTGCGTAGAATTGGGCTTCGAAAGTATCTCGCTCTCCCTTGAGTTGTATCTAATCCCTTTGTAGGTCTTCAAGAGAGGTAGGCATGTTAGGATGTAGGATAGTGTATGGAACATCTCCTTCCATGGCAGGCTCAATGATTACCGGGAGAATGGAGGGGTAAGGCATCATAAGACTCTGAGCACGAGTTCGTACCCATTTGAGGTAAGGCTCAAGAGGGATGGAATTTTTATGCCCCAAAGTCTTGCTATCTACCTTGTTTAACATCCTCCAATCTTGGATAAATCTCTGGCGAAGACCTTGATCATCGTTGTCGTAGTCAAATACCAGACCTTGAATCAGCATCTCGTGCGGGCCATCCCTTCAGGCATAACCAAATTGTCTTAAGGATAAGCAGGGGTTGTAGGTGATACCTCCCCTAATTCCAAGTAAAGGGACATTAAGGAATTCTCCACAATGATCGACAATGATAACATTCTCTTTGGATAGGGAGCACCAATGAATGTTCAAATGTTTGAGCGTCATCAACCTTTGTGACCACCTTGAACCTTGCTCATTTTTTAATACAGATTAAGGAAGATGCAAAATAAACCATCTTTCCAAGAGAGGAGTGTAACACATAAGGACACCTCTCTTACTTATTGTGCGAGTGTGAAAAGAGTGTAGGATATCTCCTAGCAATGTAGGCACTGAGTTTTGGGATATGAAGATTTTGACGGCGTTGATATCTATAAGTTGGTCAGGATTTGGAAACAAAACCATCCCATAGATGAGGAGAGCCATAATTTCCTCAAAGGCTTGCAAGTCCAAGGAATTCCAACAGCTTTGGGCTTTCTCAAATAGGAACTTTGCTAGGAAACCCTTGACACCACTCCTTGTTTCCCAATGAGTTGTGACATCAGATGAGTACAAGTGTAGAGCTTGAGCAATCTCTTCTGGCTTTGGGTCTCTTTCCATACCGTTGAAAGGTAGTTGATTGAGAATGGGAATCCTTAAGAGTTGGGAGAATTCTTCCAAAGTAGGCACAAGTTGATAATGGGAAATGTGAAGCAATGGTGTAAAGGATCAAAGAACTGAAAGAGCACCTTCATCATATCCTCATCTGTGTTAGTTGTGACCAAGTTGAGTAGGCGACCATGTCTCTCGGTAAATGGAGAGTTTTCAGGAATCCTTGAAGCTAGCTCCTTAAGTTGTGGAGGGACCCTTACATGGTTGACTTGAATAGTTTTCCTGCGAAGTGAATCCATATCCTATAAAACAAGAACAAAGATGAATCCCAAAATCCTTGAAATGGTTAGTGGATGTATATGATGTTCATGATGTTCATGATGTTATGTACAAGTATGCATATACAAATAAAACAAACAAATCCTTAGGTTTAGGCTTGCATGGAGTTTTATAGGTAAGTACCCTCTTGAAGTTTAGTTGGCTTAAACCTGTCCTAGTAATAGTAACCGGCTTATAAGGAGCTCAATATCACTGGTTTGTTTCCTTGGTCATTGTTTCAGCACAAGCCTCTTTAATGGCGACCGAAATATCCCAAGAAACCAAACCTCAATGAGTGTAGTATCGAGTATCTACCAACTTCGGACTGCACCAAAGCCGGTCATCTCACTACATTCTAAAGGCCAAGTTGGTCAAGTAAAGGTTCTAAAAGTTCATTAGTGCTTCATGACATCACTCAGCGGTCCCGTATTCTCTTTGATTAACTCAAAGGCTACCGGTACCTATAAATATGTCGCACTAACATAGCTATTACTTAGACCATGTCGGTATACCCCGCACAGTTTCCGTAACGTATTGCTACTTACCTATAATGTATCCCAAATTCGGGTAGAGGATTCAAACCCAAACAAAGAACCATAATGTAAAGCATACAAGTCAAACAATGTAAGCAAATAAATGTGATCTATCCCTAAGGTAACCCCACTTTTAGAATTTTACCCAGCAGAGTCGCCAGTTCTGTGATACGGTGGGAGAACTGACTTGAAGGTTTTGCGTTTGATTGCAAATATTATGGTTAGCAAGAGTCACCACCGACTTTTCTTTTATCCAAAAGGAAAGGTGAAAAAGCACAGGAAAGACCTTTGAGATTATTTCTTGAGTTCGGGGGGTAGATTATGAAAAGGGAAGGTATTAGCACCCTTTTCATCCATGGTTTTTCATGGGCTCTTAGTTACTTGCTAGATTACTTGCTCTTGTTTGAAATTGTGCTTTGTGTGGTTTTTTGAAAGTATTTTGTAAAGAGTCCATTGTTTAGGAAATCTTTGTAATGATTCTTGTTTATAAGAATGTATACAAAGATGTTTGATCTTTTGAAAATGTTTTCAATGTTGTAATATGCTTGAAAGTGTATGTGATTGTTTTGAAAATAGCAAGGATGTTTGTTTTTGAAATGGAGCAAGTAATTAGGAGCAATCTACCTACTCAAATGTCTTTCTTGTTCATTTCCTTTTCCTTTGACATTATTGTCTTACCATTGATTTGGTAAGCAGCCCTATCTTTGGATATAAACAGGACGGGTGTGAGTCATCGTATAACCATGATTAGCAATGTTACAAGGTATCTTAGCATTCTTTTTTAGGGACTAAGATCATTTGTAAGGCAACTTAGATAGCGTCATCGAGGGACTATGATCTTGTATTTTCTTGTTTTTGCTAAGATACCTTACATGCGTAATATGGCCATTTATATAAGGCAACCAAGTGGGATAATCCTAGGGGTGCTTGTGTGCAAGTGTATTGTTTTCATGCTTGATTTTGTCTTGAATTAGGGTTTTCTATTTGATTGATTTTGTTCTTTCCATACAAACCCTAATTACTAGCATGTGAATATAAAGCATTTAAATTGTGGAAAATAAAAATACTAAGCTATTACAAGATTTGTGGGAAGGGGATGCACAAATTGAATGGGGATTGCAAGAATTTAAAGCCTAATTAGTTTATTACAACCATATCGAATTTATACAATAATTGAAATAAATAAATGTACAAAAATAAATATGCAAGAATGTAAATGCAAAGAAAATGGATCTTTTTGTTTGGATTTTTTATGAGAAAAAGGAATTTGTTTTAACCTAATTAATTAAAAGAAAATAATTAATTAAAAAAATAAAATTAAACCTAATTTACTAAGAAAAGATTTTAAATAAAACCCTAAATCTATTAATTGATTAGAAAGAAATTAAGTTTATAAGAAAAACATTTTTTTGTTATTTAAGTCTTGGAAATAAATTATAGTATTATAAAATATTTTTGGCCTTTTTTATATTAATAATAATATATTTAAATAGGTATAAAAGAAAATAAATAATAACCTAGTTTTAATTAAATTTACAAGATAATTAGTAAAGATAAATAAAGTATGATGAATAAAAACATTTTTTTGTGAGAAAAATATTTAAATTATGTCAAAACATAAATCTACTATTTTTATATTTTTTATGATTTTTAATATTTTAGAAAATATATTTAAAAAGAAAAATGCAATAAATAAATAAATAAATATAAATGGGCCAGGGGGTACCAAAAGTCATGATGGGAGTCAGCAAAGAAAAAAAAACACAAGGCCCACTTATTGGAAGCCCAGGCGCCTAGTTGAACAAAAATGAGAAAAATGTTGAAAAATAATGGCAAAAGGTAGCGCTGGGTATTGAACCCATGACCCTTCATACACACGCGCGCTACCTTTACCACTGGGGTGGTTGTACATCTGTTAATACAAATGAAACAATAAATACATAAGGTAAAACGTCTCCATGACCTGTACTTCGTCTTCAACCTCCAGTCAGCCGGACCACCTGTATCTCATTCGTTTCTCAACAAAAATGGAAAATGCAAACATGAAAGTTGTGCTATTTTTCCTCACTAATCTAACCATATAACTTATGTAAGCTAAAAGTCAAAGATGAAGATTAATTTGGCTGGCCCTAAATTGAAACCTAATTTTTTCAGAAAGTTCAAATCTGAAATTCTCTACATACAATCAATATAAATGAAAACTATGAACATGGTCAGTTTTAGAGCAATGATATCTACATTTTATCTTCACAAATCAGAAACAAATGATGCATGTATGAAGAGATGGAATTTTGAAAACTTACCTCTTGCAGCTGGAGTCGTGAATGGAATTTGAGCAACTTTGGAGATGGCCTGATGATCTGTTTAGCTTTCCTGGACCTCCTTGAGTGTATTCCAACTCTTACTTTGCTTTGAAAGTCCCTGAATCTCCCTACTCAAGTCAACCTGCAAGCTTGATATTTGAAAATGATGGATAGTGATGGAGGGGTTACAGTCTTGAAACAGGGGCCTGGATCACTTGTGTATGATGTATGTAAGGTGTTTGAATGATTAAGAATCAAAACGCACGAGTGGAAATGGAGATGGAGAGTTTTGGCTCAAAACTGTCAAGTTGAGCAATCTTGTACAGCAAGGGTGTTTGGGACAGTTTTATGATGCTTGAGATCATCCCTTAGCTTGCAATAAAATTTTTAATATGTATGGAAAATATTAGAGCATAAAATTACTCCAGGTTTATGAGTTATATGGTTATGGCTCTATAACTTGCTTTTTAAGAAAAGTGAAATGACAAATCTCAAATATTGTACAAGCATGTTCTGAGCTTTTGTAGGTTTTAGACACATTGCTTTTGGTTTATAGGAGTTATGTGTTCAGAAAGAACAAGTTAGAATCTCAAGACAAGTTGACTTTATGATTAAAGCAACTTTTCAAGAATGGAATGGTAACTTTCTTCTAAAAATGGCAAATTGGCTTGGACATTGCTTGGAACACTTGGATAATAGCTCAAAAGCAAGTGTAATCTTCTGATTATATATAGATATTGAGGTTTAGAAGCCTGCAAAACAAGATTGTGCAGCATAGGTTTGAAATTGGATTTTTGTTCATCACAAAATGCCTTGTAATTCAAGTGACAAAACACCAATTTCATCTCTTCGATTCTCCCTACTCAAGAATGATCTCAAGGAGTTCTTAGACATTTTGGAAAGCTTGCAATGTGCTCTAAAACCCATATTTGAATTTATTTTGAGTATTCCTCTTGGAAATATATAAAAAAGTGCCATGAAGCTATGTCAAAATCCTGGTCAAATTAGGGCAAAATTTCACTAAGTGTTTAGTTTCAAGACCTTATGTTCATAAAATTATAACTTGAGATCCAAGAACTTTTGGAAGAAGTTGTGTGAAGAAAAGTTGTAGATTTCATGGGGATCTACAACTTTCATGTTGGAAGTTTCTCTTAAATCATCTTGCATCATAGTGAAAATTTGGCTCAAAGTTATGAAAAAACATGAAATTTCCAACACTTGGAAAAATTTCTAAGTTTAGAAATTTTGACTTTTCAAAATGCAATCTTGACTTTTTGATTTCTTGATGAATAATTTTAATATTTTGACATGTTTTGATGATTTATGATCTTTGGCACTTGAATTTGACCAAAAAGTCAAAGTTTGACTTTTCAGTATACAGTTGACTTTTGATCAGTTGACTGCAAAATTCATCTGTCAATCCAATTGATTTGCAATGTTTTGAATCATGTCATTTGGTCAAAATGATTCAATTGGACTATTGAGATCATGCCTTAAACCAATTGACCATTTTCTAGGTCAAAAATCAGACATTGCCCTTTCCCAGTCAAAACCCTAATTTTGACCATTTTGCCCTTTTGGAGATTTGATCAAATTTCTTGAGGAATTATGGTCCAAACTTGATCAAATGATACATGAGTTTAAAGTGTTGATGTGGATCAAAAATTATGAAGTTGGACTGTAAATTGGCCATAGTTGACTTTTTCCCTAATATAGTTGATTTTTAGGTCAACTGATCAATTGACTGGGCAAAAATGTGATTCAAGACTTGAAACTTGGCATGAGTGGTCTTGGGGGTCCATAATGATCTATGGAAGTCATATGAGGCATTGGAAGTTCAAAAATACTTGTCCAAACTCAAACCCTAATTTTGGTCATTAGTGCTTGAGAAGGTGTCTTGACCTGATCAAACCCTAGTGCAGTCTTGAACCCAAGGAGATCTTGTGAGCAAATTATTGATAAGTGAGAGGGAAAATTTTGGGGTACAACACTAACCATATAATTACATTCAAGAATCGTGCCCTATATTACTCCATAGAAGTCCAGTTTTAGAGCTCATTAACTCAACTTCAATAGGTAGATTTCTTCATCAATTCTTCAAAACATTGATATCATTGTGATGCTCTCATTGCCCTGGTTCTAGTCGCACTTACTTTCATCTGGAAACTTGTTTTTACCATGAAATTTCAAATCCCTTTTCAAAACTTTCTTTCCAAATTGCTTGAGCTATAGTTTATATAAATTTATCGCGAAGGTGTGATTGTCTTCGTCATGAAGAGAGTAAGTGAATGGCATAGGTCTCGTGCTCTAATTTTACGGATTGAACAACCTGGTTTTGGGACTGGCTGGAGGTTGAAGATGACCAATGTGTCATCCTTCAACCAATGAAACAATGTCATTTAGATTTTTTAGAATTTCTGATTTACATTTGATCTAGTGCTTTATTCACTAATGGTCATGATATGCACAGCGCGCCAGATCCCTTGGATTTGATTACTAACGCGTTTTGACTCTCATCCAATGGTCCACATATTTTTGACTTTATTTTTCTTTTCTGATTTTTATATTTAATTGTTTTAAATTTCAAAAAAAATCATAGAAAATTTATTTTTAGTCAAACAAATCTGAAAAAATTATGAAAAATATTTTTGATTATTCTCTTTCTTATTTGTATTTTTTCACAATTTTATTTTGTGTTTTTATATTTTTTATAAATTTTCACTTTATTTGATTTATTTTAAATGTTTAAAAATACTTTTATGCATTTTTTAATTCTGGAAAAATTATGGAATGATCCAATGATATTGTGACAAATATTGGTGACCTCATTTATTTTTTATTTCTGACTTTAGTATTTTTTATCATTTTTGGTTATTTTACTCATTTCTTTTAATTTAAAAAAATAGTTTTTGACTTTAAAAAATTTCCAAAAATTTTATAAAAATATTTGAGTCCTTTTCTGATTTTCTATGGTCTTACTTTTTATTTCTTGATTAATTTAAATATAGTTAATATTTTTCTCTTTTATTTATATTTTAAAATATTTTAAAACTTTTTTTAATGTGTATATTAAATTTAATATTATTTTG
The DNA here is from genome assembly GCA_948472305.1 of Vicia faba. Taxonomy (NCBI): domain Eukaryota; kingdom Viridiplantae; phylum Streptophyta; class Magnoliopsida; order Fabales; family Fabaceae; genus Vicia; species Vicia faba. Next base: position 1,186,322,268 of record OX451738.1, read on the forward strand.
TGATTATTTTCTGGCTGATCTTGGGTTGGATTTTTTATTATGAACTTTGTTAACATCATTTGGTCCATGGTGTTGAGTCTAACTCCATAAAAGTGGATGAATAATTTTAATAATAGTTTAATTAAAATTTAATTCAAATGTGGTTTGTATTCTTTCCTACCCCTCTTCATTTTGTCTCTTTCTTATTGCACTAAGTGTTATTGGAGCATGATAATCTCTATATCATGTTTCAAAACAAATGGTGCATAGATTGCTATTGACCGGCCTCAAAATAGGTGTGACTTCTATATAAGTCCACTTACGATTGCTTAACATAGCACTAAATTTTGTCCTGATTCGAGTAAATGATCCTTCGTGGCCCAAACCTATGTTTGCAAGCCCAAGTATGTTAACTTGATCTCTTTGATCCAATAACCTTGAGATTCATTGTGTGGAGGCTTTGGTTCTACCAATCCTCTAATGGATCTACAACACTTTTGGTCAACGCGGATCCTTTAAACATCGTTGATCATTAAATGGTACTTGTGAGGATTCTAAATGGATGATATACTTGACAAAAAGCAAATGCAACTTGTTGTGTTGAGGCTTTGGTTCTACCAATCCTCTAATGAGTTCCAAATGCAAGTTTCAAGATGGTCATCCAACTAACCACTAATTATTAACAATTGATTTTACTTTGTGCTTTTATTTTTTATGCTTTATGTACCATTTACTTTAAGCATTACTTTTCATCTTTGCTCGCTTGGGCATTTATATTCTTGTCATTTTATTTTGCTCAGTTGAGCCTTTCTTTTTAAGACACCTAATAATCAACATAATCCATAAAAAACCTTAATGTTACTTGGACTATTTGGTTACTATCCTTGGCATTATGGAGTATTGGACTTCTTGGACTTAGGATTAGAAACCTTGGCCTATGTTGGAAACATTGTGACCTTAATTGATATTTTGTCTGGAGTTGTTGAGGTTTACCTCAAGACATTGGGTTGTTTGTTTATTTTGTGTGCAGGTTATTATGATTACATTCTTTGTTTGTAATCTGGAATTCACCCGTATACAGCCGTTACTCTGCCCAATTTTTGTGAAGACTTAATACACTTGAAGTTTGGTTCTCTCAAGAGGTCTAGTATCTTTGCTTGCTTGGTTTCAATTCAAAGAATGGGAATTCTATCTTGACTAATAATGTCAAGTATTGGCTTCTTGTTGGTTAGGTGGTTCTTATCCTTAGCTTTTATCTTATGCTTTAGGATAGTCTCTTCTTCTCCTCCCATCCTCTTTAATTTCAAAAATCTTCTTCCTCCTTTTAAAAACTCTTCTTGTTTTGAAACTTGAACCACTTTCATAATAAACTTGGACTTAGGTCCATGCATTTTCAAAACATTTTCATAAATAAACTCCAATCAACTTAATAATACCTTGACATTTTTGTGAGAAGATTAAAAGTCAATCAATCTCATCCAAACCATTTTGCCACTTCGACTCTTATCTTTAAAACTTTTCTCAAAAGATTAGACTCTTGTCAATCCTTGTAGTGATGCAAAAAACTATACTTCTACAATATGTAGTAAAGAGATATATTTTCCACTTGGGTGTTGAGTGAGGCATTGTTGATTTTAAAATCCAAGCCATATCCTCCACTTTAAGATGATGCAAATTCTCCTTTCTCATGATTGTGGGTAGTAAGTATATGTTTCCACACGGACAATGGTGATGATGTCTTATCTCATAAGATTAACCAACACACTTGTGCTTTAAAATTTTTAAAAGAGGAACTACGTGTACCCTGATTCCCTATTACATGAAAGGTGGTACGTAGGCACTAAAGGTTCGCAACCACGGCGGGTACAAAAATCATAAAAAATGTATTTCTTTTCTCACCTCCACCATCTATTTTTATACAATATTTTTATAGCCAAAATATACATATTTTACAAAGAGGTTCCTGCAGAGTACCATAGATGTTTAGGGTGCTAATACCTTCCCTTTTCATAACCAACCCCTTTACCTTGAATCTTTCCCCCTCTTTTTGAGTTATTTGCTCTTTTCCAGTTCCTTTGGAAACAATAAAGCGCAGTGGCGATTTTGATTTTGATTTGTACAAGTCTAGTCAATCCAATGGCTTAGTCTTAAATATTTCTACTGCTACAGTAAGGAATGGGCTTAAAGATGCCATTTGGAGAAATGGTGGATAGTTGTTGGAGATGGGCTTATAGATTCCATCTAAAGGTGATTGTTAACAAAAATTAGACTAAGTCTAAGCTTGACTTTGACTGGAAAAGAATCAGAATAAACTACTGATCAATTTAAACTGAACCAACAGAAGTCTGGAAAAGAATCAGAATAAATCTTTGGAGCGATTTATCTGAACCAGAGAAAGTGCCCACCGGAAAGGAATCAGGATAAACCATTGATCGATTCAAACTAAACCAGCAGAAGTTTGGAAAAAATCTTTAACTGGAAAGAATTAGGATAAATCTGTGTGAGTGATTTATCTGAATCAGAGAAAGTGTCTACCAGAAAGGAATCAGGATAAACCATTGATCAATTTAAACTGAACCAGCATAAGTCTAGAAAATAATCAAAATAAATCTTAGGAGCAATTTATCTAAACCAGAAAAAGTGACTACCGGAAAGGAATCAGGATAAACCATTGGTCGATTTAAATTGAACCAGCAGAGGTCTTGAATTATCTTTAATTGGGAAGAATCAGGATAAATATTTGGAGTGATTTATATGAACCAGAGAAAGTGTCTATTGGGAAAGAATCAGGATAAACCATTGATCAATTTGAACTTAACCAGCAGAAGTCTGGAAAAGAATCAAAATAAATCTTAGGAGCTATTTATCTGAACCAGAAAAGTGTCTACCGGAAAGGAATCAGGATAAACCATTGGTCGATTTAAACTGAACCAGCAGAGGTCTTGAATTATCTTTAACTAGGAAGAATCAGGATAAATCTTTGGAGCAATTTATCTGAACCAGAGAAAGTGTCTACTGGGAAAGAATCAGGATAAACCATTTGATCAATTTAAACTGAACCAGTATAGGTCTTGAATTATCTTTAACTGGGAAGAATCGGGATAAATATTTGAAGTGATTTATCTGAACCAGAGAAAGTGTATACCGGAAAGGAATCAGGATAAACCATTGATCGATTTAAACTGAACCAACAGAAGTCTGGAAAAAATATTTAACTGGAAAGAATCAGGATAAATCTTTGGGAGTGATTTATCTGGACCAGAGAAAGTGTCTACCGGAAAGGAATCAGGATAAACCATTGATCAATTTAAACTGAACCAACAGAAGTCTGAAGGAAGTATTCGTCATGTAGATAGTCACACAATCTTGTTTTGGGAATTGATCTACAATTGGTTTGTTCATAGATAGTTGTCATGTCTTGTTAAAAATTTGTTTATGATAATTTTCTATTGATTGATCTTTCCTGAAAAGGTAAAGAGTTAGTTGTATGCAATGCCATGATGTATGAAATGTATGGCGTGATGATGTTTCTCGAAATAAATGAGATTGATATATGCATTTATGTTGTCGATGTTATGATGTGTGACTGCAATGTATGCACATATTAGTTGTTCTGCTGAAGTGTTGTTTAGACTGGGGAAAATAAATCATTGACTGCTGCTGAGAATATGGAGTGTAAGTCTTCATATTTTATTGAAATTAAAGTGTTGATAGATGGGTTTCCATTATTAGAGAAATAAACTCTGTTGGATAAGGGAAACGTTGTGCATTGCTTGTGGACTTGGTGAGATCCTGTTGGGGAATCCTGAGCAGCTGGGCGACTTTTACTGGGGAATCTTTGGAAAGGTAATTGGAATTTTCGCTCCGTCGGGGATATGAGAGCACCTGATATCGTTAGGATGTATACTGGAGATATGACAGTGATCCTGCGGCAGGATGTCTTTTCTTTTTCTCCTACAGGAGAAAGTACCTGTGGGGACCTTATAGAATGGCCTATAGAGATTATCTTGTTTCTTAAAACCATCAGTAATTGTCTTTCTGTTTTTTTGTTCCCTTTTTTATGGGCTCACTTGTAAACAACAATTACATTCAGATGCATATGTTCAAAAATAATCACTGGACGTTTTTGCAAACAAAACGGGAAAGTAAAAGAAAAACAGATAGTTTTGCAATTTTAAAGGAATATCTTTGTATTAACTTGAATAAGTATTTTTGTACAAAGAGACGAATATTCTAGTAAGAGAATGTCGTCGCAAAACTGAAAACCAATACAAATAAAGACAACTATGTGAAGTAATCTCGTGGGGTTCCCATTCTGATATAGCCTTCATGTATTTGAGTGTCTCATCCACTTGCTGCTTTGTCCGAAGTTGATTGGATTGATTAGTATTGTTTGAGTCTGACAATTGATACTAGAGGTTGGTTGTAAGGTGATCCAATGGGACATAGTCATACGCTTTAAATCCCTAACTTTTGCCTGGACCGCCCTTTCGGGTTTTCAGTCCACCGGGATACCCTTTTTTGCCCAAGTTACCTTTTCAGGTTTTCAGCTTGCCGGGTGTACATATTTTTTTGTATTTATCCCTAATTTTTGCCTAGGCCAATCAACCTAGCGGGTCTTTTTCATTCGTAGTATCTTTTAACTATGTCCGCGTTTACAGGATGCGGAAGGTCGTCGGCGTCCATAGTGGTTAAGATCATTGCCCCACCAGAAAATATGTTTTTAATCACAAATGGTCATTCGTATGTAGGAGTCCATTTTCCCCTTGGATCACCTTGTGGCAGAATAATACGCTTGATTACCAAGTCACCAACCTGATATACCTGACGTCTGACCTTCTTGTTAAAAGCTTTAATCATACATTTTTGGTACATCTGGTCATGGCAGACAGCAGTAAGCCTCTTCTCATCAATCAAGTTCAGTTGGTCAAGTCGAGTTTGAATCCATTCATCTTAACTCAACCCTACATCCCTCATGATTCTCAAAGAAGGTATTTGAACTTCAATTGGTATGACAGCTTTCATGCCGTATACCAAAGAGAAAGAAGTTTCCCCTGTTGATGTGTGCGCCGTGGTACGGTAACCGTGGAGAGAAAATGGTAACATCTCATGCCAGTCCTTATAGGTCATTGTCATCTTTTGTATGATCTTCTTGATGTTTTTATTAGCGGCTTCTACAACGCCATTCATCTTCAGACGGTAAGGAGAAGAGTTATGATGCTGAATCTTGAATTACGCGCATAGTCTAGTGATCATAGTATTGTTGAGATTGGTACCATTATCTGTAATGATTCTCTCTGGAATACCATACCGACATATAAGATTATGTTTGATGAATCGACCCACTTCGCGAAGTAATCAATGGAAACCAAGATGAAGAGATGTCCATTAGAAGTTGTAGGCTTGATCTCTCCAATCATGTCAATGCCCCACATTACGAATGGCCAAGGAGTAGTTAGGATGTTTAGAGGAACTTGAGGCACATGTACTTTATCAGCATAGATCTGGCACTTGTGACAAGTCTGTGAATGCTGATAACAGTCTGCTTCCATGGTGGACCAATAGTATCCTTCCCGTAGGATCTTTTTAGCCATCATGTGCCCACTAGAATGGGTTCCAAAGGTATCTTCATGTAAATCAGCCATGATCTTATCTGTCTCACTCTTGTCTACGCACCGAAGTAAAGTAGAGTCGTGGTTGCGCTTATAGAGGATTCTGTTACTGAGGAAGAATTTAGCAGAAAACCTTCTCAGGAACTTCTTATCATTGACTGAAGCTCCCTCCGGATATTTCTCAGCAACTCAAATGTCCCCGTGAATGGTGGAGACGTGTCCCCTCCTTGTGTAGAATTTCATATTTAGATGGACAGTGGAGGGTACGACGGTCAATTCGGCCAGTGTTGGTCTCCCTAGGATGCAGTTATAGAGAGACAGGCAGTCGATGACCAAAAATCGTATCTTGATCTACCGGGAGGCGATTTCTTCCCCGAAGGTTCCGAAAAGATCAACGTATCCCCAAGGTTTGGAGTTAGATCCATTGAATCCTTGCAGGTTGGACCCCACATATGGTGAAAGGTGGGTGTCGTCCAGCTGCAAGGTTCCGAACAGATGGTTGTACATGACGTCGATGGAACTTCCCTCGTCGACCAAGATACGGTGAACGTCAAAATTAGCCATTCTTGCCTTTACCATCCGAGGGATGCTCGAGTTAGGGGCCCCTCCGGGAAACTCCTCAAGGTAGAAGGTGATTGGCTCTGATTTTCCCTTGACCCTCTCGAGTGTCACCTCTTGAGTCGGGGCTGCGTCGACCAACTCGTCGACCTACCTTTTCAGAGAGTTTATGGAAAGGTCGTTGAATCCTGTGCAGATTATAACCATGGAGGAGGGAAATTTCTCCCACCTGTTGTGTGTGGATAGAGGTTCTTCCTCGTATCTGTCGGGGACGTAGAAGTCCTCGGGCCTTGTTACGGAGAAAGTGATCTGGATGAGGGCCGACTCATTTGATGGTCGGGTTTCTTCTTCGGCCTCTTTTGCCTCGCGGACATCCCGACGAGGGGCATCATTGCATCAGTATTGCCCGAGTCTTCCACCCTTGATGAGGGTTTTGATGGTGTCCTTGAGGTGGACGCAGTCTTCAGTCAGGTGCCTGTGACTCCGATGGTACTGACAGTATTTGCTTTTGTAAGCTCTGGGCTTCATAGAAGCAGATAAAGGGCGTATAACGCCGTCGTCCTTGAAGTCAGTACTGGAGCACTCCGCCGGGATGCGCTCGCACGAAGAGGTCAGCGGAGTGTATTCAGCGAATCGCCATGTGGGTCCCCTATGCTCGTGGGGATCACGCGGTTTATTATCCCTTGTTTTCTCTCTCATTCGTCGAGGAGGGCCCGTGTCCTAGTGTCGCAGGGCGTTGGTCGGTCCGTGATTCCTCGGGTTGCGAGCTTTGTTGGCCGTTTCCCTTTCCTTTTAGTCCATATATGCCCTAGCTTTTTCGAGGAGAGCATCGAAAGTTCGTGGTGGTTCGATGCCGAGGACCTTCCTAAACTCAGTGCTCGAGAGGAGGCCTCTCTCGAGCAAATATCTCTTCATGTGATTGGTGCACGGGACCTGAATGGCCTCGCGGTTGAACTGATTGATACATTCCCTGAGAGTCTCATCGCTTCTTCAGACGATAGCCTCAAGGGCGGCCTCAGTCTTCAGGTGTAGACAAAACATTGTAAAGGAGTTGATGAACTGGTTCTTGAGGTTTCTCCAGGAGGTGATCGATCCTGGGACGAGATTCTTATACCAGTCCATTGCAGTTTTCCTCAAGGTCGTGGGGAACAACCGACATTTGATCGGTCCCCTGACATTGTGATAGTGGAGTATTTCCTCGAACCCGTCGATGTGGTCGGCAGGGTCAGCAATGCCGTCATATTCCTTCAGTTGGGGAGGTTTCTCCATTCCCCTGGGAATTGGTGCCTCCATGATTGCTTGTGATAAGGGATCGCGGGGGTCGTCTTCGCTGCTCTTATAGGGGGTGGGAAGGGGACAAGTTGTAATGGCGGTCGTAGTGTTGGCCTTGGCCTCGGGGAGGGTCCCTTGACCGAGGTTATGTTTCTCCGTTTCCCCTGTTTCAGTTTTCAGGGGATCATCATTCCCCACACAGAGGGGTGAGGCCGCGTCTCCTGGTACCTTCGGGCAGCGTTCTCTCCAATTCGGGGTGTCGCCCAATCCGTCGGGGAGAGCGGCTTCGTGATCTGTCTCGTCTATATCTCCGCATGAGAGACTGAGGACGGTCTTCGTTCTGACGAGGAGGTGGAGTGTCAGGCCTTCTGTGTCTTCTGGGGGCTCGGCGAGAATCCTCGAGCACCCTTAGTTGTTCACCTTGCGAGAAGATTAAGTAATTTATTTGGTTAATGGTCGCAAACAGAGCCCTGGTCGTGGCGTCAACGCCCGCGGGGACAGGGACCTCCTGAAAAACGTTTGGTTCATAGTTTTGGAGCGGATGGGCAACCCCGTGTGGCCGAGAGCGGGATGATGAAGAGGCGGTCATGCCGTCTCTGTAATTCTGCACGAGACCGATCATGTCGATGTCGTTCTCGTTGTTGTTGTTGCCCATGTTGTCGACGACGTTGTTGTTGGGGCCGACGAGATGGGCGTTTAGGTTATTGTTGGCAGTTGGGTCGGCCATGACAATCACGGAGTTTGATGGTTGCTTTTGTCTTAGATAAATGAAAGACGGGGAAGCTTGATCCCACAGACGGCGTCACTGATCGTACATTGATCAGAATGGATTGTCAAAGCCTACGAGCTATGAGTTGAGCAGCAACTGAAGATGAGATGAGGAGTATCTGCAAAACACTTCGATGCTAAAGTAAGATTCAGGGAGAGTGCTAGCAAATATGAGAGTATGTGAGTTAAAGAATCAATACCTGACCCTCTCAAGAGTGAGGGTATTTATAGCCCCCAACGTTGGGCCAAGGTCTCCAATGTTGGACCACGATGAGGTCTAACAATGAAGACTGTCAGGACTTACGCGTGTATGGAGTCCAGCACGTGGACTTCCCCCTGGTAAACTGCTTCAAGAGAACAGGTGATAGACCCATGATTCCCAAAGGACAGTTATGATGACGATGACACAGACACATGGGGTGATACATGGGAAGTTGCCCAACGATCTCCAACTTGGACTGCTTGTCTTTGGACCTTATGCAAAGGTGTTGAATTGGACCTCCCCAATAGTGGGACAAGCGTTGATCCAGTCCAGATCAAAAGGTAATGAGGTTTTTTTTTTTTTTTGGTTTTACAAATAAAAATGTTTCCTTTACATTGTGGTAATCAAGTGAGTGTGAGACACTTGCTGTTAGGGGATATTAACCTAATACAAATATTTATAGAGCAAAGAACCATAAATTTAACGAACAATCTTAACTAAAATTCAAAACATCCACTATTTAAATCATTAATAATAATATATTTCAACATCATGTATCACGCCAAAACAATGTATGATTAAGAATGTTCATTAACAATATTTTTCGAAAGAATACGAAGGAAACGAGTGAGGTTCTTCTTAGCCTTAATCTCTAATATCTTGATTTTTTCCTCCTCTTCTTCATTAGTAGCCTTCATTTCTTGAGCAGAGTGCACTTTACGTACGAGCTTTCTCAACTCCTGCAAAAGATCAGAACATTGTGAAAATATTAGATGTATGTTTCACCGGTAACTGATGTTCTGAAAGCATTAGAAGGCACATATCTGCAGCAACTTGATCACGCGTAGTGCAAAAAATTACCTGACGGTCAAACTCAACACCTTGAACAGAATAAACTTCATTGGTGATTTGAATGTTCTTGCTGATCAAACCATCAAACCACCTTATTACTTGACTATCATCATATAATCTATATTCCTGATAAATTGCTCAAAATATAAGAATACGTCATTAAGACACAATACATTGTAACTAAGCTATCAGAGAAAGCAACAAAAAAAAAAACTACCCAAATTATACCCCCAGCTATAAAGATGACATAAGGTTATAGGGTTTAGATTTTGGATTGTAAGAAATTTAGACATGAACTCATACCTCATCCTCCTCCTCTTCTTCAGTTTCTATCAAGTTCTCATCATCATCTTCAGGATCATAGGACCCCAAGCCTGTTAAAGCTTGCAGCTCCTTGTGATCAGAATCCTTTGTTGCTTTTATTAATCGGTCCATTAATTCCGGTTCCACGTCCCGTAGCAATTTTCCTGAGATAACAGTTTATGTATGAAAAACATGAATCTGCGGACTGAACTGCAGAATGGACATAATAATACCATAGTAGCATATGTTGAATGATTATTGTTGAGATATTGATATTTATGGTAGCATGATTTGTCAGTATCCTTTGGGATTACGATAGGATTACATTCCTATTAGTTTATATCTTCTCATGCATATATATAGTTGTTGAAACCTTTTTCATATCAATAAGAAAATATTCAAATACAAGTTGGTGTCTAGAGCATTGTTCGAAAACCTAGTTTTCTCTTTGGGTTCAGTCGCCGTAAAGGCCAGCCCTAGTTAAGTTGTGGTGTATTCAAGGGACACTTCTGTCACTGCTGCTGCTGCCATCATTGTCTCATTTGCGGCTGCTTCCCGCTGCTCTCGTCGTCATTGCCTCCGCTGCGGCTGCAGCCGTCATTTACACAAGATACTTTTTTGCTTCTGTTTGGACCAAAGCCGACTGGAGACTTTCCCATTTTGTTTGCATATGATTTATTTATTTCATTGTTTGATGGCTGGTCAACAAGTTTCATCTCCGGCCACCTTGTCTCTTTCAGGTAATTTTACTGTTTTCCTATCTCCCTCACTCAGTGGGATCATGGATTATGGATTTTAGATTTTGGTGTTTCAGATATGTAGTTGGTAATCCCTCTCTTATATCTAACTTGTCGTTGTCGTCTCCTAAAATACCTCACAATATTACACTTGCTAATCAGAGAAGTCAATAGCGGTCTGGAGCGCCGCTATCACGGCGGGTGGGGCGAAGCGGAGACTGTCCGCGATGGGAAGGCTTGTGGCGGCGTGGAATAGGCTTCTCATGGTTTCATACATTAGTCCAATTGCTCACACACACCACAACAAAATGATGTTGCTAAAAGGAACATTGTCATTTGGTTGATACAAACTTTATTGATGAATGTCCATCTTCAGTATTGGGTAATACGATTCCACACTCATCTTGTTTCTTAAGGACCCCTTGTACGTTGTCTCTCTCCGCGAGTTCCACCGACATGCCTTATAACTCTTGTTTCCTGAGATCTATCAAATGTGTGTTTTTGGGCTATTCTAGAGCCCAAAAGACGTAACGGTGTTACCCTCCACCTACACATAGTTTTGATGTTTCTACAAATGTTACTTTCTTTGAGGATACACTATTCTTTGCTTCACCCACTATATCTAGTTCTACAAAAGATGTTACTACTTCCCAGGTGATACCTATTCCTTTATTTGAGCCATATATGTTTATTTATAATTCTCCACAGTCACACAGGATAAACACGAGTTCCACCGATATGGTATTACTTATGAGCGTCGGCCGTTGAAAATCCCAAAAACATTCTCGTTGGTTCCCAGTGATTCAGCTCCAAAGAATGCTGCTATTGATTCAACTCCAAAGACTGTTGCTACTAATTTTAGTGATTCACCTATTGTTCCGATCTCTTCTCTTACTATGGTCCCACCCGAGCCTTTACCTATTGCTCTTGTAAAGGTAAAAGATTTGCTTCTAATCATAACCCTATTTACAACTTTGTAACCATCGATTGTCTCCTTCCTACTTTGCTTTTGTTTCCGCTCTTTCATCTGTTTCTATTCCTAACTCCTAAGACAGTTCATGAAGCATTATCTCATTTAGGATGAAAACAAAGCATACTTAGTTTACTATTTGCTTAAGTATACATACCAACTCACGAATGATTAATGCCAAAAGAAATGGTAACCATAATTACATGAATGAATGTTCATAGAATTGTTGTCAATACAGGTCATAGAAAATAGTGATTTGTTCAAATTCAACTTCGGTATAATGGCATACGTCTCTAAAGATGACAACACTCTATATTAAACAGAGTGCGTGGAACAATAACAGTTTGTTTACAATCAGCTAACCTAGTGTCGCTAATATAGCTGTTATTTGACAACATTGATTAAAAGTGGATCTTGGACATGAACTAATCCTCATATATGCATGTTGTGTAGTCAACCCAAAAAGTCCTAAAAGAACAGGACATAACATAGTTTCCAAAGTAATTGGTGATTTAATTACCTATATAACTGAACTGGCGCCGCCTTCCTTCGCGAATATCTGGCCCCATTCTCTGCGGCAAAACAACAAACACCTTCTCTTGAATAAACTTAAACCAGTAAAAAAACCTTTATCCATAGAATGACAAACAGAACTATCACAATTTACCATGACAACACTAGTAATTAAGACGGAGAAGAAAAGGAAATAACCTTAACCAACGCAATAGCTTCAAAAACAATATGGTCCAACAAAACCACCCTGCAAAAAGCCAAAAACAAAATTCATCAAAGATTGAAACTTTAGGAAGTGGGGATTGAGAAATGAAGAAAAGGGAAGGAACCTGAGGATGCGTTTGATTTGGGGAGAAGAGAAGGAAGCTAAAGCCATTCCCCATTTGACAGCACGTCTAGCTTCACGCTTCAATTGGTTGCGGCTCTTAATGGAAGAATCTTCTTGTTGTTCTTGTTCAGGAGCTTTATCTTTGAGTTGGGTAGTAGTGGGTGGTGGAACATGGCCTCTTCTGAGGCTTCCGCGGGATACAGTGACTGTGAAACAACGAGGTTTTGTGGGTTGTGGTGATGAGGATGGTGTTTGAAGAAGATGATGAGTTTGGTGGTGTAATAGTGGAATTTTGGAAGAAGAACAAAAGCGCGAGAAGCATGGCGAGTGTCTTAGAGAGCGTAATACTAGTTGTTGGCTCATGTGTGAGGGAATGAAGGAAACTCAAATGCTATGCTCTCTGTCTTTTCTTTTCGGTTTATCTCACTATCTATGTACATTTTATTTTACCCCCCTCTTTACTTTTTTGTTTTAGTGAAATCGAAATTAAGTTTTTCCCAAGAGCCAGGGATAACATACTACTGTATTTATCCTTAACACAATTTTAAATATGTTTTTGAAAACTCAATATCCAATTCTAAGACTAATTAACACAATTTTAAATATGTTTTTGAAATCTCAATATCCTATTCTAAGAGTGACTAATTTGATTATCAATTTCATTCATTATTTGTCGCAGTCCGATTCTGACTCAACACATTAATTTTTGATGATTTTTATAAATATTTTTAACTTTATTTTTAAATGTTTTAAAAAATATCAACAAATTTTAGCACTTAAATGCTTCAATTAATGAGATCAGAGATGTGTAATTTTGTTAGTGAATAAAATTGTGCTTGTTATGATGCGTAGACGAGTTTATATATGGTGAACGATTAAAACCTCTTCCGATATGGGGAATGTGGAATGTGGGAGAGACTCTTGGATCGGTCTTGAGCGAGAATTTTCTAAGTTGGGCCTCTAGCGTTGGACAGTTTGGTCAAACCTATATAGTTGCTCTCCTAAGTCCTTGTTAATATGTATAGAGTTAAGATTCTGACAAAAGCATTAAGACTAACTTCAAAATCGTTCTCCTTCGACACCTCAAAGTACTTAGGCAGGTCCTCATCTTAGAGACGGGGTCGCAGACGTGTTAAGTGAGAACAAGTGACCTCGGGAACACGCGCATTAAATGTTTGTTTTGTAGCTAAAACATTTCTCAATGTAACTTTTCTACGTGGCCCCATGTTCTTAGGGTAAGGAGGTGGTAATGTCATTATAACACTTGGGTACACTTAATTGTCGTTATGGTATATAAGCTAATCTTGAGTCATTGATCACGCCCTATGGTATTCAGTTAAATCTTAGTTGTAGATATTCACTTCCTAGTTACTTATAAAAAGGGGTGGGGCGTAATATGTTGCTTTTTTTGCCCTTTTGCAACAAATCTTCATATTTCCATTTCTCTTTATAATATATGTTCAGCAAGTGATCTTTTGTCATTTCTTTCGACATTTACTCTCGCTTGTGCAATATTTTTAGGTTTTTGACAATTTTGTCTTTGTTCCTTTGACCCAAACTCCACATTTTTCTCAAAGTAACACATTTTTTCTCTATCATTTCAATTGTTTCAATTTATTTATAGTCATGACCAACATATGAAAAAATATTACTTTCATATACTTGTCTAGTGAGGTTGACATAAGCGACACTTCTTCGTGAACTGGAATGGTAAACACAAAAATATTGGAAAGTGCCTCCTTTAGCGGCGAGGAATCTTTTTATAATATAGATTATTGATAGTTATGACGTTGTAGGGAATTTTAGAGTGGATATTGAAAAGTTGAAGGGTCTCTAAAATGTGAAGGACATTGAAATGAATATAGAGAAAGAGTAAGGATCTAACACATTTAGGATTGACATATGAGAAGTTGGTTGTGGATTTTCTTTCCCCAAAATATCCATTACAAGCTTTGAGACAATAATATAGTAGTGAAATGAATCGAAGGTCAGTGTATATATTAAGGCCTTTAAGTGTCAATATGACCAGGATCTAGTGATGATGGGGTTAGATGATGGATTGAGTCTCAATCATGATATAGAACTCATAGTCGTAATTTTTTGCTTGTTGACAGTGCTGAGGAAATGATACATAGGGGACAACGGGATCCCAAGCTTTCTGTTGACGCATATCAATACCTATATATGAAAGGAGATGTCTTAGGTATGATGTCTATTTGCATTGAGACACGTTGGATGGAGAATGTCTGTCGAGATATAGGCGTGTCTTTTAATTGAATGGTCTCTCATGTAGAGTTCAAAAAAAGGTTATGCTGCCACTTTGATAGATGTATGTTTTCCTCTGTGAGTGCTTATTTTCCATATTGGGATTTAGGATTCCATCAAACTAGTTCAGAGTTGTGATTATAAATAACTTGTAAATCTCCCTCTCACAACTGTATTGTGTGAGTTGGACTTACGTGTTAATGATAATAGTGAAGATGAGAATGTAACTAACATAGACGAGAATGTAACTAAGATAGAGAGTAGAATCAAAATAAAAAATAACTAACTCTAAGTTAGTTATCATATGGTTACTAATTAGTTACTCATTAATTACTACATAAGCAAGCTCATGTTCATGTAACAAATTAAGATTTGAGCAATAACAATACTCTTCATCACTTTCCTTTAATTGATTTCGATTCATCTTTATGCTTTATCTTGAATCTTCACATGGTATCATCGACATGTGATCAAAATCATCAATCACCGCTATGATCAAGCTCACCAATCTCCTTCTTTTTCTCCATCTGTCTCCTTTTGATACTATTCACTCTTCTTGAATTGATCATGTATGTTTCAAGCCCTACAAGCAGCGTCAACGACATATTCTCTTTGCACGTGAATCAAAAAGGCTATCAAACGGGTACTCTTGATCTATATTTCATGCATCCAAATGAAAATCCAGCATTAGTTCTTGTTTCTCTTATTCTTTTAAGCAATATTTACCATTCTTGGTCGTTTTCCATGACTATGGCACTGAGATCCAAGAATAAACTACACTTCATAAATGGCTCTTTGCCTCGACCACCAGATCGTGATCATAATTTAGTTGCTCGGGGAAGATGTAACACCATGATCATTTCATGGATCAACAGTTCTATTGAATCAGAAATTGCACAAAGCATCTTGTGGATGGATAATGTTGTTGAAATATGGATCAAATTAAAGGATCAATTTTTATCAAGGAGACATTTTTTGAATTTATGATATCCAAGAAGAAATTTTCACATTGAAACAAGGTGATTCATATATCTCTTCTTATTACACAAAAATCAAGAAGTTATGGCAAGAATTGGACAATTTCCGTCCAATTCCTTATTATTCTTATGATCCCACTTGCCTTGTTGTCACCAAAATTCATGCTTACAGAGATGGCGATTAAGTCATTCGATTTTTGAAAGGCTTGAATGATCAATACTCAGTAGTGCGATCTCAATTCATGCTAATGGATCCACTCCTAAATATATGCAAAGTTTATTCCTTAATTGTCCAGTAAGAAACACAATTCCAATCAAAGCAAGAATTTTCAGTTCAAGTCTAACTCCAATTCTTGAGGTATATTTGCCACAAGAGGTGGCAGAGGTTGAGGCAATCGGGTATGCAATCATTGTGGCATGACCAATCATACAGTTGACTATTTTAAAATAAAAAAGCATGGATATCCTCCTCATTGGAAGTAAGATGGCATGGCTGGAAATAAGTCGAGTCGATTCAAACTCGCCTCAGCTCGGCTCAACTGTTAAGAGTTGGTTCAACTCAAATCTTGTTCAAGTTCAACACAAACTTTTTTTAAGCTCAAACCTGACTCGTTATAAGTTCATAAACAACTCGATTTGACTCGTTAGGTTGATCTTGTTAGGTTCAACTCGCTTGCTTCATGGACTTAAAATCTATTTATTAAAGTAATTTTTTTATATAATTTACATTTTAAATTAATACTATTTTAAAAATAAAATATTAAAACAAAATAAAAGTTATCTGATTGGAATTTAACTTTGTCCCAAAAATCTACTAACTCAAAAATTACATAATTTATATGATGTTGATTTTATTTGTATAATTATTTTTATAAATATTTTGCTCACTTGAGAATATAAATTATCAATTAAAACTGTTAGATTAAAAGAAAATATAGGGCTAAGATTTAGAGTAAATCTTTAAACCTACTCTTAAAGACAATATAATCATTTTCATATATAATCGAGTTGACACATGAACCTAACGAGTCGAACCATATATAGTTCAAGTTTATCTCATTTAGTTAACAAACTTGGTTTTTCGCTCATATTCAGCTCATTAGGTTTATGAACCTTGTTAAAATATTTAATTATCGAACTGAGTTCTGAACTATTTTCGAGTTGGTTTGGTTCATTGTCAGCCCTACAAGATGGTGCAATTAACCAGTATGCCATTATGCTAGGTAAGTCCGAGGAAAATTCAGGGGAAACCACTAAAGAAATTGCACAAGATTATAATGTTTTAGATTTTACACCAAAGCAACACAATTTTGTTGGCACTACTTCAAGGATCGTCTCACTCGCAGTCTCATAGTATCAACCATTTGACCTCTCAACATAATCTCAATTCAGGTATTATATACATAGTTCATAACTCATTCACCTGAAACTTTTATATTAGACACTGGTGCAACCGATCATGTGTGTTACATACGAAAATATTTTCAATACATTAAAAGAATTAAGCCTATCACCATCAAATTATCAAATGCTAGTATTGTTGTAACACCCCAAAATAATTAGATTATTTATTTAATTATTTAATTGAATTATGATGAATATTTTTAATGTAATTGTGAGTATATGTGGTGTTTTGATGAATATGATGTGTGATGTTATATGCAGCATAATGGAAATTAAGTAATATTGGGTGTTTTAATAATTTTAGATAATTAGAGAAACTATTTAGAAATATTTTAATTAGTGAAATAAAGATAATATAAGGTGTATAAATAATAAGGGCAAGGTAGTAATTGGTGAAGTGATTAGTGAGAGTAATATGGGAAGACCATAGAAAGGGTCCAAGGGTTAAACAAGGAATATAATGAAAAGTGTGTCAGTGTGTACGGTCGTGAAAAGAGTTAGAAAAGCGCAGCAGAGCTAGGGCAAGAAGAGAACAAAGGGATTTTTGGTAGAACACAAAGAAGAAGATCAAAGTTATAATCTAATTTAAGGGGGTTATTGTTGTACCCCAAAATTTTCCCTCCCATATTTCTCAAGACATTTCAAGAAGAATCTCCAAGTGGCTCAAGTTAGCTCAAGAGTTGGACAGTCAAATCACCTCCTAAGGCAGTTAATTCAAAATTAGGGTTTTGTGTTGCATCAAGGTCCTTACATATAAATGACCTAAAGTGCTCCAAAATGTCCTAATATGTTCTCAAGTTCATCCATGTCACATTTCAAGCCTTGCAGAGGAAGTTTGGTCAGTCAATTGCTCAAGAGGCCCAGAAATCGACTGTGCTAGGGCAAAAGTCAACTCTGACCTACAAATAGTCAAACCGCAAGTTTTTTTGTCAACATTCTCATTTTTAAGGATAATTCATCATTTTATCAAGGGTGATCATGATTCATCAAGGATTGCTCAAAATTCATCAAGACCCAAAAGTTGCTAAATTAGGGTTTTGTAGGAAAAGTCAGCTCAACTTTGACCAAGCATAACTTTCTCATACTTTATGAGAAATGACCCATCCAAAGCTCATTTTGAAGAGGATGCAATTTCCTACAATAAATCTTCACACCTCAAGATCAAGAAATGCACTCACAAGAAGTTACAAATTTGGACATTATAGGTCATTTTTGAAAGTCAACAAAAACACCTTTTTCTCCAAAGCTTATAACTTGAGCATGGAATATCCAAATGAGATGATACCAAAATGGTTGGTTAGAGGACATCTCAAGGTTTCTAAAAAGTCCAAGAACACCTCCAAAAGTTCAAAATTGAAGAAGTTATGCATTGTTGAAGTTGGGCATTTTTCCAAAATTGCAAAAAGTCAACTATCCCCAAAACTTCAATTTTTGAGAAAAGGGCCCACTTTTTTCCACTTGATCTGATCTTGTCACACCACAAACGTGTCCTATCTTCAATTTCATGGCCAATTATTAATTTTTCTATTTATTTGATTTTTATTGATTTAATTCATTTTAAATCAATTTAAATCCAAATAAAATCCAAATAGTAATCAATTGGAATCTTTTTGATCATTACAGGTCTTAATTGACATCATGAACACAATCAAATTCGTGCCAAGCCATATCATGCACAAAATCTTGGATTTGGAAAGAAATTGGAAGCCTTTAATGGAGGAATCAAATCATATCTTAATTCATCAATTCACATGGATTCAAGGCCCAACTTTTAACCTAATTCATTCCTTATTACTCATACAAGGCAAATACATCAAGGACACGACCAAAAAGCTGCAGAATTGACAAAAACCAAAACTTGAAAAAGCTTGAAAGAGTTGGAAATCAAAATCAGTCTTAGAGTCCAATTCAAGGCAAAATCTCCACACTACTCTCTTGCTGGACGTCCACTGGATCTATTGGAATCAAAACCAAGCCCTGAAACCTCCTAAATCGCGCTGTAAGTTTTCTTGAACGTGGCCCTGAACATGAAATCATGATCTCTTATTCTTGCATCCTTTTGCCAAAATCTTTGCATAATCATGTTAATCGGCCTATCTAAAACGTTTCTGCAATATTTGATTTCATTTTTGTAGCCTGTAACCCTGTACCTGAAGCTAGGGTTTTTGTTCTTGTTTTTTAGGCATTTTGATTTCAGGAAAAATTAGAACAAACCATGGAGATAAATGGAATCAGTGGAAGGAGACGAGTAAGGGGAGGGTCTCAAAATTCGTTTCCATAGCCTAGGGACGATTTTGGGACCGAGCCATGGATTTTGTTGCGGATCTAAATCCGTAGGAAAAAGAATAGGTTTTGTTGAAGAAGACGAAGACGTGGCTCGTCTTCATTGGCCCGTTCAAATAAAATTCGCGCGTTTTTTAATTTCCAGTATATTATGTGCTTTTCCTTATAATATTATTCATCCAGTATAATGACAGATAAGCATGATGGTTGAGTTGGTAAGCGCACTATGTCAAAGTCCAATGGGACCTGGGTTCGAATCCCAGGTCCCCCAACGCCTTTGTATTATTTTGTTTCAATTTATTCCATGCAGCATGCCAGGCGTAGTATACCATGCATCATCACCTGATCATCTGCCAGATGGCCTTCAGGCCAAATCCAATGGTCAAAATTGAACATCCACCATGGTCTCTAGTCAACAGGCACACGTGGGATGGCAAAAGTCAAACGCAAGCTGGTTTGAATTGGGCCAAACAATTGCCAGATTTACCTCCCCTTGGGCCCAACACCCCTTGGTTTATATTTTTTTTCCTTTTTCTTATATTTATTTATTTGTTTTATTATTTATTTTTATTACCATTAACCAAATAATTAATTTTCCTCATAAAATCAGAAAACACAAAAAATATTATTTTTATTTATTAAAATTAATTTCATCATTTTATTTTTGTAAATAAATTAATTTAATTGATTTAGTTTTAATTAGGAAATAACATTAACAATTTTCAATAATTAAAATCAATTTAGAATATTAGGTTTTTATTAACATTAATCCATTTTATTTTATTTCCTTAAATATTAAAAAAAAACCAAAAATATTTTTATTAATTAATTAATTAATTTTGACCTAATTTAATTTCTATTTAATTCAAAAATAAAAATAACAAAAAAAATGCTTTCTTTCCAAAAAAGGGTCAAAACCCTAAAAAATGCATCGTCTTAATTTCTTGCACGCGATCCATTTGATTCCAATATTGTAATTGCTTCCGCTATGTAATAGCTTTTAATTAGGACTTTAATTATTTATCGCTTTATTTTACTTTCCGCAATTTAAATTAAAGGGTTTGTTTTTGGCGATGTAAATACCCGACGCCTTGTAATAGTTTAGATTTAATTTCCGCAATTTTATTTCTGCAACTATACACTGTTAGATGTTTGATAATAGGGAATGCATGACAAGATCAAATGTATGAACTTAAAATCAACATAGCTCACCCATGACATGTACAAAGATAAATAACTGAAAAACAATACACTCGCACATGCGCACTCTTAGGGTACACCTCACTTGGTTGCCTTTGAACGTGGTCATTGAGTATAGGAAGTTTTAGAGGTTGTCCTCTTGTCCAAAGATCATAGTTAACTCGAAACGGTTGCCTCGGAAAAAATGATCTAAGACATTAGGGTTACCACTAAGGCGTCCTAACATTGCTTTAGTGACCACACGTCCCTTAATCGAATTGACTCGAAAACTCCAACGACGATGCTACCTACTCATCAATAGTGGGATAGCATTGTCTAAAGGACATTAGCACAGTTTAATTCCCTTTTCGAGTAGGTAGATGGTTCTTAAGTACTTGCTCCTTTTAAAACAAAACAAAACTTTTCGCACTTACACTCCTTTCAAACAAAAACTTCTTTCAAACCCACAAACACAAAGAAAAGCAATTTTTGAAAAACTTTGAGCAAGTACCTAAGAGCCCGTGGATAACCACGGATAGAAAGGGTGCTAACACCTTCCCTTTCTATAATCTACCTCCCGAACCCGAGAAACATCTCGAAAAAGGAATTTTTTTGTGCTTTTTTCCTTTCCTTGTTGGATAAAATAAAAGACGGTGGCGACTCTTGCTTACCGCGACATTTTGCGAAAACAAACGCAAAACGCGAACCAACATTCCAAAAACAGTCAGTTCTCTTCCCACCAGATCATAGAACTGGCGACTCTGCTGGGGAAGCTTAATAAGTGAGGTGTACCTTAGGATTAGATCATTGTGTTTTCAATTGTATGCTTTGTATGACTTATATTTGTGGGCGTGTATCGGAGTTCTATAGATCCTAACCGGATATGGGGATACCCTTTAGGTAAGTAGCAATAAACTGTGAGGGAACTGTCCGGCGTAGACCGACACGGTTGAAGCAGTAGCTACGTTGGTGTGTCACTTTAGTCTGTACTGATATCCCTTGTGTTGGAACGAGGAGAATATGGGTCTTCTAAGGGGTCATTAAGCACCAACTGACCTTAGAACCTTAAATTGACCAACTTGGCCATAGAACAGTAGCAGTATGCTACACTCATTGAGACTAAACTCTCGTGATGATTCCGGCCGCAAGAAAAGGTTGCTAAACTGGAATTATGACCGATTGAGGGTAGTCAGTGATATTGAGATCCTCTAGAACCCTGTTACTATTTTTAGGACAGGTTTAAACCAACTGAACTGAAAGAGGGTAGTACCTAAGCTCCTTGCCAGCCTGAAATCTAAGGGCTCTCTATGTGACTTGTGTGCCTTTACCATGTTTGCTATTTGTGGATACTTGTGGTGTGCCTACTATCATGACATCATGACATCATAACATTGTATACATCTTGCATTGGACTAACCTATTTCAAAGACATGAGGGATTCATCTTTGTTCTGTTTTGCAGGTCATCATGATGCCCATGCGTAAGAATACCATTCGGATCAACTTTGTCCAAGTCCCTACCTTGCTTAAAGAGTTGGTTGCCAAGATGCCTGACACTACTTACTTCATCAGGAGGCATGGTTCTCTTCTCAGTTTGGTCACCTCCAAATTGGACGAGAAGATGATGAGTGTTTTGGTCCAGTTCTATGATCCGTTGTACCATTGCTTTACTTTTCAAGACTATCAGCTGGTTCCCACCCTAGAAGAGTTCTTTGAGCTGCTCGGTATCTCTGTTCTGGAGCAGACCCCGTTTACTGGTTGGGAGAAAACTCTTAGGCCCGAAGAGATTGCTGCAGCCCTTCATTTGACAAAAGAAGAGGTAATGGCTAATTGGGAGACTAGAAGTGGAGTAAAGGGTTTTCTGACTAAGTTCTAGTTTGGTAAGGCTAACTATTTCTGGGATAATCTAGACTTCAAGGCCTTCGAGGATATTCTGGATCTTTTGATATATGGCTTGGTATTGTTTCCGAATCCTGACACTTTTGTTGATGCTAATGCGGTAAAGATCTTCATCTCTCAGAATCCTGTACCCACTCTCTTAGGTGACATTCTTCATCAGCTCTATGCTCGTACTGCCCGAAAGTGGGGAACCTTGATATGCTGTGCTCCTTTATTGTCGAGGTGGTTTATTTCGCACCTCCCTAAGTCAGTACTGAAGAACAAAGAAGGAATGGGCTGGGCTTATAGGGTGATGTCTCTCTCTCATAATGACATTATCTGGACTCTCAAGGGTATGGATGAGGTGACTATCATTGATCGCTGTGGAGAGTATCCTAATGTTCCATTGATAGAAACCCATGGAGGAATTTCTTACAACCCATGCTTAGCTCTCCGTCAGTATGGAAGAGCCAGAAGAGAAGGACCTCACGAGCTGCTAATGCCTAATATCATCTTTGATTTTCAAGGGGATAGCGACGAGCAGCGTCGCAGATTCATAAGGGCTTGGGATAGAGTTCACCAATCTGATCCACATGAGTTGGGCCCAAAGACTTCTCTGCCAATGGAGCCATATCTCAGATGGGTCCGTATCCGCGCCCAAAAGCTGGGTATGCCATATGAAGTCGTCCGGCCTGTCACTCTTGAAGTTGCTAATGAAGAAGGGGTTCTTCCAACCATCCTCCATCCTTATATGCCCACTGACATTGGGGCACTAAAGATATCTTGAATGCAACTAAGGGAAGAACGGGATTCTTACCGAGAGAAGTTCAACGAGTAAGAGCAAAAGATCCAGAAGCTGACTAGGCAGTTGAAGAACGAGCGGATTCTCAATGATTATGTCCACACTGATAAGAAGAGACCATGGGAGCGTTGATTGGCCTTTGATGATTTCCTTTATAGTTTTTATTTACTTTTCAGTATTTCCTTTCATGTAACGCCCTGAGGGCATCAGTTGAACAATTTGAATTCCAAAGTTTATCTAATAAAGTGTGTTTCATTTCTTGTTTACAAATTTGAATCTCCCGATTGTCTTTGAAATCATAATCATACGCATTTCATCTCATGCACTTCATAAACAGGTACCCATTACAGGTCTCTTATCTTCTTCGCTGTTTATTTCAGCATTCATCATGTCTGCTGAACCTTCAACTGAGCAAGCCATCAAGGCCCTCCAGGCCCAGAATGCCCAATTCCAAGAGTTGTTCATGAATCTAGCTAAGGGTCAGCAAGATCTGAAGACCCTAATTTTGAAGGAAAAGAAGAAGAAGAAGAAGAAGAAGAAGAAGAGGACAATCCTGTTTAACACAGGGCACAGGTTTGGAAACAGGCTTCAGAATGAAGTTGATTTGACCACCTCATCTGGAGGGAAAGATAGTCAAGAGGAAAGGAGGGCTCCTAGCCCTGTGGTCTCCGACAACGAGACTGACTACGATGAAGAACAGTATCCTCCTGCTGAGGACAGATACAAGCAACTGGAAGACCGATTGAGTGCTATGGAAGTTCAGAAGGTGCCTGGTATGGACTTTGGTGATTTAGGTCTATCATCTGGGGTGGTGATTCCCCACAAGTTCAAGGCACCAGCCTTTGCTAAGTATGACGGAGCTTCTTGTCCGAAGCTGCACCTCCGGTCATATGTGAGGAAGATTCAGCCGTACACTACTGATAAAAACCTATGGATCCATTTCTTTCAAGACAGTCTCTCAGGGACTCAGCTTGAGTGGTTCTACCAGTTAGATGGAGCCAGTATCCGCAGTTGGGAAGATTTGGCTACTGCATTTTACAGGCAGTATCAGTACAACTCCGACCTTGCTCCTACGTGTACCTAACTCCAGGGTATGTCAATGGG
This sequence comes from Vicia faba, assembly GCA_948472305.1. Classification (NCBI taxonomy): domain Eukaryota; kingdom Viridiplantae; phylum Streptophyta; class Magnoliopsida; order Fabales; family Fabaceae; genus Vicia; species Vicia faba. Next base: position 1,186,346,253 of record OX451738.1, read on the forward strand.
AACGGGTGAAGGATTCAAGGATTATGCTCAAAAGTGGAGAGACCTTGCCAGAAGGGTGCAACCACCTTTGGCTGATCGGGAGCTTGTGGACATGTTTCTGGGGACCATGTCTGGTCCATTTTTCAACCATCTAATTGGAAGCTCTTCGTCTGGGTTTACAGAGCTTATTTTGACTGGTGAGAGGATTGAGGCAGGTATTAAGGCTGGAAAGATACAAAAGGGTGCCTCGTCAAGCACCAAGAAGAAGCCGTTTAAGAAAGAATCCAGTGTTGTCTACAGTGCAAGAAGACAGAATAGACCTGAACACCGCCAAGCTGTCAATGCGGTTGTTATTTCAAAACCTGTTGGTGCTCCTCAGCGCAACAATCAACAGAAGGATGAGAGACCTCGAATGCAATTCACCCGTCTCAGCATGACCTTATCTCAAATTCTGCCACAGTTGCTGAAGACCAATCTGGTGACTCTAAAGGAAGCCCCAAAGAATTCAAATACAACATCACTGAGGTATAACCCTAATGCCCGATGTGCTTATCACTCTGCCCGGGGCATAATACAAATGATTGTTGGACTTTGAAGAGTAAGATACAAGACTTGATCGATGCGAAAGAGATTGAGTTTAGAGCACCAGAGAAGCCTGAACAAGATGCAGGGGTGAATGCTATCAGGGATGACGATGATGAAGAGTTCGATATCGACAGTTGGATCTACCCGACTGCCAACGGTGGACTAAGCAACTGGACATCAAAGGATTCTATGCCTGTTTCTGTCATTACCCAGTAATGAAACTCTTTTGTTTTGAATATGTAACAGATAATGTTTTTAAACTTTATGGCCCGGTGTCTTACCCGGGGCACCGTGGCTTCATTTGTGAGGGCTTTATGTGTGTCATTTTCATATATCATTAATAAAAGCATTGGACGTTTCTTGCATTTCAAATCTTGTGCTCCTTGTCTTTCTTTTATTATATATTGCAAAACAGTTGTCTTTTACACACAATCATGTATCATGATCTACATCCACTCTGGATCCCACTGATAACGACTCTGCTACTGCCAGTTATGACTTCCAAAGTCCGATCAACTTAGCCGAAGACGAAGGTGAAGATGATTGCGAAGTGTCTGTTGAGTTTGTTAGACTACTGCTTCAAGAAGAGAGGGCCATACTACCTCCAAGCCACCAATTCTGATGCCTCCTACTGCAGGAAGACCGTTGATCTCATACTTAAAAGTGCTGGATAATACGAAGAGGCGTGCTGGGGCAGCATGACGAGTCTGGCCGAAAAGAGCATGCTATTTATTGCTTTAGCAAAGAGTTCACCGACAGTGAGATATGATACTCACTGCTCGAGAGAACTTGCTACGCTTTGGCATGGGCTGTTCGCCGGCTAAGACAGTATATGCTGGCCCACACTACCCTATTAATATCAAAGATATGAACGTCTTGATGGCACCCTGGCCTTTTGCAATATGGGGCATTGATATGATCGGCGAGATCAGACCTACAGCGTCCAACGGGCATCGTTTCATCCCGGTAGAAATCGATTACTTTACGAAGTGGGTTGAAGCATCTTCCTTTGCTACTGTAACCAAGAACGTCGTGGCACGGTTCATTCAGCATAATCTGATTTGTCGATACGGTGTGCCAGAAAGGATCATTACAGACAATGGTACCAATCTCAACAACAAGATGATCATTGAGCTCTACGAGCAATTCAAGATACAGCATCACAACTCTTCTCCCTACCGGCCGAAGATGAATGGGGTTGTCGAAGAAGCTAATAAGAACATTAAGAAGATTGTGCAGAAGATGACAGTGACATACAAAGATTGGCACGAGATGCTACCATTTTCTCTTCATAGGTATCGTACCTTAGCACAGACGTAAACAGGGGAAACACCCTACTCCTTGGTATATGGTATGGAGGCAGTCTTGCCCATCGAAGTTCAGATACCCTCTCTTCGAATCATGAAGGATGCAGGTTTGAGTGAAGATGACTGGATTCAGACCCGGCTTGATCAGATGAACCTAATCGATGAAAAGAGACTTATTGATATTTGTCATGGTCAGACGTACCAAAAACGGATGATCAAGGCATTTAACAAGAAAGTTAGACGACAAGAGTATCAAGTTGGGGACCTGGTTATCAAGCGCATTATCATACCTCAAGATGATCCCAGGGGCAAATGGACCCCTACTTACGAAGGGCCATTTGTGGTTAAGAAAATTTTCTCAGGAGGAGCTATGATTCTAACTACCATGGATGGTGACGACTGTTGTACCCCAAAATTTGCCCTCTCATGTTTCCCATGATTTTCCCCTACATGGTTGGTCACAAACCTTTGCCTAAAGAAAAGGAATATTCATGAGTAATGTTTCTAAGTTTCCTTTGATTGACATCCCCAAAGCGCCTATCTATTGGCACCTCCAAAATACCTTTTGATTGGCATCTGCATGGCGCCCTTTGATTGGAATGGACAAAGGTCCTTCAATTGGCCTGCTAACAAGGCCTTTCAATTGTCATTTTAACAATGTCTTTCGATTGGCATGGACAAAGGCATCTTCATTTGGCATGTTAACAAGTACCTTTCAACTGGCATTGTAACAATGTCCTTCGATTGACAGGTTAATAAGTATCTTTCGATTGACGTTGTAGCAGTGGCATTCGATTGGTAGTTTAACAAGTATCTTTCGATTGGTATTATAGCAATGTCCTTCGATTGGCAGGTTAATAAGTGTATTTCGATTGGCATCTGGGAAAAGTCTTCGACTGGGCATCCAAAATCCTTCGATACAGGCTTGACTCATCAATTTTCGATTAGGTGTTTGGAATCCTTCGATCAAGCTTTGGTTCGCAAGTCTTCGATTGAGCGCTGAACCCCCTTCATCAAGTTAATTTCATAATGCTTCGACTATGCATTAACTACTTCAGTCTTAACTTCGACTCACGAGGCAAGAATCTCCTACAAGTTTGTTTCGATTCACAAAGGAAAAGGCCCCTCAACTTGCCAGCACACCAGGCAAGAGGCTCGTTCGAAGAACATGTAAATGACTCATTCGAAGAACATGTAAAGGTCCATTTGAAGAAGCATTCAAAGGGTCAATTCGAAGAACATTCAAAAGGCCCATTTGAAGAAGCATTCAGAAGGCCCATTCGAAGGGTACATAAGAAGTCCATTCGAAGGAGGCAACTCAAGACCAATCGAAGAGCATGGCCTGGAGGCATTCGAAAATCAAAGGTGTCCAGGTTCATTCAAGATTCCAAAGAGACATGAATATTTCAAAAAAGGAAATCTTTTAATATGTCTGATTCTTGTCTCATGGTTTTAAAGGCCTGGTTAAATGGCTGTCCCTTGCCATTTTCATGCACCCTCACACTAACCTTTCCAGGTCCACCCCAAGTTCAAAATGGCATGTTGTCCTTGCAAACGTGCAGTCGAAGCATAAGGAGTCTCAATCGAAGGGGCTGTGACATCGAAGCTGGATTAATTCGAAGTGGAGCTTAGAGATATCGAAGAAAGCAAATTCGAAGGGAAGTGGACCTGCAGGGGTAGGTCAGCTTTCGATTCTTATCATGTTGGAGGCCCAAACAGCTCATAATAGGCTGGCAGTAACGCATGAAAGCAGATTGGCACGTGATTGAATCAAAAATAGAAAGTCTTTATGAAGGAATCAAATCAAATCCGTGTAAAGGCATGGTGAGGACAAAAAGATTGAATTAGGCTATTTTTGGAATGATATTCAAAGTGAATCAAATCAAGAATCAAGACATTGATGGAGGAAGATTGAGGCCAGGTTTTCAACCCTAATTCATTCCATTATATACAAGCAAGCCTCACAAATCAAACACAGGAAAACTCTGCAGAAACGAAAAAACGCACAAAAACTTTGCAGAAACGGCCAGAGCAACTTGAAAAAAGCTTGAAAAGTGTGAGATCAAAAACCACATTGGAGGCACTTTCAGACAAAAAAGCACAACGCTATTCTCTTCCTTGACACCCAGTGGAGCTACACTAATCAAAACCAAGCCCTAAGGAAGCCTAAAACTCGCTGTAAGTGTTCTTGAAATCGCCTCTGCACATGAAATCGTGAACCACTTTCCTTGCATCTTTTTGCCAAATGGTTGGCACATTCATACTCACCATGTAATTTACATTGATTCTACATTATTTGATTTGATTTTTGTGTCCTCTAACCCCCTATCCAGAACCTAGGGTTCTTGTGTATGTTTTTTAGGTGTTTTGTGTGCAGGTTAAATTAAGGCCAATAATGGCCATGGACGAGTTCAGGGGAGGGAGACGAATCCAATGATGGTCGTAACTTGTATTGTTGTGACCTAGGATGGATTTTGGAGATGTCCCACGAAACTTCCTGCGGATGGAAATCTGCAGGTAAATAACCAGGCCTTCGTGAAGAAGACGATGGCGTGTCTTAGTGCCATTGGTCTATTCAAAACATTAGCGCGTTTTTTATTATTTCCAGGTTTGACATTTTGTGTTTCATTTAATATTTGTTGTCTATCCCAATAACAAGAAACATCAATAGCTCAGCTGGTAAGGCGTTAGTGGGTGGCACCATTGGGACCTAGATTCGAATCCCAGGTCCCCCAAACTTTGTTATCATTTTATTTCAGGCGTTCACATGCAGCACTTCAGGCAGGGAGCACCATATACCTCCAGATCTCAAAGGCTACGTGGTTACCAAGGCAAATCCAATGGCTAAGGATGGAGGTTCACCATGAACCTTGGTCAACAAACGCCCAGGCAATCTGAAAGTCAAACAAGGCTGATTGAATCTGGGCCTGGAATTGCTGAATCAACCTCCCTTCTAGGCCCAAACCCCCCTTTGGTTTATTCTTTCTCTTTTCTATATTTCTTTTGTTTAATTTGCATTATTTTTATTTTTTTAACCGATTAACAAATTAACCTTTTTTATATAAAAACCAGAAATCACAAAAAATATTATTTTCATCATTAATTTTATTATTTTTGTAAATAAACCATTAACCAATTGATTTAGTTTTTTTTAATTAGGTTTAATCTTAACATATTTTGCATTAAATTAAAATTAATTTAGAATTAGGGTTTTGATATATTTTTACCTTTCTAATTTTATTTCCTTAATTAAAATAAAACTCAAAAAATATTTTCTTTTAATTAATTAATTAATTACTAATTGGACTTAATTCTTAAATCAAAAATAACAAAAATATGCTTTATTCAACAAAAGGGTCAAAACCCTAAAGGACGTTCCGATTCAATTTTCTCGCGCGCATATTATTTTTGATCCATATAATTGTAATTGCTCCGAGGATGTAATAGTTTTAACTTATGACCTTTATTTATCGCTTTTATTTACTTTTTCGCGTTTAATTTTAAGGGTTTGTTTTTGACGATGTAAATACCCGACGCCTTGTAATAGCTTAGCTTTATTTTCCGCAATTTATTTTCTGCAATCATTAACTGTTAGATGTTTGAACAATAGGCTATGCATGACAAGATTAACCTTTAATTTAAAATCAACCGTAGCTCACCATAACATGTACAAAGATAATATAAACTGAAAATTGACACACTCGCACATGCCACTCTTAGGGTACGCCTCACTTGGTTGCCTCAAACGTGGTCATTAAGTATAGGATGTTTTAGAGGTCGCCCTCTTGTCCAAAGATCATAAGTTGCCTCGAAACGGTTGCCTCGATTAAAATGATCTAAGACATTAGGGTTACTGCTAAGGCGTCCTAACATTGCTTTAGTGACCATACGTCCCTTAAATCGAATTGACCCGAAAACTCCAACGATGGTGCTACCTACTCCTCAATAGTGGGATAGCATTGTCTAAAGGACATTTGCACAATTTAATTCCTTTTTGTGTAGGTAGAGGTTCTTAAGTACTTGCTCCTTTTAAAACAAAATAAAACTTTTCGCACTTACACTCTCTTCAAAACAAAAACTCTTTTCAAACTCACAAACACAAAGAAAAGCAAACTTTTGAAAACATAGTGAGCAAGTACCTAAGAGCCCGTGGATAACCACGGATAGAAAGGGTGCTAACACCTTCCCTTTCTATAATCTACCTCCCGAACCCGAGAAACATCTCAAAAAGGAATTTTTTTGTGCTTTTGTCCTTTCCTTGTTGGATAAAATAAAAGACGGTGACGACTCTTGCTTACCGCGACATTTTGCGAAAACAAACGCAAACGCGAACCAACATTCCAAAAATAGTTAGTTCTCGTTCCCACCGATCACAACGACCTTCCTCACCCCGTCAATGCAGACATAGTGAAAAAATACTATGCATAATCAAAGACCCGCTAGGTTGACTGGCCTAGGTAAAAATAAGGGCTTCCCGGCGAACCAAAAGGGTTTGGGCAAAAATAAGGGATGAAAATGAAAAAAATTTGTACACCCGGCAAGTCAAAAACCTGAAAAGGCGGCTTGGGCAAAAAAGGGTATCCCGATGGACTGAAAACCCGAAAGGGCGGTTCAGGCAAAAGTTAGGGATTAAAGCGTAACACTATGTCTCATTGGATCACCTTGCATCCAGACTTCGGTATCGACTATCAAGCTCGGACGACACTAATCAACCTGATTCATCTTCAACTAGTAGCAAAGTGATGAGATGCTTGGGGACATAAAGGCAATAGCAGAGTTGGAACCCAGTGGGATTATTCACATAGCTGTTTTGTTTTCTTTTTTACAAATTGTATAAACTCTATTTGTTCGGCGGTGTTCTCTTACTAGGACATCGGCCTCTTGTACAAAAACGCCTATTTACAGGCTAAACTTCAAAATCAATACAAATTCGTTTTCAGACAAATTTCAAACTGTTTTCTCTTTATCTGTTTTGTTTTGCAAAGAACGTCCAATGTCCATTTTTGATATATGCATTTGACATTAATTGCTGATCATAAATATTTACATGCGAAACAAAAGATGAATTACTGGTAATATCAGAAACAGGGGCAAATAAGAATTGTCCAGACTGTGTAGTTGCTCTGTTCACCAGATACAAAGGTAGATTCAGCTGAAGAATATGGCTAAGATACTTTCACTCCCCACAAAGCAAGGCAGTAAGGGTAGCTCTCCCAGCTGAGACTTGCAACTATGAATAAATCAGCAGCACTCTCCCCAAGCAGAGTTAGTCTACCATCAACACTAAAAAGATCTTAATATTCCCCAGCGGAGTATAAGAATATTCCCCAACAAGTATAAGAGTATCCCCGTTAGTCTTAATATTCCCCAGCGGAGTATAAGAATGTTCCCCGGTAGAATACAAGATACCCCCAGTGGAGCCATTTCCCCAGCGCAGTCTAAAAAGCTTCCCCGACGGAGTTGAAGCATCATCCCCAGTAGACTCTAGAAATTCATCCCCAGTGGAGTACAAAATAAATCTCCCTAGCCAAATTCAGAGGGTGTTCCCCATAGAGTCTAAAGGATTATCCCCAGCAAGTTGCAACTGAAAGTTCATCCCCAACGAAGTTCTTTCCTTCCACAAACGAGTATCCAATCCTCAACAGATTTAATATCACCAACAACGATAATCCATCCCCAGCGGAGCTTATCAGCAGAATCCCCATCGGAGTTTATCGTCAAAATCCTCAGCAGAGCGTCTCTCCCCACATAGTAATTCCCCTCAGAGTAATCTCCTCATCAGTTTATTCCCCAACGGAGTTATCTTTTCTTGCAAGTTCATCATCTTCGTTCATCATCCCCAGCGGAAATGAAGAATTCAACAGCTCCGGGATTTATTTCCCCCAGTTAAAGCATTACATTTCCATACATCATAATACATGCATAGACGGATCATACCATACAATCTCATTTATGTTGAGAACATCATTGCTTGACCCATATCATGCATTGCATATACCTGACCTTTACCTTTCAGGAAAGATGCAGTTAAATTCTTAACTATGTCAATGGAGACAAAATCAGTTAAATCGATTCCTAAAGATTTTTCTGAGGCCAGTCAATGGAGACAAAATCAGTTAAATCAATTCCTAAAGATTTTTCTGAGGCTGACTCATCAATGGAGACAACCTGTCAATGGAGACAAAATCAGTTAAATCGATTCCTAAAGATTTTTCTGAGGCCAGTCAATGGAGACAAAATCAGTTAAATCGATTCCTAAAGATTTTTCTAAGGCCGACCCGTCAATGGAGACAACCCGTCAATGGAGACAAAATCAGTTAAATCGATTCCTAAGGATTTTTCTGAGGCCAGTCAATGGAGACAAAATCAGTTAAATCAATTCCTAAATATTTTTCTGAGGCCGACCCGTCAATGGAGACAACCCGTCAATGGAGACAAAATCAGTTAAATCGATTCCTAAAGATTTTTCTGAGGCCAGTCAATGGAGACAAAATCAGTTAAATCGATTCCTAAAGATTTTTCTGAGGCCCACTCGTCAATGGAGACAACTCGGCAATAGAGACAACCCGTCAATGGAGACAACCCGTCAATGGAGACAACCCGTCAAAAGAGACAACCCGTCAATGGAGACAAAACCAGTTAAATCGATTCCTAAAGATTTTTTTGACGCGAACGCAGTCAATGGAGACAAAACCAGTTAAATCGATTCCTAAATATTTTTCTGATGCGAACGCAGTCAAAGGAGACAAAACCCCCTCTGGTCCAGTTAAATCGATTCCTAAAGATTTTTCTAATGCCAATCCAGTCAAAGGAGACAAAACCACCTACCAACAATATCCAAATGGCATCTGTAAGCCCATTCCCGACATCACAAGGATGATACTACTTCATGTGAGTGCAAATTTCTAGGCACTCTAATGTTCAATCATCTTCCACCTTCGGATCACGAAAGGCTCGAAAGCCAATATATATCCTCAGGTTTAAGAAGATTGAACAGGGGAAACTGTTGTACCCCAAAATTTTCCCTCCCATATTTCTCAATACATTTCAAGAAGAATCTCTAAGTGGCTCAAGTTAGCTCAAGAGTTGGACAGTCAAATCACCTCCTAAGGCAGTTAATTCAAAATTAGGGTTTTGTGTTGCATCAAGGTCCTTACATCCAAATGACCTCAAGTGCTCCCCAATGTCCTAATATGTTCTCAAGTTCATCCATGTCAAATTTCAAGCCTTGCAGAGGAAGTTTGGTCAGTCAATTGCTCAAGAGGCCCAGATATCGACTGTGTTAGGGCAAAAGTCAACTGTGACCTACAAATAGTCAAACCTCAAGATTTTTTGTCAACATTCTAATTTTGAAGGATAATTCATCATTTGATCAAGGGTTGATCATGATTCATTAAGGATTGCTCAAAATTCATCAAGACCCAAAAGTTGCTAAATTAGGGTTTTGCAGGAAAAGTCAACTCAACTTTGACCAAGCATAAATTTCTCATACTTTATGATAAATGACACATCCAAAGATCATTTTTAAGAGGATTAAATTTCCTACAATCCATATTCACACCCCAAGATCAAGAAATGCACTCACAAGAAGTTACAAATTTGGACATTATAGGTCATTTTTGAAAGTCAACAAAAACACCTTTTTTTCCAAAGCTTATAACTTGATCATGGAATATCAAAATGTGATGAGACAAAAAGGTCTGGTTAGAGGACATCTCAAGGTTTCTATAAAGTCCAAGAACACCTCCAAAAGTTCAAAATTGAAGAAGTTATGCATTGTTGAAGTTGGGTATTTTTCCAAAATTGCCAAAAGTCAACTATCCCCAAAACTTCAATTTTTGACAAAAGGGCCCACTTTTTTCCACTTGATCTGATCTTTCCACACCACACACGTGTCCTATCTTCAATTTAATGGCCAATTATTAATTTTTCTATTTTATTTGATTTTTATTGATTTAATTCATTTTAAATCAATTTAAATCCAAATAAAATCCAAATATTAATCAATTGGAATCTTTTTGATCATTACAGGTCTTAATTGACATCATGAACACAATCAAATTCGTGCCAAGCCATATCATGCACAAAATCTTGGATTTGGAAAGAAATTGGAAGCCTTTAATGGAGGAATCAAATCATATCTTAATTCATCAATTCACATGGATTCAAGGCCCAACTTTTAACCTAATTCATTCCTTATTACTCATACAAGGCAAAGACATCAAGGACACGACCAAAAAGCTGCAGAATTGACAAAAACCAAAACTTGAAAAAGCTTGAAAAATTTGGAAATCAAAATCAGCCTTAGAGTCCAATTCAAGGCAAAATCTCCACACTACTCTCTTGCTGGACGTCCACTGGATCTATTGGAATCAAAACCAAGCCATGAAACCTCCTAAATCGCGCTGTAAGTTTTCTTGAATGTGGCCCTGAACATGAAATCATGATCTCTTATTCTTGCATCATTTTGCCAAAATGTTTGCATAATCATGTTAATCGGCCTATTTAGAACGTTTCTGCAATATTTGATTTCATTTTTGTAGCCTGTAACCCTGTACCCGAAGCTAGGTTTTTTGTTCTTGTTTTTTAGGCGTTTTGATTTCAGGAAAAATTAGAACAAACCAATGACATAAATGGAATCAATGGAAGGAGACGAGTAAGGGGATGGTCTCAAAATTCGTTTCCATAGCCTAGGGACGATTTTGGGATCGAGCCATGGATTTTGTTGCGGATCCAAATCCGCAGGAAAAAGAACAGGTTTTGTTGAAGAAGACGAAAACGTGGCTCGTCTTCATTGGCCCGTTCAAATAAAATTCGCGCGTTTTTTAGTTTCCAGTATATTATGTGCTTTTCCCTTATAATATTATTCATCCAGTATAATGACAGATAAGCATGATGGTTGAGTTGGTAAGCGCACTATGTCAAAGTCCAATGGGACCTGGGTTCGAATCCTAGGTCCCCCAACGCCTTTGTATTATTTTGTTTCAATTTATTCCATGCAACATGCCAGGCGTAGTATACCATGCATCATCACCTGATCATCTGCCAGATGGCCTTCAGGCCAAATCCAATGGCCAAAATTGAACATCCACCATGGTCTATAGTCAACAGACACACGTGGGATGGCAAAAGTCAAACGCAGGCTGGTTTGAATTGGGCCAAACAATTGCCAGATTTACCTCCCCTTGGGCCCAACACCCCCTTGGTTTATTTTATTTTTTCCTTTTTCTTATATTTATTTATTTGTTTTATTATTTATTTTTATTACCATTAACCAAATAATTAATTTTCCTCATAAAATCAGAAAACACAAAAAATATTATTTTTATTTATTAAAATTAATTTCATCATTTTATTTTTGTAAATAAATTAACTTAATTGATTTAGTTTTAATTAGGAAATAACATTAACAATTTTCAATAATTAAAATCAATTTAGAATATTAGGTTTTTATTAACATTAATCCATTTTATTTTATTTCCTTAAATATTAAAAAAACCCTAAAATATTTTAATTAATTAATTAATTAATTTTGACCTAATTTAATTCAAAAATAAAAATAACAAAAAAAATGCTTTCTTTCCAAAAAAGGGTCAAAACCCTAAAAAATGTGCCGTCTTAATTTCTTGCACGCGATCCATTTGATTCCAATATTGTATTGCTTCCGGTATGTAATAGCTTTTAATTAGGACTTTAATTATTTATCGCTTTATTTTACTTTCCGCAATTTAAATTAAAGGGTTTGTTTTTGGCGATTTAAATACCTGACGCCTTGTAATAGTTTAGATTTAATTTCTGCAATTTTATTTCCACAACTATACACTGTTAGATGTTTGATAATAGGGAATGCATGACAAGATCAAATGTATGAACTTAAAATCAACATAGCTCACCCATGACATGTACAAAGATAAATAACTGAAAAACAATAAACTCGCACATGCGCACTCTTAGGGTACACCTCACTTGGTTGCCTTCGAACGTGGTCATTGAGTATAGGAAGTTTTAGAGGTTGTCCTCTTGTCCAAAGATCATAGTTGCCTCGAAACGGTTGCCTCAAAAAATGATCTAAGACATTAGGGTTACCGCTAAGGCGTCCTAACATTGCTTTAGTGACCACACGTCCCTTAATCGAATTGACCCGAAAACTCCAACGACGATGCTACCTACTCATCAATAGTGGGCTAGCATTGTCTAAAGGACATTAGCATAGTTTAATTCCCTTTTCGAGTAGGTAGATGGTTCTTAAGTACTTGCTCCTTTTAAAACAAAACAAAATTTTTCGCACTTACACTCCTTTCAAACAAAAACTTCTTTCAAACCCACAAACACAAAGAAAAGAAATTTCTGAAAACACTTTGAGCAAGTGCCTAAGAGCCCGTGGATAACCACGGCTAGAAAGGGTGCTAACACCTTCCCTTTCTATAATCTACCTCCCGAACCCGAGAAACATCTCGAAAAAGGAATTTTTTTGTGCTTTTTTCCTTTCCTTGTTGGATAAAATAAAAGACGGTGGCGACTCTTGCTTACCGCGACATTTTGCGAAAACAAGCGCAAAACGCGAACCAGCATTCCAAAAACAGTCAGTTCTCTTCCCACCGGATCACAGTTATCCTTATTATTGTAATTCATATAAGGTTTTGATGTATGTAGGTGATTGGGATTTTATGATGATTTGATTATATGATGAACCCTCGATGAAATTGTGAAAATTTGATGTTATTGATGCCATGAATTGATGTATGTCATGTGAATTATGAGGTGTTTATGTTATATGATGAAAATATATGAATTATGTTAGTTTTGGGTTTGCTTTGATGTGAAATCGCAAGGAAAATTGGGACTGGACTGTGCAGAAAATGCAGCAACAGAGTTCATATCACGCATGTCTCATCGAGCGAGCCTTATGCTTCATCGGGCAAGGGAGCTTCGCCCAAGTAGCGTCAGGCGAGTAAGAGGCGAGGGAAAGGGTTAAAAATAGAGCACCTGGAATTTTGTATGGAGGATGGTGACTCGCCAAAGCTTCGCCATGCGAAGCCGAGGCGAAGGTGAGCTCGCCAGGTGAGCAAGGAGGCGAAGGAAAGGGAAAAATGAGGTGCTCCTGGATTTTTGTATGGGGAAGGAATTTCTCCCCTACATCGCCAAGCGAGCCTCAGGTGAATAAGCTACTTCTGCGGGCGAGCCTTAGGCGAGAGGCAGAAGGCAGAATCTTGAAAGTGTCGTAACTTGAGTTTCCAGACTCTGCTTGACGCGATGTTGAAACAATCGGCCAAACTGTCATCCGATAATGAAATATCAGTGAAGTTGCCATCGAACATCTTTTATCCCACCGAGAAGGAAAGGTAAACATCGAGAAAAGCTGAAGAGGTGAAATCAGGATCTTGCAGCCGAGAGATCGGGTAAGGGAGCCTGTTGCGCGAGGGGAAGGTATTAGCACCCCACACACCCGTAATACTCTACGATATCCACTCTTGTTGTCTAGTCTAATCGGTGTGTAAAAATCTATGTCTAGGTTGTACAGGGAATGCATGCAAAAGAAAGGAGAAAATAATGTAGGGAAAATAAAAGTTGTGCTCGCTCGGGCCCTACCCCAATGCCTATGTATCCCTTATAAGGAATCAGAGCAGTCGTAGTTCGGCTCATATATTTTGGTTGGTTTGTGTTTTTTAGTTAAGGAAATAAAAGCAATAGACAAGATGGAAAAACATCAGATAGAACAACAACAATGTCAACAATGATGATAAAATAGAAAAAAGAGATGACAAGACATCGCATGGCAACACAAACTCAGATAAGGTGGTAGAACGCTAGCACGATAGCAAAATATCAGACAAGACGATGAAACATTACACCTAACAATGATATTGAAAATTAAAGTAGGATAAAAAACATGTGGGTTGGCGAAACATCGGCTACAAACATCTGCGATGGTGAAACATCGACTACAAACAGGAAGATAACATATCAAAGATGGAGAAACATCAATAAACTAGATGACAAAACATCACACCTAACAATGATATTGAGAATCAAAGTAGGATAACTAACATGTGAGATGGCGAAACATCGGCTACAAACAGGTGCGATTGAGAAACATCGACTAAGAGATAGGAAGATAACATGGCAAACATGGTGAAACATCAATAAACCAGATGACAAAACATCACACCTAACAATGATATTGAGAATCAAAGTAGGATAACAAACATGTGCGATGGCGAAACATCGGCTACAAATAGGTGCGACGGAGAAACATCGACTAAGATATAAGAAGATAACATGGCAAAGATGGAAAAACACCAACTTAAAAAGGTTTAAAACAAAGCCAAAAGACGCACAAACAATTAAGGTTGGTTTGTATTTTTTACCTTGAAGAAGGATTTAAGTTTATTAAAGATGTTTATGATTTTCCAAGAAGAATTTTTAGTTTTAAGATGAAATATGCAAAGAAAGGAAAAACAACTAAGGGAGACTAGCCTAACATTACCCATAATGTTATCATACAATGATTAACAAGGTTGAAGATGAAAGAGGGAAGTTTCTATCCTATGTTAGCATGCATGGATTCCTATCCTAGGATCTAGCTTGAGGACTAGACCTACACGAGCAATCCTAAGGGAGCATGGTAAAAACCAAACAAGTAAGCAAACAAGTGTCTAAACATGAGTAGCAAGCAAGGTACATGTGCAGAATTGCCTTAAACAGGTCTTTAAATAAACCAGAGGAACTCCTGACATATATCAACAATGGAGATCCCATCATGCAATAGAAAGCAATAAGGAGCAGAAACAATAAAAGGGAAATAGTGCAATACCAAACGGATAACTATCCATAGTAAATGAGCAAGAAAAAGAAACCCAGAGAACTTCAAGGAAGCTAGCATCAGTAAACAAATCAAGTCAGAAATCACGCCATCAAATATATGCACTAAGGCTTCAAGAGAAGGATTATAGCAGTCACAATCACATGTATATATCCTGCAAAAGAATGACAAATATACCAAGCATAATAATAGTGCAAACACAACCAATTGTGTTCCACAAATAAAGTGGAACACTACAGTACCAAGTCTAAATGGAAGAAATTTTCCTCAGAGTACCTCACACATTCAACAGACAAATTAGTGATTTCAAAGAGAAATGATGAACCAATAAAGGATGGATGATGATATAATCATGAGAATGTAAAATAAACATGATGGCAAACATCAAATGCAGTAGATTTAAGAAGCATCAAGCAAACTCAAACAATAACTAGGTCAAAAGTAAAGAAATGTTGCTCCTTTCCTGTCACCATGTTGAATTGACAAGTAAATATAAAATAAGGATCAAAGGAGAAAGAGAAGAATATAATCAAAGACTTTATAAGTCAGTAGAAAACACTTCACATCCATACTCATTCATTTCATTATGGTTTACAAGCATAACAAAAGAGGGGTACCACAAAATGTATCACAAAGCTTGGATCACAAGTTAGCAATGAAAGGAGTTCAAACAAAAGCAAAGTTGGAGGGCTTAAACTATTAAAAGACTTGAAATCAATCTTCTAACATGATATGAGGATATGATCAAAATTTTAGAAAGTTGATGCATGTTGCACAAGTGCATTTAATATACCTCAAGGATTCAAAAGGAAAGAAGAAAGGAACATCAAATTCATATATGAATGAAATTGGTTCAAGCATAAAAGGTCAAGTGATCTCAAGTCTTTATGAGACTATCCTTGATGTATCATTCCTCAATATGTTATCATTTGTCATTTTATAACCTCAAACCCAAGCCAAAAGTTTAAAGCCCAAAACAAAACATGAAAAGAACATTAGTTAGGAGGCATGAATCAAAAGGGATCATTAACCACTTATGGGAAATCAAAAGGGTTGATTTGAATTGGTGTGAGGAAACAGAAGCAACATGATCATTAAATGCCAAATTACAGGCCTCACACAAGTTCATTGGCCATCAAATAGATTGCAACAAGATATGCAACATCAATTGGGCAATTTCACTTTGAAAATTCATCAAAAATAGAAATGGAATTCCATAATTCAAATAAAAAATTTCTTAGCATCTTTAAGATGTACAAAAGTCAGAAAGCAAGTCTCAAGTTCATTTATGGTTGATGAAAGGATCAATAAAGCTTCAAATATCAAAACTAGTTAATGAAACCACCAATCTAGACAAGTTTTCAAAATAAATTAATGGAAAATACCAAACCTCATCAATTAATTCAAGAAAAATATTTTTGAGACCCTCGATCCATCTATGAACTTCAAACAAGAGTTGAATTCAATTGAAACTTAAGGCAAATTAGTTTTTGGAATCAAATCAAACAAGGGGATTATCAAAACCCTAATTATTTAGAAAATAAAGTAAATTTATGATTAATTAAGTTCCAATTCTAAATAATTCAAAATAAAATCACACACAAATAAAGAAAACTCCATAGATCAGAAAAATTATTTTTTTCCATATTTTTGAATTGAAGAAAAGTAAAAAATAAAATCAAAATTTAACCATTAAACAATTAAACAAATATTCACATTTTGAAACAAAATTCTAACCAAAAGTCAGAAAAATATTCAACCAAAATTATATTCAAATATTAGAATTAAAAATAAGTTTCTATGATTTTTTTTGTGGAATTTTTGGATCAAAGGAAATATCAAAATAAAATCAAATATCAAACAAACAATTAATTAAACACACGAATTTTAAAACCAATCAAAACATTTTCAAAATTTTTGAAAATAAATGCAGAAGGTCAGAAATATTATTTTTAGGTTTCATGAATTTTTTCAGAATTTTTTATCAAGTTTTGATCAAGAAATAAAATCAGGAAAAATCAAGTTATAAAACTAAATTCAAATAAATATGAAATTCAAATAGACCAATAGCATCGTGCCACCACATCATCTTCAACTTCCAGACAATCTCAAAAACACGCACAAGAACAGTCCTAGGGCTCCAGTTCAGATCTATCGTACATACTCATTTCCACACCATTTTTCATGAAATTTTGTGCAAATGAAAGCCAAAAATAAAATCTACATCATGCTATTCGAAACACATCAAATGATTAACCATAGGCCAAGAACGGATCTCATGAAAATTGCAAAAACACACTGAGAAAAAATTTCAGAATCATTATACGTGCATATCTCATTAAATCAAAAGCTCTAAAGTTGCAGAAACACTTAATGAACATCAAATACCATGATTCCAAACTCAAATCATATAATGCACGGCTAGAAATCAAGATCCAAAGTTAAGGATTCTAACCTTTGAGGCAAAAATGAATCTAATGTCTCATCACTACAGCTACAAACCAAACCTCGATCTACAACCCTTAGCACTTGGAGAAGATAATGCAAGAAGAATCACTCAAAACGCACAAGTAAATTGGGAAAATCGAAGAAATGGAGTTTTGAGAGAAAAAAGTGATTTCAGATATGAGCTTCCTCCAATGTAGCTTTCGTTCTCCTCACCCATTTCCTCTTTTTCTTTGAATGAGTAATGCACTGTTTATATAGAGTGTTTAGAGTGAGGGAAATAAGGTCATAACTCATATAAATCCGTTGGAGGGAAATTTGGCCAAAACAGGCAAGTGAAAGTGTGAGAGTATGTGCTTGTGTTTTATTTGTTATTTGGATTTTTTATGCTGCGTTTTGATGAGCTCAAAGGTTAATGAGATGAGGTGAGTGAAGCGTGAGGGGTTGAGGTGGCAAGGATTGCATATGGTATGATTTTGCTTGAGGTGAAAGTTACCAATTTTAGCAAAAAAATATAGAAATTGTGGGAAGGCAAGGAAAGTGTGATTGTTTGGCCAAAAGAAGTAAGAAATGAGGTGAGTGATCAGTGCCAAGCATGTGCAATATCAACCTGAAACCAAACAGAATCGAAGGGTGCGTAAAATCTGTAACTGGCATAACCCATGCGTGCACCAAAAGTCAGTTGATTTCTTATTGAGTCCATAAAAATTTGGCTCGTGCGTTCTCAAATTTTCCTTGGGCCAAATAAAGATCATACCCTAAGCTTCGAAACAAGACGAGGTTCGAAAGAAATGATGAAGAAATGAACAAGATATGAGACTTAGGATTCCTGGGTAACTCAAGCCAACCTGCCCAAGGCTGTGCGCGCGCTGGCTTGCCTATAAGGTTACTTCGAATGGTCCAAGTTGAGAGAAAACAAAGAGAGCAGGAATGAGGCTTCGACCAACCCATAAAGGTAACATTTCAAACAGTCCAAATGAAGAAATAAGAATGAAGAAGAAAGCTTCGACCAGCCTACAAAGTCACACTTCAATCAGTTCAATCGAAGAAAGAAGAATGAGGCTTCGACCAGCCCACAAAATGACACTTCAAACAATCCAAACAAAGAAAGAAGAATGAGGCTTCAACCAGCCCACAAGATGACACTTCAAACAGTCCAAATGAAGAAAGAAGAATGAGGCTTCGACCAACCCACAAGATGACACTTCAAACAGTCTAAACGAATAAATAAGAATGAGGCTTCAAATAGCCCACAAGATGACACTTCAAACGGTCCAAACGAAGAAAGAAGAATGAGGCTTCAACTAGCCCACAAGATGACACTTCAAACAGTCCAAACAAAGAAAGAAGAATGATGCTTAGACCAACCCACAAGATGACACTTCAAACAGTATAAACAAAGAAAGAAGAATGAGGCTTCGACCAGCCCACAAGATGACACTTCAAACATTCCAAACGAAGAAAGAAGAATGAGGCTTCGACCAGCCCACGAGATGACACTTCAAACAATCCAAACAAAGAAAGAAGAATAAGGCTTCGACCAACCCACAAGATGACACTTCAAACAGTCCAAATGAAGAAAGAAGAATGAGGCTTCGACCAGCCCACAAGATGACACTTCAAACAGTACAAACGAAGAAAGAAGAATGAGGCTTCGACCAGCCCACAAGATGACACTTCAAACAGTCCAACCGAAGAAAGAAGAATGAGGCTTCAACCAACCCACAAGATGACACTTCAAACAGTCCAAACAAAGAAAGAAGAATGAGGCTTTGACCAGCCCACAAGATGACACTTCAAACAGTCCAAACAAAGAAAGAAGAATGAGGCTTCGTCCATCCCACAAGATGACACTTCAAACAGTCAAAACAAAGAAAGAAGAATGAGGCTTCGACCAACCCACAAGATGACACTTCAAATTGTCTAAATGAAGAAAGAAGAATGAGGCTTCGACCAGCCCACAAGATGACACTTCAAACAGTCCAAACGAAGAAAGAAGAATGAGGTTGTAGAGGATGTTACAAACTTTCCAAAATGTTCAAGAACTCATTGAGATCATATTTGAGCAAGGAGAATCAAAGGCAAGAAGTTAGGGTTTTCAAACTTGAATTACAAGCCATTTTATGAAGAATACATGAACCAAATCCATGCTAGGCTGCATAAACTTTGCTTTAAGGCCTCAAACTTGTTTGTCACTCCATAATTAAATGTTTACACAGCTGTTAGAGCTTTGATCCAAGAATTTGAGCCATTATCCAAGGTGCATTTCCATTAATGGCACAAAGTAACATTGCCATTCTAGTAAAGAGGCTTTAATCACAAAGTCAACTTGTCTTGAGCTTTGCACTTGTTCCTTCTGATCACACACAATCTAAAATCCATAAGAAACTTGTCTAGAGCCTCTAACTACTCAGACCATGCTTGTACTATGCATTGAAACCATGTTTGTCAACCTTACTTCAAAAACAAGCCAAGAAGCCAAAACATGAGATCTTGTACTTCTGACCATCTCAAGTCTCTAAACCTTTTCCTATATATCAAAACACTATTATGCAACCTAGGACATGAGATTAGAAGCCCTTAAGCACTCCCAAATTCCCTCAAGCCAGAAATTGCACAAAACTTCCACTTTTGTGTCATTTCTGACTTTGAACTTCAATCTTCAAAACCACTCGTGCGTTTCTTGGCTTAAAACTTCCAAAAGCTTCTTAGCATCATACACAAACCATACCAATGCCTGTTTGCAAACTGTAACACCATTTATACCATCCTCCATAACCAAAAACAGAGGTCTGCATCTTGACTTCTCCAGGCTATTTCAGCTACTCTCAGTTCAAGCCAGCTATTGCATTAGCTTCCTAGAGGTTCAAGGAAGCTAACCTGATCATCACCATCACTTGAAACAAGCTCAAACTCATTTCACAATTTCCAGTTTTGAGGTATTTTTCTTGAACTTCTATCTTCTCATTTAGGCACTGTTAGGCTTGCATTTATGAATATAAAATATAGACATCATTGCCCTGAAACTATACATGTCCATAGATTTCATTTATGTTGCTTGAGTAGGGAGAATTTTGAGTTTGAACCTCTGAAAAAAAATTAGGTCAGAATTTGGTACTGTTAAGAATTCATGCTCATCTTTGAGAGTTAGCTTAAGTTATTTACATATTCAGAATCGTGAGGAAATTTCTAACAAGTTTGATGTTGGAAGTTTTGTGAATGGATGAGAAATGAATAAGTTACATGTCCTTTGGCTGGAGGTTGAAGATGAAGTTCATTCAGGGCAAAACTTATGTTACATATTTATTGTTTTGTTTAAGTTAACAGATGTATCACCATCCCAGTGGTTAAAGCGCGCGCCTGTTACCTATGGGACCTGGGTTCGAGCCCCAATGGTACCCTTTTATGCATTTTCATATTTTTTCTTCTTTTTTTTTGTTTGAAACAGACACCTGGGCCCCAAACCATTGGGCTTTTGCTTTTTTTGGCCAGATTCTAACCCCTAATTACTTTTACACTCATGGCCCATTTTTCTTTATTACTTCATTTTTTCTTTTTTTTATTTCATTATATTTTTATTTCCTTTAATATTTTTATTATTATTATTACTAATATTATTTTTATCTTTACTAATAAAAAATCCAAAAATATTATTATTATTATTTTCACACCCTATTTATTTCAATTATAAAAAACAAAAAGACAAAAAAAACATTTTTCTTAAAACAAATTAATTTCTTTTCCTAAATAATTAATATTTAGATAATTAGGTTTAATTATTATATTATTCTCTTGTAAATTAAAATTAATTTAGGACTTAGGTTTATTTTAATTGATTAACTTTCATTTTATTTTTATTAACTTAAAATATTTTCATAAAAAATCCTAAAAATCATTTTTACTTAATTCTTTTCTTAATTAGTTTAAATTTAATCTTGCGTTTTTTAACTAATCATTTTTCTTAATTAGGTTAAAACCCTTTCATAAAAATCCAAACAAAAATAATTTATCTTTCCATTTTGCATTTGTACATTATTTTTTCAATTATTATACATTTATTCAATATGGTTGTAATAGTTAATTAGATTTAATTTTCTTGCAAAATCCCCATTTGTAAATTTATACACCCTCTCCCCTAATGATGTAATAGCTTAGTATTTTTACTTTTCCATAAATTATGCTTACAAATTCAGATTAAGTACGGCTAAAAGCTGTTAACCACTCTCTTGTGCCTTGAACCATGCTTGTCCAAACTTGCTTCAAGAACAAGTCAGCACTATAACACATGATGGTTGTACTATTTACTTCCCCAAGCTCCTAAATCCTTGCCTATAAATTGAACTTAATTTGAAACTGTTAGAGGAGGAAGATTTAAGAAAAAGCCTTGAAACCTTGCTGAAATTTCAAAGAACTTGAAACTGCAAACATAAACACAAAAACTTGCTAATTTCTAGTTTTTGCATCCAAGCTCTAATTTTCCTTGTGCATTTCCTGACCAAATCACCCACACATTTTCTGATATACGTTTAGAAACAATCCCAACTTCTGTTTACAGACTATAATACAATCTCCACCAACCTCCAGTTCAAAAATCAAATTTTGCTTCTTGGTTGTTTTAGAACATTACAGCCATTTATAACTCAAGTTGAGGTTTGCTTTGGCTTTCTGGGAACGTGAGAAAGCTGACCAGAACATCACAGCAGTCAGAACCAGACTCTAGTTCACAGAACATTTTCCAGTTGCAAGGTAAGCTTCATATGACTTTTGTCTCATTACTTAGGCATTGATAGGCCTGCATGTTCAAAAATACAATGTAGACATCTTGACTCTGATTTTGTACATATTCATATATTTCATGTATTTTTGCCTAAGTAGAAAGAACTTCAGTTCAGAACTTCTTGAGAAAATTAGGATTCCAGAATTAGAATTATCAAAATTCACGTTTTTTTCTAATTTACAGTTCTGATACTTGATATTTCTGAAACGTGCCATAAATGCTATGTTTGCATTTTCTGTTTTGTTGAGGAATAACTAAGTTACAGATGCTCTGGTTGGCATGGAGAAAGAGATGAAGCTCATCATCAGAGCTTTCTTTGTGTTATATGTTTATGTTTTTGCTTCTAATACCAGATGTATATCCACCTGCGATACGGTGGGAGAACTGACTTGATGTTTTGCGTTTGTGTTTGCAAATGTTTCGGTTTAGCAAGAGTCGCCATTGACTTTTTATTTTATCCTAAGGAAAGCTCAAAAAGCACAGGAAATACCTTTGAGATGTTTTCTTGGGTTTGGGGAGTAGATTATGAAAAGGTAAGGTGCAAGCACCCTTTTCATCCATAGTTATCCATGGGCTCTTAGTTACTTGTTTAGATCACTTGCTTTTTCTTTTCAATTGTTTGAAATGGTGCTTTGTGTGTGGTTTTGAAATATGTTTTGAAAAGAGACCATCGTTGTGGCGACCTTTGTAATGATTCTTGTTTGAATGTATACAAAGGTGTTTTTGTCTTTTGAAAATATTTTTCAATGTTTTGAAAGTTTGATTTGGGAAATGTTTTGAAATTGTGTTGTGAAGTGTGTTTGAAAATAGCAAGGATGTTTTGCAAGTTTTGATCAAGTAACTAAGAGTTGTCTACCCTATTTTACTCAAAGGTATTTCCTACACATTTTTAACCCTTTTGACAGTGTTGTTTTACCATTGCATTTGGTAAACAACTTTGTATTAGGATGTTAAGCGGGACAGGCGCGGGTCATCGTATTGACCCTGATAGCAATATTGCTAAGTGTCTTTAGCAATTTTTGAGGGACTAGATCATTTTGTATAGGCAACCAAGATAGCGTCATCGAGGGACTATGATCTTTTTTGTTTTGATTTGTTTTGCCAAGACACCTAGCATGCATACCATGGCCATTTTTAAGGCAATAAGTGGATGAAACCCTAGGGGTGCTTGTGTGCATTGTGTTGTCACTTTTCATGCATTTTTGTCTTGTGTTAGGTCAAGCTATTTGTTTGATTTTGGATTTTTGCATACAAACCCTAATCTCTAATCATGGCATAATTGAAAGCATAAATGCGTAAAATGAATCTACACTATTACAACATTTGATATGGGAAGGGGGATACAATTTTTGAATGGGGATTATTTGACAAGAAATTAAAACCCTAATTTTACTATTACATCCAAATTGAATAAATGGTACAAAATAAATAAATGGACAAGTAATTAAATAAATATGCAAAAATAATATGAATATGCAAAATAATGTTTTGTTTATTTTTTATGTATATAAAAAATATTTAGTGTATATACAAAGAAATAAAAGATTATATTTTTATTAAGGGTAAAACCCTAATTTTCTTTTTAAGAAAGTAAATATGTTAACTATATTATTTATTTACAATAAAAATAAAAATATATTCAAGTGTAAAAAAAAATATATTAAAAAAAAGTATTATTTTTTAATAAGGGTGGGAACTCTAGTTTTTTTATTTTGAGATAATATATATTATATTAATTATTTTATATACAAAAAATAAAATATAAATATACACAAATATTTACATAAACAATAGTATATGAGAAAAAAATATTATTTTATAGGTATAAATGATTAAAAAAAATATAATTTCTATAATGTTTATAAGTTTTTTTTTATTAAATAAAATAAAAGTATATACTACTTAATAATTATTTTCATGTCTAAAAAAAATAATAAAATAATAAAAATAAATGGGAAAATTTATGAAAATATTTTTGGGTATTTTTATGTTTGGAAAATATAAAATAAAATCAGAAATGGAAAATAAATACAAAAATATAAAAATGTAAAGAAATTGGGCCAGGGGGGTGTATTCAGTAAAAGGGGGGTGTCAATAACAAAAAGCCAAAGCCCAACCCAAAGCCAGACTTCATCTTCAACCTTGGTTCAAAAAATGCGCGCGCCCTGTACCAAATGCTAGATCCTGCATACGTGCTCTAATGCAAAAGCTCAAAACATCAAAGTTGTAACATTTTTCAAGACGAATCCAACCATATAAAGAACTCATTCTAACTCTCAAAGACCAGAGAGAATTTCTCTGGCCCTAAATCCTAACCTAATTTTTTCAGGAAGTTCATGGATCAAATTCTCTTAACACGCTTAATTTAAATGGAAACTGAGCATATGTACAGCTTCATGGCTATGAATACTACATTTTTTATTCACAAACCTAAGCCTAATGATTCCTAAATAGAGAGATAGGAAGTTGATAAAAACCTGTTTCAGTTGAGATCGTGTCTGACAATGTGGAACTTTTCAATGAGGTCTGAGGTGTTTGGGAGCTTGCTTGAACTTCCTCTGACCTTCCCCAATGCCTAGCTTGCCTTGAATGTGCTTGAACAAACCTACAAAACTCAACTTGCACAAGCTGAAATCAAAAATGGCAAACCTTGTAAATGGAGTTACAGTCAGTGTTTAAGGGTTGGGATAGCTTGGATAGGTTATATAGAAGGTGTTTGAACCAGTTTGAGGCAAAACGCACGAGGGATTTGTGCTATGGAAATCAAACTGCAGGGAGTGCCCTGTTTTGCCAAATGAAGATGATTTTGTGCTATGGGAGGTTTGAGGGCTCAAAGGCTCGTGTTCCTGGCTCAAGGGGATGTGAGAAACTTGTCTCAAGTGTTTGCAAAGGTTGGTTTTTTCTGATGTTCAAGTTGTAGTGTATTTGATATGTTTCTTGTATTTTAAGAAAAAATGAGCAATGATGTAAGACAAGCCTGTACAGGCTATCTATCAGCCTGCCCCTTATGATATTGGCCCCTCAAGTTGGTGGATATGATTTTCTGCACAAGATATTGTTCATGGCTCAAGAGATGTGGTTTTGACATAAAGCACATTTTGGCAAAAATGGTAATGTACCTTTTACCATTTATGGATTAATCTTGTGTGCAATGCTCTAATGACAAAAAAAAGCCTTAGAATGCATTTAATTATTTATTATGAAATGGTTTTGAGACCTGTAATCAAGTACAAAGCAAGCTGATTAGAGTTTGCAACTTGTATCACTATGAACATGCCATGGATAAAAAGTGAGTTTTTGTCAACTTCAAGCCTTCGATTCTCCCTAACCACAAATGATTTTGGGGAGTTCTTGGACTTTTTAGATAGCTTGTAACATGCTATACATTCCATATTTGAAATGAATTTTGAGATTCCAAGTGGAACTATGTGAAAAATGGTCATGAAGATGGGTCAAAATCCTGCCTAAATTAGGGCAAAATTTCACTAAGTTAAAAGTTTCATGGACCCTTGTTCCAAATATCATAACTTGAGATACAAGCTTCTTTTGAGAAAACTTTATGAATCAAAGTTGTAGACTTTGTGGAGGAATACGACTTTCATGTTGGAAGTTTTGTTTGAATCCAATTGCATCATAATGAAAATGTTGGGCAAAGTTGGGAAAAATTAAGAAACTTTCATAACTTAGAAAAATTCTAAGTTATGAAAATTTTCAAACTTAAACCCTAATTTGCAAAATTGGGTTTCTTGATCAACAAGTTTCATGTTTTGACACATCTTGATGAAAAATGACCCTTGGAACTTGATTTTGACCAAAAAGTCAAAGTTTGACTTTTCAGTGTACAGTCAAATTTTGATCAGTTGACTAAAAAATTCATCTGTCAATCCAATGCAATTGAGATCCTTTGAACCTTGTGAATAGGTCAATATGATTCCATTGAGTCCTTGAATCCATGTTTGAGCCCAATTTGCCACTGGCTAGGTTAAAAAATCAGAAAATTGCCCTTGTGCAGTCAAAACCCTAAAAATGACCATTTTGCCCTTTTGATGATCTGATCAAATTTCTCGAGGAGTTGTGGTCCAAACTTGATCAAATGGTTCATAGGAGCCTAGAATGTTGATGTGGATTAAAAATTATGAGGTTTGACTGTAAATTGGCCACAATTGACTTTTTCCCCAATACAGCTGATTTCTAGGTCAACTGTCCAATTGACTGGGCAAAAATTTGATTCAAAGCTTGAAACTTGGTATGAGAAATCTTATAAGTCCAACATGAAATATGAAAGTCACTTTGAGCATTTAAAGTCCAAAAATCCTTGTGCAAACTCAAACCCTAATTTAGGTCATCAGTGCGAGGAGATGTCTTGAGCAGAGCAAAACCCTAATCCTGTCTGGAGTTCAAGGAGTCTTGTGAAGGGAAATCTTGATAAAATGAGAGGGAAAATTTTGGGGTACAACAGCTGCCCCTGTTCAATTTTCTTGAACCTGAAGAGTTAGATTGGCGAGTTTGCCTTTTGTGACTCGAAGGTAAAAGAGGATTGGACACTAGAGTGCCCGTAAATTTGCACTCGTCAAAATGTAGTTGAGGGAATGGGCTTAAAGATGCCATTTGGAGAGGTGACAGAATCTTGTCGGAGATGGGCTTAAAGATGCCATCCAAGAATGTTTGTTAAATTGAATGTTGTAAGTCAGAAGAATGAGTATCAGAATGGTATCCGTGTCTAGAACGTATCTGAACTGTATCTGGGGACTGAATCTGTATGAGCAATGGAATGGCGTCCGTGTCTGGAGCGTATCCGAGCTGTAACTATAGACTGAATTTGTATGAGAAATGGAATGGCGTCTGTGTCTGGAGTGTATCCGAGCTGTAATTGTATTTTATTCTTGAATGAATAACAGAATGACTTCCGGGTCCGAAGTGTATCTGTATTGTATCTGAATCTG
Source organism: Vicia faba (assembly GCA_948472305.1). Taxonomy (NCBI): domain Eukaryota; kingdom Viridiplantae; phylum Streptophyta; class Magnoliopsida; order Fabales; family Fabaceae; genus Vicia; species Vicia faba. The sequence continues at coordinate 1,186,373,112 of OX451738.1, forward strand.
GAATCTGAATAAGCGACAGAATGGCATCCGTGTCTGGAGCATCTCTGGGATGGGAAAAAAGTCAGAATAAGTGACAGAATGGCAACCGTGTATGGAGCGTATCTGGACTGTATCTGAAGTTGAGATCTTGTATGAGTAGCAGAATGACTTCCGTGTCTGGAGTGTATCCGTACTGCAACTAGGATCTAGACAAGTGACAGAATGACTTCCGTGTCTGGAGTGTATCTGAACCTCCGTGTCTGGGGTGTATCTGTACTGTATCTGAATGAGAGATATGAATGAGTAGTAGAATGACCGCCGTGTCTGGGGTATATCTGTACTGTATCTGGGATCTTTGAACATTTGTTAAAGGTAGCTTTTAATCTTATCCTGAAAAAGGTAAAATGTTAGCTAAAGCACAAAGTTATGTTGCATGACATGTATGATGCAATAAAATGTGCTTTTATCAATGTTTATGATATATGAATGTAATGGATGCGTATGTAAGCTGATTAGCTGTCCTGTTGAGGAAAATAAATCCTTGATAGATGGAGATAATGAAATCTTTGACTGCTGCTGGGGAAAACAAAATCTTGGACCACTGTTGGAGATAGAAAATCCTTGGTGACCTCTGGAGACGAACAAGAACTTTTACAACTTCTGTGGGGGTGTGAGAATCCTTCACGACTCTCTGGGGAATAAATAAAACCCTGACGATATCTACTGGGGAATCAAAACCTGGGAGGCTTCAACTAGAGAAATGAGAACAAGAGTCTTTGTTTTGGTGGGACATAAACCTGTGGGGAGAAAACTTATACCGTTGGAGAGTTTTCAAAAGCTTGGGTTGTATGCCAATATAATGAGGTTTTAAGAATGAGAGTCTTCATTCTGTTAAGGGTATCAGGAGCTTGGGAGTATGCCAATCTTCTGCGGTATTATCCTTGGTTGGGGATAAAAGTTAACTGTTATCTGGTTGATTTCCAGGTTCTAAGATAACTTGCTGGAGGATTTAGAGAAACCGAATGATTTCCACTGTGGTTTAGAGGTTGAAGTTTTGTACTCCGTTGGGGAAGAAAGTTTTATCTTTGATGAGGTTTTGTAGTTCAAAGTTTTCTGGCTCCGCTGGGGATTGGAAGTTTGGAAACTTAGTTCTGATGGGGATTTTGAAACTTGACTCTGCTGGGGATATGTATTTCAAGTTTTTATCTCTGTTGAGGATCTGAATGACATACCGCAGGGGATTTCCTCTGGAATATCCTAAAGACGTCTTCCTATACTTTCAACCTATCAGTAATTACCCTTTCTCATTCCGTTTTATTTGTAAGCAGTGATTATATTCAAATGCATATGCTCATTTAATAAATCATTGGACGTTTTCAAATAAAACACAAGTGTAAAAAGAAAGAAAAGGAAAACAAATTTTTGTACTTTGAAATATCCTTGTATTAACTTTGTGTAAGTATTTTTGTACAAAGGAGACAGACATCCTAGTAATAGAATGTTGTCATAAAATTGAGAAAAAATCATACAAAGAAAGATGGCTATGTGTAACAATTCCATGGGGTTCCCATTCTGCTATAGCCTTCGTAACTTTGAGTATCTTGTCCATTCGTTGCTTCGTCCGCAGATGATTGAGTTGATCAGAAGCCCAAAGCTTATCCGTGAAGAGATTGTCCTTAAAGTGGTCCGACGAGACATAGTCATACGCTTTAATTCCCTAACTTTTGCCTGGACCGCCCTTTCGGGTTTTCGATCCACCGGAAACCCTTTTTTGCCCAAGTCGCCCTTTCGGGTTTTCAACTTGCCAGGTTTACAGATTTTTTATATATTTATCCCTAACTTTTGCCTGAACCGCCCTTTCGGGTTTTCGATTCACCAGGATGCCCATTTTTGCCCAAATCGCCCTTTCGGGTTTTCGACTTGTCGGGTCATTTTATGCGTAGTATATTTTGACTATGTCTACGTTCACAGGGTGCGGCAGGTCATCGCCGTCCGTGGTGGTCAGAATCATTGCCCCACCAGAAAAGATGTTTTTGATCACAAATGATCCTTCGTAAGTAGGAGTCCGTTTGCCCCTGGGATCACTTTGCGGTAAGATAATTCACTTGATTACAAGATCCCCGACTTGATATACTTGCCTCTTGACTTTCTTGTTGAAGGCCTTAATCATACGTTTCTGATACGCCTGACCATGGCAAACAGCAGTAAGTCGCTTCTCGTCGATCAAGTTAAGTTGATCAAGCCAGGTCTGAATCCAATCGTCTTCATTCAAACCAGCATCCTTCATGATTCTCAAGGAGGGAATCTGAACCTCGATAGGTAAAATAGCTTCCATGTCGTATACCAAGGAAAAAGGGGTTGCCCCAGTTGAAGTACGGGCCGTGGTACGGTACCCGTGCAGAGCAAACGGTAACATCTCATGCCAGTCCTTGTAGGTGATTGTCATCTTTTAAATGATCTTCTTGATATTTTTGTTCACTACTTCGACAACACCGTTCATCTTAGGCCGATAGGGAGATGAATTGTGATGTTGAATCTTGAACTGCTCGCACAGAGCGGTGATCATAGTATTGTTCAAATTTGTACCGTTGTCAGTGATGATCCTGTCGGGGATACCATACCGGCATATGAGGTTCTGCTTGATGAAGCGAGCCACCATATTCTTTGTAACGGAGGCAAAAGAAGCTGCTTCGACCCACTTGGTAAAGTAATCAATAGCCACCAGGATGAAGCGAAGTCCATTGGATGTTGTAGGCTTGATTTCTCCAATCATGTCGATTCCCCATATCACGAATGGCCAAGGAGCGATTAAGACATTGAGAGGAACTGGGGGAATATGTACCTTGTCAGCATAGATTTGGCATTTGTGACAAGTACGGGAATGTTGATGACAATCAACTTCCATGGTAGACCAGTAGTAGCCAGCCCGTAGAATCTTCTTAGCCATCGTATGACCGCTTGAGTGGGTGCCAAAGGTGCCATTATGTAGTTCAGCCATGATCTGCTCAGCCTCAACCTTGTCCACACAACGGAGTAGGACACAATCAAGATTACGCTTGTATAGGATACCATTGCTCAAAAATAACTTGGCCGCGAACCTCCTTAAGAACTTTTTGTCATTGACTGTAGCTCCTTCAGGGTATTCTTGTGCTTCGAGATACCTTTTGACATCATGAAACCAAGGTCAGTCCACCACTTCTCCGGTATTAATCTCGTGACAATGTGCAGGTTCGTCCATTCGTTCAATGGTGATTTGGGGAGCCTCATTATCCCAGTTAAGTTTAAACATGGAGGACATTGTATCTAACACATCTGCTAGCTGATTCTCTTCTCGCGGGAAGTGCTCGAAGGTGATCTGCTCGAAATGTTGTAACAATGTCAGGACATGTTCTTTGTAAGGGATGAGGTTTGGATGTTTATTATCCCAATCTCCTTTGATTTGACTGATAACCAAAGCTGAGTCCCCAAATACAATCAAAGATTTGATTCCCAAGTCAATAGCGGCCTTGAGACCAAAGATACAAGCTTCATATTCGACCATGTTGTTGGTGCAGCTGAAGCAGAGTAAAGCAGTGAAATGTGTATGGTAACATTCTGGAGAGATAAGTACCGCGCCGATACCATTCCCAAGTGCATTTGAAGCACCATCAAAGTACAGGGTCCATCGGGATCCTTGTTCAGGTCCGTCATACAGTCTGTTTTCTTCAATGTTGCTCAAAGTCATGATATCCTCGTCGGGAAAGTCGAACCTTATGGATTGGTAATCTTCGACAGCTTGATGAGCCAGATGATCGGCTAGCACACTCCCCTTTATAGATTTTTGGGTTGTGTACTGTATATCATATTCGTTGAGGATCATCTGCCATCTAGCGATTCTTCCGGATAGAGCAGGCTTCTCGAAGATGTACTTGATCGGGTCCATTTTAGAAATCAGCAAAGTGGTATATGTCAACATATACTTCCTTAGCCGGTGAGCAGCCCATACCAAAGCACAGCAAGTTTTCTCGAGCAGTGAGTAGCGAGTCTCATAGTCGGTAAACTTTTTGCTAAGGTAATAAATGGCGTGCTCTTTTCGGCCAGACACGTCATGTTGGCCCAGTACGCACCCCATTGAATTATCTAAGACAGTCAGATACATGATTAAAGGCCTTCCTTCGACGGGTGGCATTAAGATAGGAGGTTCCAACAAATACTCCTTGATTTTATCGAAAGCAACTTGACAATCATCATTCCAATCAACCACCTGATCTTTCTTCAACAACTTGAAGATTGGCTCACAGGTAGATGTTAGGTGAGAGATGAACCTTGCAATGTAGTTTAGGCATCCCAAGAAACCTCTGACCTCCTTCTCAGTGCGAGGGGCTGGCATTTCTTGTATAGCTTTGACTTTGGCAGGATCAACCTCGATGCCTTTCTTACTGACGATGAATCCCAAAAGTTTACCGGACTTGACTCCGAAAGTGCACTTGCTAGGGTTCAGTCTGATTTTATATTCCTTTAACCTGACAAACAGCTTTTGCAGATGGTCGAGGTGTTCTTCTTCTGTCTGTGAACCGGCTATCATGTCGTCTACGTAGAATTCAATCTCATGATGTATCATGTCAAGAAACAAAGCTACCATGGCTCGCTGATAGGTTGCCCCGGCATTCTTCAGTCCAAATGGCATCACTTTATAGCAGAAGGTACCCCACTGCGTAACAAAAGTAGTCTTCTCCATGTCTTCGGGGGCCATTTTGATCTGGTTGTACCCTGAAAATCCGTCCATGAAAGAGAATACCTTGTGTTGAGCTGTGTTGTCAACAAAAATGTCAATGTGCGGCAGTGGAAAGTCATCTTTAGGGCTAGCCCTATTTAAATCTCTGTAGTCCACACACATTCTGACTTTGCCGTCCTTCTTAGGCACGGGCACAATGTTAGCAACCCATTATGGATAGGAAGTAACAGCAAGAAAGCCAGCCTTGAACTGCTTCATCACTTCAGCTTTGATCTTCTCAGACATATCGGGCCTCATTCGGCGGACTTTCTGCTTGATTGGTGGACAGTCTTCTCTTGTAGGGAGACGGTGAACCACAATATTTGTATCTAGTCCCGACATATCTTCATAGCACCAGGCGAAGATCTCAACATATTCATTCAACAACTGAACTAAGCGCTCTTTGACCCTTGGCTCTAGGTTGGCACCAACTTTAACCTCTTTTCTGTCTTCGGCAGTACCCAAATTGATAGTCTCTAACAACTCTTCATGGAGCAGAATAGCCCTTTCTTCCTGTTGCAAAAGTCTAGCCAACTCTCCAGGCACTTCACAGTCTTCATCACCTTCGTATTCGGCATGATTGACCAGATCTTCAGAGTCACTGAAGGCCATAGCAGAATTGTTACCCATGGAATCCGGAGTGGATGGGTACCTGCATTTTGTGAGTGTGGGTGTGTGTAAGGGATAGTTGCCTTTAAACAAAATAAAATGTAAAAAGAAAGAAAATGAACACAAAAGTTTATAGATGAAAACATCCATGATTCATTAAAAATGGCATATGAAAATGAAGAATCAAAACCCTTACAAATGGACCTATATGCCCCGGGTAAGGCATAAGGCGAAAAGAGTGTACAAATTGTTTAATCATTATTACAGGCCAAACATGAAATGTTCAAAAGATAATTTACTGATTGATGAAAGTAATGGGAACGAAGTCTTTCGCCTCCCAGTTGTTCAGTCCTCCTTCAATGGTTGGAAAGATCCAGTCTTCAAAATTGCTTCCTTCTTCATCATCTTCTAAAGCATGAACTCCATGATGAGTGATTTTCAATGGAAGTCCTCCAGCCCGGGAGCGACGCACAGCTTTCTAACTAGCAACAGTGAAACCCAAACCGAACTTATTTGTCTTGACAGGAAAATCTGGTAGTTGACCCCACACTGTACTTCCCCCTTCCTTGATCACGGCCTCCGCATCTTTAAGGGATGACATCCGGGACACAGGCTTGGTAATGATGGGCACATCAGTCATTGTCTTGGCTACCGCAACTTCAGGAGAAACCTCTTCAAAGTGTTGTAAAGGTGTTTCTATGAATTCACCATCTAACTCCACGTAGCGGAAAGAGTTAAGGTGGCTTATCATATACTCCTCCTCACCATGAACTGTTATGATCTTACCCTGGACTGGGTATTTTAGCATTTGGTGTAGAGAAGAAGTGACTGCCCCAGCGTTATGGATCCATGGCCTTCCCAACAAGCATGAATATGAAGGACGAATGTCCATCACATAAAATGTAGAGTTGAAAATTTTTGTTCCCACATTAATTGGGATGTCCACTTCTCCGTGAACCATCCGCTTAGAACCGTTGAAGGCTCTAACAATGATATTACTGGGCTTTAAGGTCAAACCTTCACAGTCCAATCTATCCAATGCTTTCTTTGGTAGGAGATTTAAAGATGAACCGGTTGTTTACCGTGGTTATTGGTAAACAACCGCTGATCCTCCAAATGGTTACTTATTTGGTTACTCGCAGGATCGATCAGATTGATCCTAGGACATAGGTTGATTTTGAAGTTTTGGTTAAATTGGATATTGGTTAAGTGACAATAAAATAAGAGGCTTTAAGTAAAATGCATGAAGAAAGGACTTGGTAAAAGGAATGAAGGCTTAAAGTAAAGGATTTCGACAGGAAAGTAAAGAAGAAAGCAAGTAAATTTCTGGAAAAGTAAATGACTTTGATTAATAAAGTTGGTGTTTCACACATACATTTCTCAACAATTCTTTCTCACACGCTGGGTACTCGAATCTATATGAGTGACTTTGTATAGAATTGTGAACACACGCGAGAAACTACATGACTGCTACTATTTATACTAAAACATCCCAAGTAACCGTCGGGCAGTTACACTGCTTCGAGATGATTCCACTTGGCACGTTCTCAACGTTCGACGCTCCAGATCTTTGCACGTTGCACTTGGTAACCGCTGGAAACCGTTTTCCCTCCAAACGCTTGAATTTCAAACCGTTCCACTCTGAACCATCGAACACCTTCGTCGAGAAGCATCTTCGACGAGAAACACCTTCGACGTCGAAGGCAACCAACTTCTCCCTTGGAAGAAATATTCTAAGTACCTTGCCATTTTTCGATGGGCATTTCGACGAACCTAGCTAGTCGAAAACATCCTTCAGCTTCAATGGCTGACATTAATGAAACAAGGGTGTTGAATTTAGGAGCCAACAAATTGCCCCCCAAGAATGCCTTATTTCGACTCTGAAAGAAAAAGGCATTCTTTGAAACGCCATTCGACACCTGCCTTTCCACGCTTAGTCACAAATTAAATTGTGCACTTTTTGTTGTCTTCTACCAACCACTGGCAATCCCAAGAAAACCATCATTTATCCGTACCTAAGACGTCACCTCAGTACGACGTGCATTGTGCCAAACGTCATTTCAGAATTTGTCATTATGACAATTCCCAAAAACGAGGACGCACGCTGCACCCCTCCATTTCTGCAGAACGGCTAAAACAACAGGGGGACGCCACATGTCCCACTATCTCCTGCAACATTAAATGGCATTTAATGTCCTCGGTTTTGGGGATTTTCCCCCACTACTATAAATAGCAGTAAGTACCCACTGTGGGACTTTTTACGCTATCTAGCTTTCAGACTTCTCCACTTTCATACAAACTTGTCAACTTTGCAAACCCTTTTTTCTTCACTTCATCTTCATCCTCACCATTAACAATGGCATCTGGTCCCTCCAATGCTCCTAGCGCCACCGTACCATCTGGAAACGTCAAACCTAAGGTTTTCGTCACCGCTCCAGTAGTCACTCCCACGGGCCAACGAAGGGTCCCTGAACCTCTGGACATCGCCGTTCGTGATGCTTACTCACACCACCTTATGATCCCGGTTGGATATTCCAACCAGATCTTTGCTATGTCTGGCCCCTTGTATCCAAGTATTGCTGAGGCCATGAAGATCAAGAGTTATTTTCCGGTAGTTGAGAGACTCAAACCGGTTGCATGCGCCAAGAAAGATGCAGAGGATAATGAAGACCCTGCTAAAGAGAAAATCGACCTCCGTTTCTTCAACAAAGGTGTTAGGGCTTTCAGGTCTGGCCCTAGCCTTACTCCTGATTACGTTGCTTGGCTGGAAAAAATGGAGAAGCGCCAAGCTTCGATCTGGAAAGATATGGGGATTTTCGACCTGGTCATGCTGTCGAAGACAGGTCTGAACTATTCTCCAGAGATGTTGATAGCTTCTCTACTTTTCTGGGACTACTCCCACTTCACTTTCCATCTTCCCTGTGGAATGCTGACTCCTACACTCTTCGATGTGGCCGCTATCACTGGCCTTCGACCCACCGGGGATTACTTCGATCCGGAGGAGATGTCGGAGGATCAAATTGGGTTCTCTGCCACAAAGCCAACCTACACCACCTTCATCAATCACTGTCACGACAGGTCGACAGATACTGTGTCGGATGTCGAACACATTGCGTTTCTAGCCTTATGGCTGACACGCTTTGTATTTTGCTCGAAGTCCTTACAGGTGACCAAGAAGATGGTCACTCTCGCCACTCAACTCCATCATGGCCAAAATATTTGTTTGGCAGAATTGATTTTGGCTAGCCTCTACGATTCGATTAGTAATGGGGCGACTCTTCTGAAGATTATCGAGAACAGTGCCAGTTTGCTGCTTGCTGGACCTTTTTGGCTGCTCCAACTGTGGCTCAATGCCACCTTCGAATCTTTCCTGCCTAAGAAGGTTCAAATAAATGAGCAGGCTCCAGAGATAGCGAACAGACGCGTCGAAGGAACAAGACTGGCTCTGTTGACTCCTATGGAAGATGGACTGGAGCTTCAGCAAACTTTCACCAACTTCGTTCTGATGTTTGCTCGAAGGAAAGAGTTTGCTTCGACTATGGCTCCGTTTGCTCGACGGAAGGTAGGCCCAGCGTGGTTCACAAGGCCACATCCTAGGACGTCGAGTGGTCCTCAGGTTGATGAACATACAACAATGTGGGAGGCGTTCCTCACACCAAGGATCATGCCTCTTCGATTCAGGAGCTCTAAGACTCACTTGAGTCTGATTGCATATCAACCAAACCTGGTGTCTCGCCAGTTTGGTATTATTCAAACCCTACCTTCTCCAATTTTTCCAAGAGAGAAGTCTATGTTGTACTTCTGCAATGACTACACCGAAGAAGCTGCCACTAAACATATCGGAAGATATGCTGGTCGAACAGTTCTCTCGTTGTTTGACTACCAGCTCAACTTTCTTTGCTCACCATCCTTCAAGGAGTGGTGGAAAAGTTATTACGCTGAGGAGTTTTTCGACGAGAAGGACTTCGTGGATGAGCTTCAGAAATCTTTTGTCCTCGTCTTGGACAAAATAAAGAAATGTAAGTTCATCCTTTCACATTACTTTGTCTTTCTCTTTCGACTGTTAGCCTGTTAACTATTTTATTTGCTTTCAGTTGTTCGAAAGCCTGCAGCCAAGAAGGCTGCAGAAGGCCACCAGGGAGGAGGCCCCTCAACAAAACCTCCACCGCCGGCGAAGACTATATCGCCGGCGAAGACCACAACAAACCAACAGGGGGAAGGCCCTTCGAAAAAGCCTTCTGTATCGGTAACCAGACTTTCATTATTTTCTTCTGGCTTTCGATTTTTGACTTTCGATGCAATTGCTAAATCGAATTCCCATTGATTTTTTAGGCACCTTCGCCCAAGAAACGGCCAGCACTGGTGGTCGAATCTGGGAGCGACGAAGAAGATGATTCTCCCCCTGCTCCTCTAAAAAGGCAAAAGCTGATGAAGGACGCTCCTGCTCCTGCTCCTGAGGGTCGAACAATTAGAATAAAGGTTGCTGGGAGAAAGCCCAGGCCACCTCCAGTAATCATTGAGGAGCCAACGGAGGAGGAATTAAACGTTCTTCTCAATAAGCCTGTCGAAAGCGACAATTCCAGCCCTGGGGCTGAAGCTAATTTACAGGTAATCTCTCAGACCTCTTTGTAACTTAGGTGTAGATACATGCATTCGATTATGTCTCTTTCGAATTTTGAAGATTCTTCTTCTTCTTTTTCAGGACACCACTGAAAGCTCACCGCCAAGGACTTCTGAAACATTGGAGTCTGCTGAACTCAGCAGGCCACAAGAAAAAGGCTTGGAGAATGACGAAGCCCATACTGAAATAAATGAGGCCAATGCTGAGACGGTAGAAAAACCAGCAGAAGATCCTCAAACGGAAGAACAACAACCAAAAGAGGTTCAGGTGGTGGATCTGTCGGAAGAGAATCGTGACGAAGGGGGCCATGGCAATGCTGGCGAAGAGGATCAAGGTGCCGCTGGCGAAGAGAACCAAGATGACGCTGGCGAAAGACACCAAGATGACGCTGGTACCGCCACAGTCCAAGTCGAAGGGAATCCAGTCGAGGCAACTGTCACTCCACAGCCTCAAACCCAAGACAATGCCGTTGCAAGGGTTGTTACCTCAACAAAGCACAGGTCGAAAGAGGACTTAGATCTCTTGAAGCAAACTGACCCCGTTAGCTATCTCAACGCCATCATCGAGAGCAAGAGTTCGTCTGATGCTAGTCAGGAGGTTCCTACCCTGTCGGGGAAGTCCACTGAAACTTCTCCTCTCGATGAAGCTTTGGCGAAGGTTAAGGCTCAGTTTTTCAAGAAGGACTTGATGAAAGCTTTGGAGGGGGACCCTACTGCTCCATCATACTTGAGGGATGTTTTGAATGCTGTCGACTTGTTAGCTGTAGCTCCAGAAGTTTCAGGCTTGATCATGGAGTTACACTCCATTATTGATCAAGTCTCAGCAGATTATAGGCGACAAAGGGGCTTTAATAGTCAGCTTGAGGTGTTATATGGCAAAAGCTCTTCTGCATGGACTGCTGTTTCGGAGACAACTTCTCGAATTGCGGAGTTGTCGAAGCAAAAAGCATCTACACAGGAAGAAGTTGATGCCATCGATCGAGAGAATGCTTTCTTCAGGGCACAAATCGAAGAAATAGAGGCTAAGATAAATGCCAACACTAAGCGCAAGGAGGAACTTCTCTCGACCGTCCCAGACACCGAAAGTCAAACTGAAATCAAACAAGGCCTAGAATTTGCTGAGAAAGCCCAAGGCTTCGACGATCAGATTGCCAAGCTTGTGCAGGCGAATGCCTGGTGCAAGAAAAGATTGGAGCTGCAGCAAATCAAATACCTTCGACTCAAGGACTCCATTCCCTTTTGATTGATTCTGCTTCTTAACCATATTTTGTAATCTGTATTCGACAACATTGCCATCTTGGCTAAAATTATAAAATTTTTCCATTTTGGCCCTTTTTTTATGGTTAATTTAGTCTTGTTATTTTATTTTTATCTCTTGGAGTGTAGGTTTGTATTTTTTCAAATATTTACCATTTACTCTCAAGAGCCTTTTATCTTCACCTAGCTCTTCGACTTCATAGGCTCCACCAGAAAAAGTCTGGATAACTCTGAATGGTCCTTCCCATTTGGGTGACCATTTTCCCATGCTTCGATCCCTTCGATCCATGGGAAGAATCACCTTCCAAACTAACTCTTCAGGTGAAAATACCTTAGGTTTCACCTTTTTATTATAAGAGTCTTCTACTCTTTTCTTCTGAAGCCTGAGTAGGTCAAGAGCGCGCAATCTTTCTTCGTCTAAATCCACTAGTTCGTCCAACATCATATTCCAATAGATTTCAGAGGGAATATCATAATGTCTCTGAACCCTTGCAGATTGAAGACAAATTTCTGCTGGCAACACTGCATCATGGCCAAAAGTTAGCCTATATGGTGTTGTACCTGTGGCTTCTTTTGGGGACGTTCGACAAGCCCACAAAATCTGGTCTAACGTCTTATGCCAATTCTTTGGTTTCTTCCCAACATGCTTTTTTATCAAGCCAATCACCACTTTGTTTGCTGCTTCGACTTGACCATTTGCCTGTGCATAATAAGGCGTTGATGTTAGGAGTTTGAAACCCGTTTCCTGAGCGAATTCCTGCATCTTTCGACCAGTGAAAACTGATCCTTGATCAGTAGTTATAGTCTCAGGGATTCCATACCTAAAGATAATGTTCTTTTGAATAAATTCAATGACATTCTCTTGGTCTACATTGACTAAAGGGATAGCTTCGATCCACTTAGTAAAATAATCAATGCCTACCAGTATGTATTTCTGACTCTTTGATGATGCTGGTCGAATCTCTCCAATGAGGTCCAACGCCCATCCTCTAAAGGGCCAAGGCTTCACTATCGAGTGAAGTTCGCTCGCTGGTACATGTTGGATGCCTGTATGGACTTGACACTCTTGGCAACCTTTGGCGAAGTCAACACAATCTTTCAGCATAGTGGTCCAATATAGTCCTTGTCGGAACAACAACCATTTCATCTTATGGCCTGCTTGGTGAGCTCCACATGCTCCAACATGCGTAGTCGAAAGGGCTATGTATGCCTCAGTTTCACTTAAGCATTTTAGCAATACCCCTTCAGGCGTCTTCTTGAATAACTCATTACCCATGAGTACATAACTCAACGCCATGTACTTTGTTTTTCGTTCTGTCGAAGCTCCTGGATTTTGAAGATAATCCACAATGGGTTTTCTCCAATCTTGCTCTGACAAATTATCTATGAACGAAATTTCGAAGTTGCTTTGATCAGCATATCCTAGTCTCGTCGATTCCAAGTCTGTTGGTGATAGACAAGTTGCTTTTATCTTTTCTCGAACTTCGATTGCTCTTTGTAATCTCGTTTTTGAAATCTTGTACCCAGATGCAATTTGCGCCAAGTCGTTGGCTATCTGATTTTCCAATCTGGGTATGTGTCGAATATTGACCATTTCAAATTTTTTCAATAAATGATTTGCTATCACAAAGTACATAATGAGATTTTCTCTTATGCATTTATATTCCTTTGTGACTTGCTTAATGAATAACTCTGAGTCTCCCATTATTTCGACTCGAGTTGCCCCCAATTCCAACAATATCTCAAGGCCAGTAATTAGAGCTTCATACTCAGCCTCATTGTTCGAGCAAGAACCCGATATCTTGTACTTGAATGTTGTTGGAATTTTTTCTGGAGAAATGATCAAGACTCCTACCCCTGTTCCATCTTTATGACTGGAACCATCGAAGTAGAATTTCCAAGGCTCTATCTCCACATAATTAATATCCTCAACTTGAATTGAGTGGTCAACTATAAAGTCTGCAACCACTTGTCCTTTCACTGCCTTAAGAGGCATAAAGGTCAAGGAGTATTCAGTTAATGCTAATGCCCACTTGCCAATTCGACTATGCAAGATAGGTTTCGACAACATATACTTGAAAACATCAAAATGAGACGAAACATACACATCAACTGGTTTTATATATTGCTTGAGTTTTGTACAAGAGAAATACAGACATAGATACAATTTTTCAACTTCACTATATCTAGTTTCTGCATCGTTCAAAACTCTACTAAGATAGTAAATGGGTCTTTCGACTCCATTCTCATCTTCTTGGGCTAACATGCTTCCCAAAGTTTTGTCGGATGCAGCTATGTACAATCTCATACTCCTATTGCTACAAGGAGGCACCAAAATAGGTGGCTTAGTGAGGTACCCTTTGATTTTGTCGAAGGCTTCTTGTTGCTCTTGCCCCCATTCGAACCCCTCTTTACTCAGTCGAAGTAAGGGTGAAAAGGCCTGAGCTTTCCCACTTAGGTTAGATATAAATCTCCTTAAGAAATTTATCTTGCCTAACAGAGATTGCAGTTCCTTCTTATTCGATGGCGCTTTCGCTTCCAGAATTGCCTTCGTCTTGTTCTGGTTGATTTCGATTCCTTTCTTGTGGATAACTAAGCCCAAGAAATCTCCAGCTTTCGCACAGAACGCACACTTTAAAGGGTTCATCTTCAGACCATGTTCTCTCATTCTTTTGAATGATTGTCGAAGGTGGTCAATATGATTCTTCCTAGAAACAGATTTTATAACAATGTCATCAATATATACTTACATAAAAGTGTTAATAAAATCATGGAAGATAGTATTCATTGCTCGCTGGTATGTTGCCCCAGCGTTCTTTAGGCCAAAAGGCATCACTACCCATTCGTAAGTGCCTAGGGCCCCAGGGCATCGAAAAGCTGTTTTCGACACATCCTCTTCAGCAATGAATATTTGATTATATCCTGAATAACCATCGAGCATACTCAGGTATTCATAGCCAGCGGCAGAATCGACTAGCATTTCCGCCACAGGCATAGGATATTCGTCTTTGGGTGTAGCAGCATTCAAATCTCTAAAATCTATGCACACCCTTAATGTACCATTTTTCTTAATTACTGGCACAATGTTTGCAATCCATTCGACATACCTTGTAACGCGTATGAATTTGCATTTCAGAAGTCTTTCGACTTCCGTTTTGTTCTTCGACAGTATTTCTGGAGCGAAGCGTCTTGGATTTTGTTTGATTGGCTTCTTCCCAGGTTTGATTGGCAACTGAAGTTCTACCAATCCTCTGTCGAGACCAGGCATTTCGTCGTAATCCCATGCAAAACAGTCCTTGAACTCTTTCAGCAATTGGATTACTTCCAACCTTAGTTCTGGGTCAATTTTGGCGCTGATGTAAGTTGGCCTTTTCTCTGACCCTTCGCCTAAGTTGATTTCTTCTAAAGGATCTTGCGCTAACATTTTAATGTTGTTCGCCAAGGGGTCCTTTTCGAAGCCCAAAGGCTCATCGTCATAGATGGCGTCGAGCCTCTGTTCCTGCATTTCTTCTGGCATGATATCAGGGGGTTTTGGATCGAAATCCTTTCCTGGACCTGCAGCAGATAACTGTTGATCATTGGCCTGTGTGGCCATGTACTTCACTTCGGCTTCGAGAGCTGTTATCATCTTTGTTTCGGCTACATAAGCCGAAATTCGCTTCAAAGATTGTGACTCAGTCATTATCACTGAATTCACTTCCCCAACCAGTTGGTTGGATATCAGTTAACCCACTGAAGTCTATGTGGGACAAGTCTTCTCTGTCCCATTGGAAACCATGCTCAGGATGCAGGTATAGGGAACAAAAAGTGTTTGGCGCTGGCGCCATGTCGAAGTCAGGTGTTGGACATGGCCCTATGTGAGCCAAGTTCTTGTCGAAATCTGCCAACCCCAGGTGATTCACTTCGCCCAGGTAGTAGCTTTGATCTGCCTCTATGTTTTCGACCATCCCATCTGAACGCCATAGCAGCAGCCTCTGGTGCATTGATGATGGCACAGCTCCAACACCATGAATCCATTCATGGCCCAACAAAAGGTTGTAGTTAGGTTTGGCCGATATGACCATAAACATTGTTGGTCGAAGGATAGACCCTACTTTGATATCTAGTTGGATCACTCCCATAGTGGTCCCTATGCCGCCCTCGTAGTTCGACAAGACCATGTTGTGAGGCTTAATGTCCTCATCCCTTTTGCCAATTTTCCTTAGCATAGAGTGAGGAATAATGTTGATGGTTGCCCCACAATCCACCAATATTTTATTCACAGTAGTTTCTTCGAGTTTAGCCCTTATAAATAAAGGCTTGAGGTGATTTTTCATCGCCTCTGTGGGTGGTTCGAAGAATCCATTTTGTTCCTCAGTAGTGCCATTGTCCATGACGAAATAGCACACTGGCCTATGTTTGGCCATTTCTTGCTCCACTTCCCAGTCACTTGCTTCGACCTCTACCTGTCGGTTGAATTCTCTGGGCAGCACTGAGACTATATTCACCATTATGTCCAAAGTATCATCAGACTCAGAACCGTCTTCGTCCTCGACTTCACCTTGGTTAGGCCAAACTAGCCTGTTGGTTACTGGCTCTCTTTCAAGAGGTTTCCTTTGCTTCCTTTGAGGAACATTCGAACTGGTTTCTGCCTTTGGTTCGTTGGCAGCCTCCCTTTCAGCTTTTCGTCTCCTTTGGTATCTCCTCCATTGAGATCGAGACATGGGATTTTTCCCTTTGTAGTTGCTTGACACTTGTGCAACTTTAGGTGCAGCAACTTGAGGCTCTTTCTTTTGGGTTAAAGATGAACCCCTTGGCACGTCGAAAGAGTGCCATCTCTCCTCACTTGGCCTTTTTCGACCAGAGGTTTTGTACCAGGTATCTACCGGCACATTTGTTGGAGGCCTGAAAGTCAATGGCCTCTTTTCTTGGTTCGAACCCCTTTGGGAGGCTCTTCTGGGGTCATGTCGAAGATCAACATTTTCCCTCCTCTTGTTCGCTGCTCTTACGCCTTGAATGTGCTCAGCAGCTTTTTTGTCAAAGATCGAACTGCATCTTGGACACAACATCACCTCTGATTTCTTTTTCTGGCATCTTTGCAGAAAATCTGCCAGATTTTCATTTTCCCGAGGGAAAGCAGTCTTATTAGCTTGTTCTTGCCTCATGGCCTCTTCTGATGCTTTTGGGTCAGAGAGTTCGACCATGTTGATATTCATTGTATCTTTGTTGGCAAGGGTTAGCTGCTTCATTTGAATCTCCAAATTCTCCGTCTGGCCTTGAACTGTGGCCAAGTGAGAACTGGGTTTTGGTCCAGTTTTTTGTGCTTCAACGGTCTCCAGCTTTGGGCTTTCGACCGCTTTCTGAACTGCTTCAATTGTCTTTCTGGATAGATTTCCAGAAAAACTGCCAAAGATTGGCATGTTGATATGGTCCCTTGAGACTTCGACCATTGTGATTCCTGGCCTCTTCGACTGGCTCCTGGTTGCCTCGATCACGTTCACCTCAGAAGGCTCAGCATAGTGGGCTTCAGCCTGCAACGGATTTGAGTCGACAGCCATGGGGGTCTTGTCCGCAAACTTCAACCTCCCTTCTTCGATAGCGTCTTGCACAAGATTCCTGAAAAGAAAACATTGAGAAGTTTTATGGCCCAAAAAATTATGATATTTGCAAAAACCTCTCTTCTTTCTTTGATCAAGAGGAGGCACTTTTACCCCTGGGGGTACTATCATTTGGCCATCTTTTACAAGCAAGTCAAATATTTCATCACATTTTGTGATGTCAAAACTATAAGTCTTTTTAGGGAACCTATCGTTGGTCCTTTCTGGACCAATGGGATTTCTCCCACTTGAGGGGACTAACAGTTTACAAGAGTAAGGTGGCCCTTGTTTTAGTTCCGCTAAATCGACTTCTCCTTCTTCGACAGTTATAGTGTCGTCGAAGGATTCTGGATCTTCGTCATCCATCTCAACGTACGCTATCCTTTCTCTCTTATGAGTTTTTGTTGCCTTTGATTTTTCAGCTTTGAGGCGTTCTACCTGTCGAACTCTATCGGCCAGTTGGGCCATGTCTCTCAGGTATTGGGTGTGTAGTTTCTTCCTAATGGAATAATCTAAACCGCCTGCGGCTATTTCGACCAACTCATGTTCTGGCACTTGTGTAAAACATCTCGCCTTGAGCAACCTAAACCTATTTAGATATTCGTCTATAGGTTCAGTGAAACGTCTCTTTACACTGGCCAATTCTTTCAGGCTTATCTTGGTTTGCCCCATGTAGAATTGTTTATGGAACAATCTTTCCAATTGGGTCCAATGATGGATCGAATTGGGGGGAAGAGTTGTAAACCAAGTAAAAGCGTTCTTTGTTAAAGAACTTGGGAAGTACTTGATCCTCAGGTTTTCGTTATTCGAAATATCTCCTGCTTCGATCAAGTATCTCGCCACATGTTCGACAGTAGATTCTGTCGTGTCCCCAGAGAACTTGGTGAATTTGGGGACTTTACATCTAGGAGGTAAATCTGTTTGTAACACGTATTCTAACAATGGAGATGTAAAGTTGGGCCTTCGAAAGCCCATGTTCATCCCATTCTGAGTCATGATCCTTTCGATCATGGTTGCCAGATTGTTTTCCAAACCCGTGTTTTGGTATTGGATATGCTGAACTACTTCGTCAGCATTTTGGTTTCTGTTAACTAACCTTACCTCTGGGGTTATTACCCTAGGTTCCTCGACAGGTTGCTCCAAACGTGCCCTAGGGTTTTCTTTGACAGGCTGTTGAACCTGGTTGATGGTGGTTTCTTCCTCTAAGAATATCCCCTGGTTTCCCCTTATTTGCGCCCTTTGGGGATGTCGAATAGGTTGGGGTACTCCAAAGAAATCAGCCAAACGCGTCATTTGCGCTGTCACTTGCTGATTCGATTGAGTAGTGTTTTGTATTAGAGGGTTTAGCACTGTACTCAAAGTTTGTGCCAACATTTGCACCATATCATGGTTGCTTTCATCCATTTGTTGCCTCAAGACTGCTGTCGAGGCATTTGTAAGGCCATGGGCTACTTGGGACGTTCCTCCTAAGAGTTGGGTCCTATTTCTATTCGCCATGCCTACTCCAAAACCTTGGAGTGGCGAAGAGGCACTCACTAAAGTGTCTGAAAAAGTGGACGCAGCATTCGTCAGGCTAGCCAAGTCGGAAGTTGGCATGCCATAGAGTGGCATAAATCCTGGGGGAACAAAAGGCCTTGTGCCTAAATTTCCCCTTGGTGGGGGAGTTCTCAAGGGCGCTCTGGGGCCTGTGAACGGAGGTAATGGCCCCGTTGCTGTGACCGTTACTGCTGGTGTCGAACCAACAGTCGTCGCTTCACTTACGGTCGTGCTAACCGTTGCTCCCACATTCGTTTGTGGGATTTCGTTATTGTTTGGCGGATTCGCCATCTCTTCCCTTCTTCTGGCAGTATTGTTATCGTTGGTGTATATTCTACCACTTCTCAATAACATGCAACACTCCTCGAGAAGATGAGATTATTTTCAGAAATCAACACACAGTCCCACCAGGTGTGCCAATTTGTTTACCGTGGTTATTGGTAAACAACCGCTGATCCTCCAAATGGTTACTTATTTGGTTACTCGCAGGATCGATCAGATTGATCCTAGGACATAGGTTGATTTTGAAGTTTTGGTTAAATTGGATATTGGTTAAGTGACAATAAAATAAGAGGCTTTAAGTAAAATGCATGAAGAAAGGACTTGGTAAAAGGAATGAAGGCTTAAAGTAAAGGATTTCGACAGGAAAGTAAAGAAGAAAGCAAGTAAATTTCTGGAAAAGTAAATGACTTTGATTAATAAAGTTGGTGTTTCACACATACATTTCTCAACAATTCTTTCTCACACGCTGGGTACTCGAATCTATATGAGTGACTTTGTATAGAATTGTGAACACACGCGAGAAACTACATGACTACTACTATTTATACTAAAACATCCCAAGTAACCGTCGGGCAGTTACACTGCTTCGAGATGATTCCACTTGGCACGTTCTCAACGTTCGACGCTCCAGATCTTTGCACGTTGCACTTGGTAACCGCTGGAAACCGTTTTCCCTCCAAACGCTTGAATTTCAAACAGTTCCACTCTGAACCATCGAACACCTTCGTCGAGAAGCATCTTCGACGAGAAACACCTTCGACGTCGAAGGCAACCAACTTCTCCCTTGGAAGAAATCTTCTAAGTACCTTGCCATCTTTAGATGGGCATTTCGACGGACCTAGCTAGTCGAAAACATCCTTCAGCTTTAATGGCTGACATTAATGAAACAAGGATATCAACCAGAACATGAGCAAGTGTAGTTCCTCTGCACTCTACCGAGACATGCAGCGCATCATTATGCTTTCTTCCCTTAGATGTTAGGTCGGCATCAGAGAAACCAAGACCATTGTCGGCTGTAAGGCTGGCTACACACTCTTGAAACTGATCTGTAGAAGTTTCTTGAGGCACGTGCGCTGTCTTTAGAAATTTGATCAAGGCTTTGGCATGAGCCTCGGAGCAGAGCAACAGAGCCAGCATAGAGATTTTTGAAGGGGTTTGCCCCAGCTGCTCTACGACATCATAGTCGCTTTTCTTAATTATCTTTAAAATCTCCTCCATCTCCTTTTGGGTGGTCTCGAGGATAACCAAAGTCTGAGCCCTCGTCCTGACGGGCGTTTCTTGGATCCCCTTACCTTTATCAGCAGTAACAGCAGAGGGTATAACTTCGGGAGCAATAAATTCTTCAATCACTGGACTTCGCACAGATATCTTGACAGGCACAGGAGTACTTGAGGGTCCGAAGACTGCCCGTGGAGGAGCAATATCCGGAGAGAAGATTCTTCCGCTACGAGTGATCTTACTTGTCCCTGCAATATTTCCTATGTCAGGAGTTTCTTCATCGGAATTCTCTTCCACTGATTCGATCTGTTTCACACCGTGATAGAAGATATCTCCTCCATAATTCCACGGTATTGTCTTATTGGACTTATATGGGATAGGCCCCGGCATAGTAATCTTCAGCAGTACAAACTTTGGATCGGGTGTAATCTTAACAGTCCTTTTGCAGGTCTTGGAAAGATTGTCGGAAATGGTGATTATAGCAACATCATTGACTGGAGTAACTGGAGTAACATGAGTAACAAGAGTAACAGGAGTAACAGGAGTCTTCTTGAAGAGGATTTCTTGAGTATCCATCAGGCGTTAGATGCCTGACTTCAACAACAGACAGTCGGATTGCAAGGTCGAACAAAGGTAACAATCTTTTTCATAGCCTGGGAAAATCCCAGCTTTCAACAGATTCATCTTGATCATTGGCAACAGAGTCATTAAGTCATCAACAGTAGTAACATGAAGATCTTCTACAATAGCATGGACATTATGACCATGTTTTGGCATAGGAGCGGATATTACATTAGGTTTTTCGGGGGCGTCAAACTCCACCTCCTTGGCATCTATTAAATCCTGGATCTTGTTTTTAAGGGCCCAACAGTTGTTGGTGTCATGCCCCACACTGTCCGAATGATATGCACATTTTGCATTGGAATGATAATAGGGAGAAGAGGTATTTGGGTTTTTCGGCGCCTCTTTCAAGTTTGTAAGGTTTAACTTTAACAAATGAGGAAGGACCTGAGCAGGTGTCATATTGATCCGGGTGAACTGCCGTTGTGGCCTTTCTACCCTTTGCTGGTTAGCTCTGGGTTGACTGCTTCGAGGTTGATCGGTTGAGGAGTTCTGGATCATCATAGCCCCCACCGCTGGTCGGCGCTCCATTCTTCCTTGATTTCTCTGGGTGTAAACAGCAGAAGCTTCTTTCTTGGCTGGGAAGGTCTTCTTGACAGTAGTGGAAGCAGATGCATCCTTCTGAATTTTACCGCTCTTAATGCCAGCTTCGACCCTTTCACCTGTCAGAATTAATTCGGTGAATCCTGCAGATGAGCTCCCGATCATGTGATTAAAGAATAGACCTGACAGGGTCCCCAAAAACATATCAACCAGCTCTCTATCCGACAATGGTGGCTGCACCCTTCCAGCCAAATCCCGCCACTTCTGGGCATACTCCTTAAAGCCTTCATTAGATACCATACCCATACTCTGTAGTTGAGTACGAGTAGGCGCTAAATCTGCATTATATTGGTATTGTCGATAGAAAGCAACAACCAAATCTTTCCAGTTATGTACATCAGATATCTCAAGTTGATAGAACCAATCCAATTGCGTACCCGACAAACTATCTTGAAAAAAGTGGACCCACAAATCCTTATCAGAAGAGTGGGGTTGGATCTTTCTGATGTAGGACCGCAGATTCATCTTCGGATAGGACAAACCGTCGTATTTAGCAAATGTAGGCACTTTGAACTTGGGGGGAATGACAATCCCAGCAACCAACCCTAGTTCTTCAAAATCCAGCCCATGTACCCTTTGTACCTCCATGGCTGCCAGTCGATCTTCCAGATTCTTATACTTATCGTCCGCTGGAGGGTACTGCTGCTCGGAGTAATCTTCATCCTCTTCTTCTTCTTCCTCTTCAGACTCAGACTCGGAAGGTACCGCAACTCCTTTTCCTTTACCAACCCCTTCATCAGACGTCGAAGGGAAATCCAGGACTCTCCTAGCTTGGTTCTCAAATATTCTTCCCATAGTGTCCACACCAATTCTTTTCTTTTTCTTCTTTTCTTTTTCCTTTTCCTTCTCTAACAGTGCTTTAAGGTCCTCTTGACCCTTTGCCAAGGTCATGAGGAGTTGTTAGAATTTCAAATTCTGTGCTTGCAGATCTTTGACCGTCTGCTCTATATCCATCTTGCTGAAATAAACAGCAGAAAGATAAGGAAACCTGGTGTGAAGACCTGCTTATGCATATGATGAATGATATGTTATTCATGTAATGCATTCAAAGATTCAGAAATTCAAAGTTGTTGCAAACAAAAAGAACACACGTCATATTAATAAGAAGAAATTTATTAGTACATAAATGCCCCATGGGCAAAATATTACAAAATTCTTAATGTAAAAAGACATTGCGCATCCTCTTTGGTGCGATGTAAGTGTTGAGATTCTGCTCTTCATGGAGTTGACGGGTAAGTTCCAAAACCTTCTTCTCACTGGCGTAGAAGCTGGCTTCAAAAGTGTTATGTTCTTCCTTGAGTTGTATCCAACTCTTTTGTAAATCTTCCAATGATGTTGACATGTCTGGATGTAGGAGGGTGTATGGAACCTATCCTTGCATACCAGGCTCTTTGATCATAGGTAGAATGTGGGGGTAAGGCATCATAAGACTCTGGGCGCGGATTCGTACCCACTTGAGATAAGGCTCAAGGGGGATGGAATTCTTATGTCCCAGTGTCTTACTGTCCACTTTGATGGGCATCCTCCAAGCTTGGATAAACCTTTGTCGAAGTCCTTGAGCGGCATTGTCAAAGTCAAAAACCAAGTCAGGAATCAGCATGTCATGAGGGTCATCCCTTCGGGCATATCCAAATTGTCTTTGAGCTAAACAGGGGTTGTAGGTAATGCCTCCCCTAATGCCAAGTAATGGGACATTAGGGAATTCCCCATAACGATCAATAATGATGACATTTTCTCTGGATCGAGAACACCAATGAACATCAGAATGTGTAAGGGTCATCAATCGTTATGACCACCTCAAGCCTTGTTCATTCTTCAAGACTGACTGGGGAAGGTGAGAAATAAACCACCTTGCTAGAAGAGGAGTACAACACATGAGAACACCTCTTTTCCTCATTATTCGTGTGTGAAATGAGTGTAAGATGTCCCCAAGCAATGTAGGCACAGGATTCCGAGATATGAAAATCTTGACAGCATTCACATCTATAAGCTGATCAGGGTTTGGGAACAAGACCAACCCATAGATGAGAAGTGCTACAATCTCCTCAAAAGCTTGCAGATCTAGAGAATTCCAGCAGTCTTGTGCCTTCTCAAACAGAAACTTTGCCAAGAAACCCTTGACACCACTTCTGGGCTCCCAATGTCCTTTGATATCAGATGGTTGTAAGTGTAGGGCTTGAGCAACATCTTCAGGATTTGGCTCTCTTTTCATACCGTTGTAGGGTAGTTGATGGAGAATAGGAATCCTCAGGAGTTGATAAAATTCCTCCAAAGTAGGCACTAGTTGGTAATCAGGAAATGTAAAGCAATGGTGTAGGGGGTCAAAGAACTGGAAGAGAACTTTCACCATGTCTTCTTCAATGTTGGAGTTGACCAAGTTAAGAAGTCTACCATGTCTTTCACTGAAGAGAGAATTCTCTGGAATCTTGGAAGTGAGTTCCTTGAGTTGAGGAGGGATTCTCACAAGGTTGACCTGAATAGTTTTCCTGCGAAGTGATTCCATGACCTACAAAACAAGAACAAATATGAAGATCCAAACCCTTGAAATGGTTAGTGGATGCATATGATGCTTTATGATGTTCATGATGTATGCACAAGTATATGTACAAGCAAGTCACACAAGATCCTAGTTTCAGGCTTGCATGGGGCCTCATAGGTAAATACCCTCTTGAAGTTAGTTGGCTCAAACCTGTCCTATAAATAGTAACCGGGTTCTAAGGATCTCAATATCACTGGATTATTTTCTGTGTTCATTGTTTCAGTTTAGCCACTTAACTGGCGACCGAAATATTCCAAGAAAATAACCCTCAATGAGTGTAGTATCGAGTATCTACCAACTTCGGACTGCACCAAAGCCGGTTGTGATACAGTGGGAAGAACTGACTGTTTTTTAGAAATGCTGGTTTGCGTTTTTCGTTTGTGCTTATAAAATGTCACGGTAAGCAAGAGTCGCCACCGACTTTTATTTTATCCAACAAGGAAAGGAAAAAAGCACGGAAAAATTCCTTTTTCGAGATATTTCTCGGGTTCAGGGGGTAGATTATAGAAAGGGAAGGTGTTAGCACCCTTTTTATCCGTGGTTATCCACAGGCTCTTAGGTACTTGCTCATATTGTTTTCAAAATTGTTTTCTTTGTGCTTGTGGGTTTGAAAAAGTTTTTGTTTGAAACTTCGATTTAACTCTTGCTTCTGTCCTCAAGAGCGTATGAAGTGTTTTTTGAAAACTTTGTTCGAAAAAGTGTAAGTGTGAAAAGTTTTTGTTTTTTGAAAGAGCAAGTATCTAAGAACCATCTACCTACTCGAAAAAGGAATCGTTCTATGCTATCTTCCTTTAGACAATGATATCCCACTATTGATGAGTAGGTAGCACCGTCGTTGGAGTTTAAGGGTCAATTCGAATTTAGGGACTTACGGTCACTAAAGCAATGCTAGGACGCCTTAGCGGTAACCTTAATGTCTTAGATCATTTGTTTTGAGGCAACAATATCCGAGGTAACCGTTTCGAGGCGACTATGATCTTTTAGACAAGAGGGCAACCTCTAAAACGACCTATACTCAATGACCGTGTACGAAGGCAACCAAGTGGGGTGTACCCTAAGAGTGTGCATGTGCGAGTGTGTCGTTTTTAGTTTATTTTTATCTTTGTACATGTTAAGGGTGATATAAGTTGATTTTAGGTTAAAACATTCAGTCTTGTCATGCAAACCTATTATCAAACATCTAACAGTTATAAGTTGCGGAAAATAAATTGCGGAAATTTAACTAACTATTACAAGGCGTCGGGTATTTACATCGCCAAAGACAAACCCTTAAAGAATAAATAAAGCGATAAAAAGTAATAAAATGTCATATTAACTATTACAAACCGGGAAAAAATACATTATGATATAAAAGAAAATAAATCGCGTGCGAGAAATTAAATCGAGCGCAAATAGGGTTTTGACCCTTTTTTAGAGAAAGTATATTTTTTGTTGTTTTTTGAATTAAGAAAGAAATTACCTAAGTTAATTACTAAATTGAATTAAAATAAATTAATAAAAAAAGTTATTTTTGGGTTTTTGGTATTTTAAAAAAGAAATAAAAATTAATTAATGTTAGTAAAAACCTAATTAAATCTAATTGAATTTTAATTATTTAAAAAAGGAATTAAAGTTATTCTAATTAAAACTTAAGTTAATTTATTAGTATTTATTAATAAAAATAAAAATTAAAAGTTGATTTGATAAAAAAATATTTTTGTGATTTTATTATTTTATAAAGAAAAGGATTTTTTGATTGGTTAGTAATTAATAAAAATATAATAAAAAATTAAATAAAACAAAAAATAAATAGGAGAGAGTAAGGGGGTTTGGGCCTGATTTTGGAGGTCAGAATAGCAAATGAGAAGCCCAATTGCATTAGCCCTTGTTGAGTTTTTGGATTCCATGCGCGAACGTGGACTTTGCCTATGGTAGACATTCAGATCTTGGCCACCAGATCTGGCCTCTGGCCATCTGGCAATTGGTCGCTTGCTGGTGCATGGTATGTTGTAGCCTTGGACATGTACAAGATCACCTAAAGAATAAAATTAACAAAGAAAGTGGGGGACCTGGGATTCGAACCCAGGTCCTGAAAGTGATTGGATGCACGCTTGCCACTAGGCTGTTTGGTTTTTATTGTTAGTAATATACGAATAAAATATAATATATTAAAACAAGTCCATAGCCAGAAAAGACAAAAATAACGCGCGCGATTTGAATGGTGCAATGGGTAGGCGCCACGTCTTCATCTTCTTTGTTGAATCGTGGCTAAAACATCCAGATCTATACCAACGGACAATAGTCCGTAGCTATAAGCCAGGCCATCTTCAAAACATGCTACAAGCCACAAAAATGCCTTTCAAGGGTATGGTCATGCTCGTTTCAACCTCCCGGTTCTAACCATGCCCTTCTTGATGGCCAATTTTTCCTGAAACGAAAACACC
The DNA here is from genome assembly GCA_948472305.1 of Vicia faba. Classification (NCBI taxonomy): domain Eukaryota; kingdom Viridiplantae; phylum Streptophyta; class Magnoliopsida; order Fabales; family Fabaceae; genus Vicia; species Vicia faba. The sequence goes on from OX451738.1 coordinate 1,186,399,128, forward strand.
CAAAAATATCCATGAAAACCTAGCTATGGAATTTTACAGTATAGGTCAGATAAATAAAATTAAATTAGGCCAAAAGCTTGGAAATGTTATGAGGATTTCAAATATACCAATAATTTACTCAAATGATGCAAGAGTGATGATTTACGAATTCAAGAAAGAAGTGGATTATCATGGTACTTACAGCTCATTGTGGTGTCTGAGAATGATTGCTTTTGATCCAGGAAGGTTGAGTGTACGTCCAGGAAACGATTGGGATCGATCTAAGCTTCTGAAATTGCCTCTAGCTATGGATTCGATTCCACAGTTTTTAGTGAATTTTGAAACTTTTTGTATTGCTTATTCTTGCAGCCTCTAACCATTATTTTCGTGCCTTTGCCTTCCTTATGTAATGTATATTGCATTAGGGTAAGAAACTTGGTACAAATCTCTCCCCATCATGGCTCATGAATTGGATTTGATTCCACCATTACAACCTTCCAAATTTGGCCTAAATCATATCTTCTTGTAACAAATGCACTTGATGCGAATTTGATTCACATAATAGCTGTATTCAAAGCCTAAAGCAACCAAAAAATCATGAGTTATAAATACTTTTGATTTTATATGATTTGATTTGATTTAAAATGAATAAATTCAATAAAAAATCAAATTAAATAATAAAAATATAATATGGGCTCATGGCTGAAGGTAGGACACGTGGAAAATGATGCAAGCTCAAATCAAGTGGAAAAGAATGAGCCCATTTGACAAAATTTGAAGTTTTGGGGATAGTGGACTTTTGGCAATTTTGCAAAAATGTCCAACTTCAACAATGCATTACTTCTTCAATTTTGGACTTTTGGAAGTGTTCTTGGACTTTTTAGAAATCTTGAGATGTCCTCTAACCAACCCTTTTTGTCTCATCTCATTTTGATATTCCATGCTCAAGTTATAAGCTTTGGCAAAAAAGGTGTTTTTCACTACGCCAAAAACTGCTTTTTGCAGCGCCTCTACTAAAGCGCTTATTGAAAAAGCGCTGCCATAGCCTTCACAAAAAACAAAATTAAAAAAAAGGGAAACCTACGAAGGCGCTTTTTTAAAAGCGCTGGCATAGGTGGGGGATACGAAAGCGCTTTTTACATTAAAAGCGCTGTGGTAGGTCAAATAAAAATATTAATAAAAACGAAATAATAGGGTTATGAAGGCGCTTTTTAAAAAGCGCTGTGGAAGATTGGCCTTTGAAAGCGCTTTCAAAAGCGCTGGCATAGGGTCTGATGCTACTAAAGCGCTTTTTAGGCTAAAAGCGCCGTGGTAGCTCAAATATCAAAATTAAATAAAATGAAATATTGAACAGCACAGTTCAGAATACCCACGAAACCCAAAACGAAATATCAGAACGAAGCCCTGTTCATCGTCTTCTCCATCTCACCCTCGCCGGCACGAAGCTTTTCAGCACCGTTCATCATCTCACCCTCGCCGGCACGAACCTTATCAGCACCGTTCATCAACTCACCCTCGCCGGCACGAAGCTATTCTCGTTTTTGTTCTGATTCCTCATCCTCGCCGGCACGAAGCTTTGGTGATTTGGAAGAAGGGCAATGATCAAGTGTATAAGTCATCATCATTTTCTTCATCTCTCAAACACCCAACTCAAAATATTCTCTTCAAGGTAAGTTCTTAGTTAGAACTTGGGGTTAGAAGCTTAGGGTTGTATGTTCATGTGTGGTCTTGTGCTAATGCCTGAAATTCATGACAATGGTATGATTATTGAGTATGCATGTACCGATTTTATGTTTTTTTGTTCCCCAAGCATGTTAGTATAGGTTAGGGATGGATGGGTGGTGGATTGGGGTGATAAATGTGATGTTAGAACACTAACTTTCATGAAAAGTTATAGTCATTCTCGCCTAGTGAAATTTTGCTTGCTTAGCGAGAGCTGTTGATACGAACAAAATTGTATTGCCACTGAAATCAATGTATTTTTAGTTCCGTAACTCCAAATGAGATGCACTCGAATGTGTTAGAAAGCTAGTCCAATTCTCTATGTTATGATGATTAAATATCATGCTTATATGACAGTTTGTGATATGTGATAAGTTTATGTTTGGTTGCTAAGTTTGAATTTCTCTGTTGATATGTAAATGAGATCCTATCCATTGTAATAATTTCATTCATTGAGATTAGAATAATGCCATGATGGTATGACCTTGGTGTATATATGATTATTTCCTTCCTTGACATGTTTAATGTATTCATGATTGTGACTTCTGTGTTATAAATCCTGAAAGTTCTAGTATACTCGCTTAGTGAGAAAATATTATGCCCAATAAGATCTCACTTAGAGATAGTTGTTTTTCGCTAAATGAAGGACCTATTTTGGGAAAAGTTTTAGTTCTATAAGGTCTCGCTTGAGTGTCACCAAGCGAGCCGACTTGTTTAGAATTGTAGGGGTAGTGATCTTAACGTAGTTTGAGATCTATAACTCGAGGCGAGATGTTGTTGGATATGTTAGAGAGCTATTGAGAAGGTATATCCTATAGTAAAGCAAGAATGTGCAAGTGTGAATGTTTCTACTTTATGCATCCCCCTAGATTTCCAACTTAAGTAAAATCAGACATGTACATAGTATCTAAAGATATCTATATTCTCGGCTTAAGGGAGATTATATTGATACATTGTATGTTGATAACATCTCTATATTTTTGGATTGGGGGAAATAATATGGATGTGTTATGTTGAGAGTATCCATATTTCTGGATTGAGGGAAATTGTGTCGATACATTATATGCAATGAATACCTAGACTTCCGGCTTGAGGGGAATCGTACAAGTACATTGCAATTGAGGAATCTATGTTTTTGGCTTGAGGGAAGCTATACAGATTCATTTTTTGATAAGGGTCTCTAGATTTTTGGCTTAAGGGAAATCGTATGGATTCATTTTGTATATGAGAGTGCCTAGGCTTTCGACTTGAGGGAAATCCTATAGGAACACGAGGGTTATTAGATTTCTGGCTTAAGGGAAATTATATCGACCTTAGAATTTAATGAGTAGCTTTATTATAAGAAAGGGAATAGCTCGATTAATATCCTAATTAATTGAGAATATTGTTATGTGACTAATTAACTAATTAAGGGAACCACATATAGATGGTGTAATCCGAATACTAGTATTTTATTTTTAAATATTAGTAGTTCTATAAATTCATTTGGTAAGAAGGTGCAGAATTTTACAAAGCATTTGCTATGAGATGGAGGGGTTATAATAAGAGGAGTTGTTTGATCCTATGCTTTGGCCTTTAGCAACTGTGTCCCCTATTACTTGTTTTTGCCTCTCTTTTTCAAGAAATGAGTGCTTCTTTTCATCATGGCACTTGATCACATGTGAAGGATATTCTTAGTTGGCGCAAAAAAGCAAGAGTCTGAGTACTTTTGAATTGAAAAATATCATTTAATCTCAAAAAGAATAATGTATATAGAAATTCAATACCCTTGCGTCTGCAATACTTTTTTTTTCTACTGAAACTAATTGATTGTGTTATGTGCAACTTAGTAAAGTGTACCAATAGCATTTTTAATATTAGAGACAACCACAAATGAGTGATAGTTCAACGATTTAATATCGATTTTTAGATAAAAATTACATCAGTTATTGTAATTTAAATTTGTGTGTGACTCCTTTGTGGGAGATTGATTTTAAGTGTTATTGTGGTAGGAAAAAGCTGTGAAACTTTCTCCGATTGAAGAAATTCGAACTGTCCTTGATCGTAGTGTACGCGGGACGCTCTCAACATTTTCAAAGGTTTCTATCCTATTCTTGAACTGACTTGAATAACTGATTGTTTTTACTTTTATTTTCCGGCTCAGTGTGAATTTCTAATGATTATAGTTGAGTGGAATTCATGAGCTGCGGTTGTGTTTTTGTTTATATTTAGACTGTTATGGCAGTATAGGGCTGTATATGGCAGTATGGCAGTATTGATAGCATTGAAACGAGCACGTTTCAGGGATTCATCAAACATCAATGAAAATCTTAAACACAATGAACCATGCAACACATTAGTTAGCGTGTAGATGTTAGAATTTAGGACTATAGGACTATACCAAAAATATCTGACGGGATTTTTCCGTTGCTAAATCTTCCGGTTGCTTCTCCTCCGATGAAATCTTTACCGTAAGGTTTGAAATCCGACTTCACTATTGTTTGAATATAATTGTTATTACCTATATCCAAGACTGAATCACTAGTATCCGACTTCACTAGTTAGTAATTAGTTATGAGTTGTTTAGCACATGCTTAAGGTGAGGCAAGAATAACTATGAATTTGATTACCTGATATGTTGAATTTCTTTACAGGTAATTAATTATTATTTTGCTATAGTTGCGTGACTAATTAGTTGCTATAGTCAAACCATGGATAAAAAATGGATGACTGCCAATCGATTGTCGAAAGAGTATGAGGATGGGGTATCAGAATTCGTTAAGTTTGCCGTTGCGCACGCCAGAGAACCCAATGGAATGATATGTCCTTGCTTGAGATGCTGTTATGGGAGACGGGTTGACGCGGTTCAGTTGGAATCGCATTTACTGATGCATGGAATTGATAGAAGTTATGCATGTTGGAATTTGCATGGTGAGAAAAGTAGCGGGAATGTTGAATCGAGTTATAATACGATGTATGCTTCAAATGAGGATTTCGCAGACGCATACGATTATGATCGAGTCGAAGAGATTGCAGAAGCGCTTGAAGAAGATCTTGAGGATTGTCCCAAAATGTTCGAGAGGTTGGTAAGCGATGCAGAGAAACTGTTGTATGATGGTTGTACAAAATTCACAAGATTGTCTGCGGTGTTAAAGTTGTACAACTTAAAGGCGGACAACGGATGGTCGGATAAAAGTTTCACACAGTTATTAGCCCTCGTGAAAGAAATGCTACCAGAGGATAATGTTCTTCCCAATCGAACGTATGAGGCCAAAAAGATGTTGTCCTCTATTGGCATGAGCTATGAAAAGATACATGCATGTCCAAAAGATTGCGTTTTATTTCGAAACGAGTACGCAGTGTTAAATGAGTGTCCTAAATGCGGTGCCCCTCGATATAAGGAAAAGTTGTCTCCGGAAAAGGTGTTATGGTATTTTCCTATAATTCCGAGATTTAGGCGCATGTATCGTAGTGAGACCGATTCAAGACACTTGACTTGGCATGCAGATGAAAGAATTATTGATGGGAAGTTGCGACATCCGGCAGACTCACCACAGTGGATGAAAGTTGATATTGATTATCCTGAATTTGGAAAAGAAGCAAGAAATCTTCGCTTGTCGTTGTCTACTGATGGAATGAACCCGCATGGTATTCAAAGTATCTCGCATAGCACCTGGCCTGTGATTCTTATGATATATAACCTACCTCCGTGGCTATGTATGAAGCGTAAGTACATGATGCTATCTATGTTAATTTCTGGGCCCAAACAACCAGGGAATGACATAGACGTGTACTTGGCACCCTTAGTCGAAGATTTGAAGTTTTTGTGGGAGACCGGTGTGGAGGTTTACGATGGGTATAGGAAAGAAAGTTTCAACTTGAGGGCGATGTTGTTTGGAACAATTAATGATTTTCCGGCGTACGGAAATCTATCAGGGTACAGCATTAAGGGTCAAAAAGCGTGTCCTGTTTGTGAAGATGAAACCGATACGATGCGATTGAACTTTTGTCAGAAGAATGTTTTTCTCGGTCATCGTAGATTCTTAAATTCTAATCATCACTATCGTGGGTGGAGAAAGGCATTCAATGGAGAGGCAGAACACGGTAGAGCTCCACATATGTTGACAGGTGATCAGATTTTTGAAAAGGTGAAAGATGTGAGTACTGAGTTTGGCAAGCCTTTTGCACATAGACTTGTTACGAGTGGGTGGAAGAAGAGGTCGATTTTTTTTGAACTTCCATATTGGAAGTCGTTGTACGTAAGACATTTCCTCGATGTTATGCATATTGAAAAAAATGTATTTGATAGTGTTATTGGTACGTTACTCAATATACAAGGAAAGTCTAAGGATGGCATTAACATAAGGAAGGACATGTTAAACATGGGAATTAGAACGGAATTGGCACCCGTGACGAAAGGAAGACGCACATATCTACCACCTGCTGTTTACACTCTATCTAGAAAGGAGAAGAAAATATTGTGTAAGTTCCTCAGTGAAGTTAAAGTTCCAGAAGGCTACTCATCAGATATTAGAAGACTTGTGTCAATGAAAGACCTAAAGTTAAAGAGTTTAAAGACTCATGATTGCCATGTTATAATGGAACATTTTCTACCAATAGGTATACGTTCTATTCTGCCAGAAAAAGTAAGGAGCACAATAACTAAGTTGTGTTTTTTCTTCAAGTCAATTTGCAGCAAGGTGATCGATCCTGCGATCTTACCAACATTGCAAAAAGAGGTGGTTGTTACTTTATGTGAGCTTGAAATGTATTTTCCTCCCTCGTTTTTTGACATAATGGTTCATCTAGTCGTTCATCTTGTCAAAGAGACACAGTTGTGCGGACCAGCTTATATGAGATGGATGTACCCTGCTGAACGTTATATGAAAATTTTAAAAGGGTACGTGAAAAACCGAAGTCGACCGGAGGGTTGTATTGCGGAACGATACATTGTTGAAGAAGCGGTTGAGTTTTGCACTGAATATCTGTCAAATGTTCAATCAATTGGACTCCCCAAATCTCATATTGTCGAGAAAAAAGAAGGAAAAAGACTAATTGGAAATAAAGTTGTGACAGTGTCAATGGTCGAACGGGATCAGGTGCATTTGTATGTTCTGCACAATGAGATTGAGGTTGAGCCGTATGCTGAAATGCACAAGGGTGTTCTTCGAGGTTTAAATCTGAATAGAAATGAGAATTGGATAGTACGAGAGCACAATCGAAGTTTCATACCGTGGTTTAAGGAACAAATTTATTCAAAGTATCGTTCGGATCCTGCTTCAGTAACAGAAAGGTTGAGATGTTTAGCATATGGTCCAAGTATGATTGTGTTTTCTTATAGCGCATACGCAATTAATGGATACACATTTTATACCAAAGAACAGGATGATAAAAGTACTATGCAGAATAGTGGTGTTACCTTGGTAGCTGAAGCGATGCACATATCAAGTGCGAATGACTTAAACCCGAAATTTGCAAATCTGTCATATTTTGGGGTTATCGAGCGCATTTTGTTGTTTGATTACGGGAAGTTTCAGATTCCTGTATTTGATTGCAAGTGGGTTGAAAATAATAATGGCGTACGAATGGATAAGTCAGGATTTTTGCAAGTGGATCTCAATAGGGTGGGGTACAAAGATGAACCTTTTATTCTAGCCTCTCAGGCTAAACAAGTGTTCTATGTCAATGATCCGACAAGTACGAAATGGTCTATAGTGCTTTTGTCTAACAAAGTAATTGATGAAAACATTGGAGATCAAGGTGATATTGGCGTTGGCATTGAATCTTGTACAAGAAACGATCAAAATGAGAATGAACCTTGTACTAGAGATGATCATAATGAGGGTATTTGGATCAATCCAACCATCCGAGTTGTTAACAGAAGCGTAAAATATATTGCTACCAAGAAAAGAAAGAGACGTTAGTGAAAAAGGTATTATTATAATTATAGCCTAATATTGTAAGTAATATGTGAATAATGTTTTGAATTTTTGGCATATCTTTTGAACCGTTTTGAATTTTTGCGAATGTGACTAGTGTTTATTTAGTAGAACAATGTTTCCGGAGCTGGTGGTGAGGTTTATTTCTTGCAAGTTTGGTTTTTTAGCATTTTATTCAATTTTGATTTCCTTTAGTGCTATTCATATCTTTTTCGACTATCCATTTTCATGTAGTGTACTAATGTGCTTGTTTGACTTTTGTTACAGGTCTAATGGCTAGCAATGAAGAAAACCCGCAAGGAAACCAACAAGAAAACCCACCAGGAAACCAACAAGATCATGAAAACTCACAAGAATCAAATCATGCAGCGGATGATACTTCAGCAAATGATGTTGCACGAGGCATCACCATAATGCGCGAAATCATTCGTGCTAGAGATAAGAGAGTGATATATAATGTAGATTGGAATCATTCAAATCAAGTAGTTGGGGTTAATGCTTCAAAATTCACAAGCTACGTTGGTACACTTGTTCGTATGCATGTGCCAATCTCCATATCTAGATGGAATGCGAAACAATGTGAAGCATTGAAGCAAGGAAAAGAAATGTTTTGGGAAGATGTTAAGGTATGTATGTTATATGGTTTATATGGTTATATGTTTATAAGTTTATAAGTTTATATGGTGTATATGGTTTTTAAACTACTTATATATTTATATGGTTTATATGGTTTTTAAATTACTTATATGTTTATATGGTTTATACGCAGCGGTCTTTTAACGTTCCAGATGAGCGTAAAGGCTTCGTACTTGGGTTGGCCGGGAAAAGATTTAGAGGGTGGAAAAATCTGTTGACGAACACCTATCTTAAGGATGACAAAGGAAAGTGGCTGGAAGAGTTCCCGGCCGGAAGGCCAGAAAAGTATAATCTTTTCATTAAACAAGAAGATTGGACTGAGTTTATTAGACAAAGAGATGACGAATTCCGGCAAAAGAGTGCCAAAAATAGTGAGAGAGCATCAAAGCCCGCGTATCCATACAAAAAAGGGCGTTTAGGATATGCACGCTTAGAGGAAAAAATTGTAAGTAATAAATAGAAATGATATGTTCTTATTAATTGTCTAAATGTGTTGTATTTGACGATCTAACCGTTTGTTTCTATGCATAGTTAGAGGAGACGAAAAGTGATGAAACCTCACTTCCAGCACATTTGCTGTGGAAGGAAACTCGTGTGGGCAAGAATCAAGCTGTTGATCCAAGTGTTCTAAGAATTTATGATGAATGCGTAAGTATAACATTGTGTCTTTAATTAAATCAAATTTTTATGACTATTTAATTGATTTTTTTATCTCCATTATTTTCAGGAGACATTGTCACAAACGGAGTCCACCGGTGACGACCAGGATACGAGGAGCGTACTTAGTAAAGCACTGAATGTTCCTGAGTATTCCGGTCGGGTGAGGGGTAAAGGTCATGGTGTGACTCCAACCTCTTTCTACCAGCATCCTCGGAAAAGAAATCCTACCAATGCAGAAGTGATGAATGTACTTATGGAATTACAAGCAAAAGTCAATGCATTGGAAAGAGATAAAGAGGTATTAATGAGGGAAAAGGGCAATACGGCAATGGCGAAAGAAACTAGTGACAACGCTAGTATCAACCGTCAGAATAAATTTCCTGAGGTAATTATAAATATATTGATAAATCTCTATTGTTCAAGTTTCTCATTTTTATTCCACCTCTTTCTATTATTGAATTAAAAGTAATATGTATGCATATTGGTTTAGGGCATTTCATCTTGCCAACTATACGTAATGGCATCAGATTATCACCTTGTTGGCAAGGGAAAAGTGTACAACACTTTGGGAGATTTAATTCATAATACACCGATCCCGGCTGGACACCTGAGAGTATCAGTAGATTATCCTATTGATCCCGATGCGTTGGTACCGGTACCTGACGTGGCCTTGGATATAAGATCGGTGCGAGACGCAGTAGGGTCGTTTGTTGCATGGCCCTTGGACCTCATTTTCATTGATGATGAGGTATGTTTAAAACCGTTAATATGAATCATTTAGATTTCAAATGTCAATTCTGAACCGTTAAGTTAATTATTTTTTAATATTAGCCTCCTACAAAACCCGCTAATAAGGGTAAGGAGATTTTGCAGCAAGGCGGCGAGTCTATGGCATCAATTCCAGAGGTACACTTAAATTGTTTATTATATGATATGAATTTTAAACTGAACGATTTTATAATTTACCTAAGTTATATGATTGTTAGGTATCTACGAAAGTGTCACAACAAGTGACCCAGCCTAATCGTAGCAGATCACCCCCGAAAAAGTCAATGCATAAGGGGGGAAGAGGCGGGGGAAGAGGCGTTTTTGTACCTCGATATCAGAATACACTTGGAGTACTTTTGGAAACCTCAGATTTGAAGTCAGGTGGTATTCGTCGAATCCTTATGGATGCAGATATCTTTGGTCTTGACTGCCAAGAAACGATAGGAATGGACGAAATGACTGAGATTATGACGCATGGTGAATTAGGCATCGGCAATGTTCACGCATACATCCGGTATTCCGATAAATATATCATTTAATTAGTTGAACAATTTATTTACACATTTCAATGAAAATAGTCTAATGTTTATATGTTTTTATTTAAGGTTGTTGTACGATAAAAAAATGCGCGAGACTGTATTGGCAAGACGCTTCCATTTCTTGTCTGCCCATATTGTCAGCGGAGCGACAATTGTCAGGGAACCGGGTTCAGTTAGGGAGTACTTAGTGAATCGATACACGGCCTACGTCGGCAACCCAGATAGCTTGTTTATTTTGCCGTATAACACTGTTCCAGTGGGGTGAGTTTTTCATTTATTCTAATATATCTTTGTTTATTTTGCGTAGAAACTTTTCTTCTAAACTGTTGCTTAAATTTTTAGAAAACACTGGTTGTTGTTGGCTATCGATCCGATTAAAAAAGTTGTGTACTTTCTGAATTCGGTAGACGGGGAATGGACTAACTATCCCGCTATGAAGGAAACTGTTGATCAGTAAGTGAGATCGTTCTAACTATTCGTGTATATTTATATATTTAATTATTTCTGTGAGATTGATCTAAATATATGTTTTTATTTTCTTAGATCAATACAAATATTTCGTAGTCAAAGGGACGCACAGGTACCCCGGAGTAAATCATCAAATATTACTTGGATCAAAGTGCAGGTACAAAATTAGTTGCTTATAATAATAGTTATGTTACTTGATAAAATTACACGACAACTATAAAATATATTCTGTTTTTCTATGCAATGTCCGTTACAGAATAACGATGTAGATTGCGGATACTTTTGCTTGAGGTTTATGAAAGAAATCCTTCATAAAAATCAAGTAGAGATTCCAAGCACGGTATGGATTTATAACTTAGAATAATTTTGTATGATTTCTACATTTAATAACATCATGCATATACTGAAGTAATAATTTCTTATGTAGTACTTTGATGACCTCTATACTATGTCGTACACGAAAGTTCAAGTGGAAGAAGTCAAAGAGGAAATATGTCAATTTTATGTTGAAAACAGATTATTCTGATGGGTATGAATAAAATATTATTGTACGTGTTAGTTTGATTGTGTTGGAGCCTTTAATATTGTTTGTTTAATTTACCGTGTTGTTCATATTCATACTTTGCAGGATGACGACCGTGTCGGTGGAGCATTATTTTCGATGTAATTATATATGATTTAGTTACATATGTATATATATATGGTTACAAATTAACATGATACTTTGTATGTGATTTAGTTATGGTTACAAATGTATATATGGTTACAAATTTAGTTATATATGATTTAGTTACATATATATAGATAAGGATTGAATATTATATGGTATACCGGTTTCTGTTAATATAATACCGATTTCTTAAAATATATGTATAGATAAGGATTGAATTACAGGTTAAATTATTGGACCAAAAAAAAATTACAGGCCGCACAGGGAACCTCAAATTATAGGTTTCACTTTAAAAAATTTGTATGAGCTACGAAAGCGCTTTTGGCTAAAAAGCGCTTTCGTAGGCAGGATAAATAAAAAAAAATTAAATAGAAACCCCCTATCAAAGCGCTTTTTATGGAAAAAGCGTTGTGAAAGACCCCCCTATCAAAGCGCTTTTTCCATAAAAAGCGCTGTAAAAGCCATGATAAATAAAAAAACAAAAATTAAATAGAACCCCTATCAAAGCGCTTTTTATGGAAAAAGCGCTGGGAAAGACCCCCCTATCAAAGCGCTTTTTCCATAAAAAGAGCTGTAAAAGGCCTGATAAATAAAAAAAAAAAATTTAAATAGCACACCTATCAAAGCGCTTTTCAAAAAGCGCTGGGAAAGACCCCCCTATCAAAGCGCTTTTTAAGGAAAAAGCGCTGGGATAGGTCCACCTACGACAGCGCTTTTGGCCAGAAAAAAGCGCTTTCGTAGCCTACACCAGCGCTGGCTACGGCAGCGCTTTTAAGCGCTTTTAAAGGGCAAAAAAAAGCGCTGTGAAAGCCCATTTTCGTAGTAGTGTTTGTTGACTTTCAAAAATGACCTATAATGTCCAAATTTATAACTTATTGTGAGTGCATTCTCTGATCTTGAGGTGTGAATATGGATTGTATAAAATTTCATCCTATTAAAAATGAGCTTTGGATGGGTCATTTCTAATAAAGTATGAGAAAGTTATGCTTGGTCAAAGTTGAGTTGACTTTTCCTACAAAACCCTAATTTAGCAACTTTTGAGTCTTGATGAATTTTGAGCAATCCTTGATGAATCATGATCAACCCTTGATAAAATGATAAAATATCCTTCAAAATGATAATGTTGACAAAAAATCTTGAAGTTTGACTGTATTTGAGTCACAGTTGACTTTTGCCCTAGCATAATCGATTTTTGGACCTTTTGAGCATTTGACTGAGCAAACTTCCTCTGCAAGGCTTGAATTTTGACATGGATGACCTTGAGAACATATTAGGACATTGGGGAGCACTTGAGGTCATTTGGACTCAAGGATCTTGATGCAACACAAAACCCTAATTTAGGGTTGACTGCCTTAGGAGATAGCTTGATTGTCCAACTCTTGAGCAATCTTGAGCCACTTGGAGATTTTTCTTGCAATGTTTGGAGAAATGTGAGAGGGAAAATTTTGGGGTACAACAGCTGCCCCTATTCAATCTTCTTAGACCTGAGGATGTAGATTGGCTTTCGTGCCTTTCGTGATCCGAAGGTGGAAGATGATTGAACACTAGAGTGCCCAGAAATTTGCACTCGCATGAAATGGTATCAGCCTTGTGATGTCGGGAATGGGCTTACAGATGCCATTTGGAGATTGCTTGCGGGAGGATGGGCTTAAAGATGCCATATGCATGGGTGTCGATCGCATAAGAGATTCCTTAGCGAGAACTTGCATACCTGTAGTTGTGGAAGATTCTGCCGGGGAATCCTGGTTTTTGTTGAGATTTAGGAACTTGCATGTGCTTCAACTGAGAGAATGCCTTTGCTGAGTTTTAAGAACTTGGCCGTAATTCAACTGGGGGGAAACATCTTCATCGAGATTTAGGACTGTCTGGTAATTCACCAGAAATGACGTATGGGATCTTGTTCCCAGACCAAAAGGATTCAACGTTATTGGAACAAGATGGGTGTTCAGAAACAAGCTAAATGAACAAGGTGAAGTCATTAGAAACAAAGCACGACTGGTAGCACAAGGTTATAGTCAGCAAGAGGGAATAGACTATACAGAAACCTTTGCTCCAGTCGCCAGGTTAGAATCTATCAGACTTTTAATTTCATTTGCTGTTAATAGAGGCATCACTCTATATCAGATGGATGTCAAGAGTGCATTCTTAAATGGTTATATAGAAGAAGAGGTTTATGTGCACCAACCCCCTGGTTTTGAAAATACAAAACATCCAGAACATGTTTTCAAACTAAAGAAGTCACTATATGGTCTGAAACAAGCTCCCAGAGCTTGGTATGAAAGACTAAGTAACTTTCTGTTAGAAAATGAATTCACCAGAGGGAAGGTGGACACTACCTTATTCTGTAAGTCAGTTAAGAATGACATCTTAGTCTGTCAAATTTATGTTGATGATATTATTTTTGGATCTACTAATCCTTCTCTTGGAAGAAAATTTGCTAAGTGTATGCAGGCAGAATTTGAGATGAGCCTCATGGGGGAACTGAAATTCTTTCTAGGAATAAAGATCAATCAAACTCCATAGGGAACTTACATTCATCAGAGCAAATATGCCAGAGATCTTCTGAAGAAATTTGACCTCTCAGAATGTAAGCCATCAAATATTCCAATGCATCCCACGTGCATTCTGGAAAGAGAAGAGGTAAGCAAAAAGGTAGAACAGAAGGTCTACAGAGGTATGATTGGTTCTCTCCTTTATCTGACAGCTTCAAGACCTGATATCTTATTCAGCGTATGTATTTGTGCTAGATTCCAATCAGATCCTATAGAATCTCACTTAACAGCTGTTAAGCGAGTTTTCAAGTATCTGAAAGGTACTACTAATCTAGGTTTATTTTATAGAAAATATAGTGATTACAGCTTAGTAGGCTACTGCGATGCTGACTTTGCTGGAGACAGAGTAGAGCGTAAAAGTACTTCTGGAAGCTGCCAGTTTCTGGGAGAAAATTTGATCTCTTGGTCCAGCAAAAGGCAATCCACAATTGCGCTATCAACAGCAGAAGCTGAGTACATAGCAGCAGCAGGATGTAGCACACAAATGCTCTGGATGAAAAGTCAGCTTGAAGACTTCCAGATTTTTGAGAGTAACATCCTTATACTCTGTGACAATACTTCTGCTATTTGCTTAAGTAAGAATCCCATTTTACATTCTAGAGCTAAGCATATAGAAATAAAACATCACTTCATTAGGGACTATATTCAGAAAGGAATTTTGAACTTAAAATTTATTGATACAGACCATCAATGGGCTGATATCTTCACTAAACCCCTTTCTGAAGATAGATTCAATTTCATTCTGAAACATCTCAGCATGAAAATCTGCCCAGAATGAAAATGCTTTAATTCTATTGTGATCGGTGGATCTGGAACTGACTGTTTAACGCTGGTTCGCGAAATGTCGCGGAAGCAAGAGTCGCCACCGTCTTTTATTTTCTCCAAATGGAAAGGACAAAAGCACAGAAAAATTCCTTAAAGAGATTGCTCTCGGTTCGGGAGGTAGATTATAGAAAGGGAAGGTGTTAGCACCCTTTCTATCCATGGTTATCCATGGGCTCTTAGATACTTGCTCATTGTGTTTTCAAAAATGGTTTGTTTGCTTTTCAACTGTGGGTTTTAAAAAGTTTCTTTGAAAATTCCAGTTCGACTCTTGTATCGGTCCTCAAGAGTGTTTGAAAAATGCTTTCGAAAGCTTTTTGAAAATGTGTCGGTGTGAAAAGTATTTTTGAATTTGTTTTTGAAATTAGAGCAAGTATCTAGAGTCGTCTACCTACCCTAAGGAATTCGTCTGTGTAAATATCCTTAAAGTAGTGCCATCCCACCATTGAGAGGTAGGTAGCACCACCATTGGAGGTGTTCGGGTCAATTCGAGGGTTCGGGACATGGTGATCACCAGAGCAATAGGAAGACACCTTAGAAGCTACCCTCATGCCAGGTTCCCGGATCATGAGGACTTACTAAGACATCCTCTACTCGACGATCACCTTTCGAGGCAAGGCAACAGTGAGGCGTACCCTAGGGGTGGTGTGTGCGATTCGTGTGTCGTTTTCATTTGCATTTATCTTGTCATGTTATTGGTGTTCTACGCTTGCTTTTATTTTTGCCCATACAGTCTTTCATGCCATTATTTAACAGTTAAAAGTTTGCGGAAAGTAAAATTTCTAAGCTATTACAAAAGGCGCGGGTCCACATCGCCAAAAGTTTCTCGAACCCGATTTTGACAGAAAATAAATAAATAAAGGTAAATAAAGAATTAAAAACGCGAGGAATTAATTACAAGGCTTCGGGAGAGATACATGAATATTTAAACGAAATAAAATAATATAAAAATTAAATTGAAACGAGGGCGTTGGACCCCTTTTGCAAAATTAAACTAATGAGGAATTAATTAAAATTAGAAAAAGAAAGAATTTGTTTTTTTGGCATTTTTTAGTATTTTAGGATTTAATATGAAAAAGGGAATTAATTAAAATTAAAATAAAATGCAAACCCTAATTCTAGTGGCTTTTAATTTATTAAGAAGAATATTGAATTTTAACCTAATTTAAACCTAATTTTTATATGCAATTTAATTTATGAAAATAAATATTTAGTTATTTTAATTATTATAAAAGAAAAATAAAAAGGAATAAAATTTAATCAAACCTAATTCTGTGTTTTTTAATTTATTATTAAAAGAATTAAAATTAACACCTAATTTAAAACTAATTTTATTTACATGCAAATTTATTTAAGAAAATACTAAAATAAAAATTATTTATTGTTTTAACCCTTTTCTGATTTTTTTATGATATTTTATATTTTGTGAAAATAATTAATTAATTAAATACAAGAATTAAAATAAAAATAGAAATGATGTAAAAAAAGAAAATATTTAAACAAAGCAAACCTAGGGGGGTTGTAGTCCCCAATATGGAGGTATAATCCTGAGAAATCTGGCCCAATAAGCATGGTCCGTTTGACTTTTCCAGGCAACATGCTGGCGCGTGGACCAGGGTTTATGGTGTTCCTCAATTATGAGCCTTTGATTTGAGTCCCTTGGACGCGTGGACGACTGGATTATGGAGGTGCATGGTGTGCCTTGATATTGAAACTGCACGTGAATTCTTATTGAAAAATAATGTGGACGTAATGTAGACCTGGGGCTCGAACCTAGGTCATGAGGATTAACACCACTACGCCTTGCCAGTTGTTCTAGACGCGCTTTCTGTAATTAATATAATAAACAAACAATATAAAACAAACGCGTTAGTGTGTTCTTTTTTCCGCGCGAATTTTTGAATTGACCAACCAGCTTATGCCACCACATCTTCTTCTTCGTTGTGTTTATTTTTCCTGAAATACACAAAACATTGGCAACGGTTTTCACGCGTTGCCTAAGACACCATACAAGAAAATAGCGATTAAGCATGGAACACTCATAAATTGGGCGCGACACATGGATTCTCTTCGTCCAGATGCGTTCGTTTTGATGGTCAAGGCCCCAAGTCTCAATTTTTCCTTATTTGAGAAGCCCTAATTCAAGGTCCTGTAAACCCTAGAAATTGACAATGGCATAATCGCGTATACAGCTCAAAAACACAATTAAATACATGGGTTAGCTTCAGAATCAAATGACCAACATGAATCAATAATTAAATTTCATAAAGAATGCATGGAATAGGATGTACGATTATGAAATTTATTTGAAACAGGTGGACTCCATTGTACCAATTCCTGGCGTTTTGATGAGCGTTTGTGATTGGAAAACGTTCAGTAATGCTTGAGGAAGCTAATGGAATAGGTTTTGAAGCTTGAATCGCCCTAGAGAATGGCTTTCAGATTTTGAGTTTCTTAACAAAAATTTCAAGTTTGATTGTTAGGTTTTTGAGCAGCTGCGTGTGTAGGATGATTAGGGTTGTGATTAGGCTTATGTATTGAGTCCATTAGGTCAAGAAAAATAGAACAAATCAATTGCATTCATGGTTTTTGGAAATTTGATTTTTAAGATCTTTTCCAAATATTTTCCATGTGTTTTTGTACCAATTAAGATCAATTCAATCCAAATCTTTCTATATTGAGTCATGCACGAAATCTTGAGGATAAAACATGCACAAAAAGATTGAAAAAACTTAGGTTAGCATTTTTCATGTATTTATTTTAACTTAAATGAATTATTATTAATAAAAATCCAAATAAATAAATAAAAAATAAATAAAAACTTCCCTTTGGGCCAAGTGGTCGTGCACATGCCATGGATGATGATTTATGGAAGAAAAATGGGCCCATTAGCAATTTTAGGTCATTTGAGCCAATGTTGACTTTTCAAAATATCCAAAAATTTCCCAACTTCCACAAGGCATAACTTGCTCAATTTTTAATCTTTTCTCATGTTCTTGGACATTTTGTAAAGGTATTTGAGTCCTCTAACCAATGCCTTTGGTCCCATGTCATTTTGATTTACCAATCTCAAGTTATGGCCTTTGACTTAAAGTCCCTTTTTGTTGACTTTTGAAAATGACCTATAATGTTGAAATTGATAACTTTTTGTGAGAGCATTTCTTGGACTTGAAGTATGAAGATGAGTTGTAGGAAATTTCTTTCTCTTCAAAATGAGCGTTGGATGGAATTTTTCTGATAATCCATGTGAAAGTTATGCCCTGGTCAATCTACAGTTGACTTTTTTAGCTGTCCAAATAAGGAAACTTTTGCATCTTGATGATTTTTGAGCCAAACTTTGAGAATCATGATCAAGCATTGATCAAATGATGTTTGTGGCTTCAAAATAATGTGTTAACCAAAAATTTGAACTTTTGACTGTCAAATGACCATTTTGCCCCTACAGTTGACTGTAGTGCAATTAGGGTTTTTGACTGTGCAATTTTGTGCTGAAAGTCTTGAAACTTGGTATGAGGATGCTTGACCATATTTGTAGCCATGTGAGACTTGATTGAGCCTTTAGAAACTTCATTTTCTTGATCAGAACACAAGCCCTAATTTTGACTGTATAAGAGGCTCTTGCACAGTGCAACCCTGGAGAATTTTGTAGCTTGACTTTGCAAATCTTTGAAGAATATGGGAGGGCAAATTTTGGGGTACAACAGTTGCCCCTGTTCAATCTTCTTAGACCTGAGGATGCAGATTGGCTGACGTGCCTTTCGTAATCCGAGGGTAGAAGATGATTGAACACTAGAGTGCCCAGAAATTTGCGCTCACATAGTAGCAGTGATGGTGGAAATGGGCTTACAAATGCCATTTGGAGAGATGGTGGATAGGATGATGGGCTTATAGATGCCATCTGGATGTTGATCGCGTAAGAGGTTCCTTAGCGAGAACCTGTATACCTGCAAAATAGAAAATGATTACCTGACACGTTGCAGGAGCTGATTTTCAGATGCCTTGGTATAGACATGTCCTGACTGGTTACAGGAGCTGAGTCTGGAGCTTCAAACGGTGATGAATGAACCAGGGATGGTTACTACCTTAGCGTGAACGGTAAGAGAACCTTGGGTGACTTTAACTTCAACAACGCTCGTTGAGAAAATCTTGGTGGGAATTACCATCTTCGCAGTATCGGGAAGAGAACCAATAGGAAATTATAATCTCAAAGAAAAAAACCTAAAATGGAAATCTCATGCACCGTCGGAGGGAGAACCAATAGGAAATTATAATCTCAAAGAAAAAACCTAAAATGGAAATCTCATGCACCGTCAGAGAGAGAACCAATAGGAACATATAATCTCAAAGAAAAACCTAAAATGTAAATCTCATGCACCGTCGGAGAGAGGACCAATAGGAAAATATAATCTCAAAGAAAAACCTAAAATGGAAATCTCATACACCGTCGGAGAGAGAACCAATAGGAAAATATAATCTCAAAGAAAAAACCTAAAATGGAAATCTCATGCACCGTCGGAGAGAGAACCAATAGGAAAATATAATCTCAAAGAAAAACCTAAAATGGAAATCTCATGCACCGTCGGAGAGAGAACCAATAGGACATTATAATCTCAAAGAAAAACCTAAAATGGAAATCTCATGCACCGTCAGAGAGAGAACCAATAGGACATTATAATCTCAAAGAAAAACCTAAAATGGAAATCTCATGCACCGTCGGAGAGAGAACCAATAGGAAAATATAATCTCAAAGAAAAACCTAAAATGAAAATCTCATGCACCGTCGGAGAGAGAACCAATAGGAAAATATAATCTCAAAGAAAAACCTAAAATGGAAATCTCATGCACCGTCGGAGAGAGAACCAATAGGAAAATATAATCTCAAAGAAAAAACCTAAAATGGAAATCTCATGCACCGTCGGAGAGAGAACCAATAGGAAAATATAATCTCAAAGAAAAACCTAAAATGGAAATCTCATGCACCGTCGGAGAGAGAACCAATAGGACATTATAATCTCAAAGAAAAACCTAAAATGGAAATCTCATGCACCGTCGGAGAGAGAACCAATAGGACATTATAATCTCAAAGAAAAACCTAAAATGGAAATCTCATGCACCGTCGGAGAGAGAACCAATAGGAAAATATAACCTGATAACTTCTACCGAGTCTTCATCAGAAAAATCTGTTGGGAGTCGATTTGGCTGGACTAGAGAAGGCCTTGGACTGGATAATAAATCTTTGGAGTTGATTAACTGAACCGGTCTAGGTCTTGAAATATGATTGAGAATTTAACTGAATCTTTCCTGAAAGGTAAAAGTCAGTCATATGCAATGCATGATATGGATCAAGCAATGATGTTCTCAACATAAATGAGATTTGTATGATATGATGCGTTATGCATGCTATAATGATGTATGTGATGTTTTATGAATGTGTTTTTCGTCTAGGAAAGTAAATCCTTGACGAGTGCCGGGAAGTCACTCCTGGGCTGATGTTGAAGAATAAGCTTTTACTTCCGCTGGGGGTGATAACTGCAAGAATACCGGTAGGAGAAGATGACTCCGTTGAGGAATGAACTTGGCAAATGGTAGATTCTGCGGGGAGAAAAATACTCTAGCGACCATGCTGGGGAGTGATACTCTGTGGGGATAGAGATGCTTTGCTGAGTTGTCGATAGTAACTTGTTGGGGATATCTTTGCTGTATTGGAAGTATTGATAGACTTCGCTGGGGGTAAGAAGATTCTGTCGACGACGATCTTTCCGTGGCTTTTGGCTGAGGATAACCCAGTTATATCTTGTTAGGGACATAACTCTTTAAATAAAGCTGGACGACGCGTTCGCGCTCTTGCGAGGGATAAGCTTCCAGAATCTACTGGGGATAAGCTTACTGCTTGGGGAGATGACTTCCAACTTTCCGATGGAAACTGGATTGGACTCTCCTGGGGAGATTTTGAACTGTAATTTTGTAAGTTGAAAGAGGGAACTTATGTAGGGTTACCTGATGATGAGCTCATGTAAAACCGCATCTGAAATGGAGAAGGAACCTGTGTAGGGTTACTTTGATGATGAGTTCGTGTAAAAACTTCGTTTTTAGGAAAGGGAGAACCTGTGTAGGGTTGCTTGATGTCGAGTTCGTGTAAAACTACGTCCAGAGAAGGAGAACCTGTGTAGGGTTTCCTGGTGAGGTAAGTTCGTGTAAAACTTCTTGATGAATCGGGGTGAGGTTATCTTGAGCTAAATCCATGTAAGACTTCTGGGGGAACCGGGGTTAGGTTGCCGCAGGATAAGTTCGTGTAAAACTTCTTGACGAACCGAGGTAAGGTCATCTTGAGATAGGTCCATGTAAGACTTCTGGAGGAACCGGGGTTAGGTTACTGTAGGATAAGTTCGTGTAAAACTTCTTGATGAACCGGGGTTAGGTCATCTTGAGATAGGTCCATGTGAGACTTCTAGAGGAACCGGGGTTAGGTTACTTGGATAAGTTTGTGTAAAAACTTCTTGATGAACCGGGGTTAGGTTACTGTAGGATAAGTTCGTGTAAAACTTCTTGATGAACCGGGGTTAGGTCATCTTGAGATAGGTCCATGTGAGACTTCTGGAGGAACCGGGGTTAGGTTACTTGGATAAGTTCGTGTAAAAACTTCTTGATGAACCGGGGTTAGGTCATCTTGAGATAGGTCCATGTGAGACTTCTGGAGGAACCGGGGTTAGGTTACTGCAGGATAAGTTCGTGTAAAACTTCTTGACGAACCGAGGTAAGGTCATCTTGAGATAGGTCCATGTGAGACTTCTGGAGGAACCGGGGTTAGGTTACCTTGGGATAAATCCATGTAAGATTTCTGGAGGAACCGGGGTTAGGTTGCCTTGGGATAAATCCATGTAAGATTTCTGGGAGGAACCGGGGTTAGGTTACCTTGGGATAAATCCATGTAAGATTTCTGGAGGAACCGGGGTTAGGTTGCCTCGGGATAAGTTTGTGTAAAACTTCTGGATGAAAATTGAGAAGGAACCGGTGTAGGGTTGCATGATTTTGATTAAGTGGATGATTGTCCTGTTTGGTCTCGGATGTTAACCCACGATCTGGAATTTGTAAAGGTAGATGGTAATCATCCTTATGTTGATCTTTCCTTTGTACTTTGGTTGACAGAGCAATTAGATCGCCGGGATAACTCATTATTTCCCCTGTTTCGGAGGTGAGGGAAGAGGATACCTGTGTGGGTGGTTGACAAATCTTCGGGTAGACAAGTGATGAGATACCGGAACATAGTCGTACGCTCTGATCCCTAACTTTTGCCTGGCCCGCCCTTTCGGGTTTTCAGTCCACCGGGATACCCCTTTTTGCCCAAGCCGCCTTTTCAGGTTTTCGACTTGCCGGGTGTACATATTTTTTCATTTTCATCCCTTAATTTTGCCCGAACCCTTTTGGTTCGCCGGGAAGCCCTTATTTTTGCCTAGGTACGTCGACCTAGCGGGTCTTTGATTTCGCGTAGTATTCTTTCGACTATGTCCATGTTCTCAGAATGTAGGGAGTTGCCCCTGTTGGAAGTATTTTGCCATGCCCCAGATAATGGGCAATGCTCCTACTGTGCCCCTTGATTGGAGGTACTTTTGTTCACAAGGTGTTCATCGTGCGAATTTCCCTGCTGTTCAAACAAATAGTCATATGCAAACAAGGTTATTTTAAGAATTCAAAAGCCTATGTCTGTCTTGAATTTTGAAAATGCATTTTTTGTAATACAGTGCGGTGTCAACTCAAGATTTTACAGCAAACCTTCAGGAGTCAGGATACCTTCGTAACAGTATGCTTTCGAACTAACCCATGCTTTAGCTAGGACTTTTAAGGGTTATAACGTGGCCTGGTTCATGGTTTAAGAAACAAAGGATAAAGGCTCAAATTATTTGTACCCACCCGTTCTTCGTGATGTTCTCCAAACCTAAACTCAGTTGATCATACGTTAGACCTTGTTTGAGTTTTTGCTCTGATTTTCCGGTGATGGTTCGGATGTTGACAATTTATTTTGAATAGGCAGTCATCTCCTTTTTTTTTGTTGAGGTTTTGTAGGACCTCTTTCTTTTTGATTTAATTATCCCTTTCTTCTTCTTTTTTTTGCCTGAACTGTTTCCTTTGTGATTACAGTCAGCGGGATGCCCCAGTTTCGTAAGTCCCCTTTATAGGTTTTGACTCTTTGGGCTTTTTATTTATGAATTTGATAATGACTGCCTGTCTTTATCGATTATTCGGAACCATCACTGTCTTTCTTCGTTTTGTAAAGATCTCTTCGGTGCCATTCGTCATGCACTTGGATCAACTGAGAGAACTACCCTGCCCCAGGTTATGATTAAGGGTTTTAAATTTCGAAAAGAAAAACTCCTACTTCTTTGGCTCAGATGGGTTGACGAGGGATTATCATCCTTATAACTCCAGTGTTTAGGGATTGAAACAATGCTTGTACCTCATAAGCGGGGTCCGTTCAAAAGCATACTGTAATGATTGCGGTATCGTTTTCGTCATCCTCCCTCAATAGGTTTAGAATTTTCAGTCGAGAGTTGATCATCACAAAATATGAAAGCAGTTTTAAGTACAGTAAACATAATTAATTCAAGACAGACATGTGTAATGCATTCATGAAATAAAAGAGTTTAACATAATAATTGTTTGTTTGAATAAGAAAAGAAAGATACAACTTGAATTCAAATGAACATAAATCTCTCAATCCTAGCCATGTTTTGGCAAGGGAGCAGTGATCACGTTGGGGGTCTCGGCAGGTTCGAATTCAATCGCTTTAGCATCGATCATATTCTGAATCTTGTATTTCAGCGCCCAACAATCCTCGGTATCATGCCCCGGGCTATCAGAATGATAAGCACACCTTGCTTCTGGGTTGTAGCTTGGAGAGGAGGTCTTGGGGTTTGCCGGAGGGTTGATCACTGCAATCAGGTTCATCTTCAACATGTGCTGCAATGCTTGTGACCATGGCATGTTAATGTTGGTGAATTGTCTTTTAGGCTCGTCCGGCCTTCGCTGGTTTCCCTTTTGTGGTTGGCGGCGTGGTGCAGAACCAGAGATCATGACTGCCCCTGCATGTTGGTCACGACGACTCTTTTGGCTGTATGTAGCATTAGATTCTTTCTTTCCCGTGTAAGGCTTTTTGTGAGTATCAGAAGGTGTGGCCTCTTGAATTTTTCCACTCTTGATACCAGCTTCAATTCTTTCGCCAGTTAGGATGAGATCGGTAAATCCTGCAGATGAATTACCAATGAGGTGGTTGAAGAATGGCCCGGATAGGGTCCCCAAGAACATATCAACGAGTTCCCGGTCAGTTAACGGAGGCTGCACCCTTCCAGCAAGGTCTCTCCATCTCTGCGCGTATTCCTTGAAACCTTCTCTTGACCCCAACGACATACCCTGGAGTTGGGTACGCGTAGGAGCAAGGTCGGCATTGTACTGGTACTGCTTGTAGAATGCAGTGGCTAAGTCTTCCCAGGTACGGATATTGGCTCCATTCAGTTGATAGAACCAGTCAAGCTGAGTCCCTGAAAGACTTTCCTGGAAAAAGTGGATCCATAAGTTCCTGTCAGCCGTGTAGGGCTGGATCCTCCTCATGTATGACCTGAGATGCAGCTTTGGACAGGATGCCCCGTCGTACTTTGCAAAGGCAGGCACCTTGAATTTGTGCGGGATCACTACCCCAGAAGACAGAACTAGATCCTCGAAGTCCAGGCCAGGCACCTTTTGTATCTCCATAGCACTTAACCGGTCTTCCCACTGTTTGTACTTATCCTCAGCCAGAGGGTACTGCTCGTCGTTGAAATCTGTCTCATCGTTGGAGACCACCGGACTAGGAACCCTTTCCTCTTGATGACTGCCTTTCCCCACAGATGGAGTTGTCCTCTCAGCTTGATCCTGCAGGGTGTTCCCAGATCTGCGTCTAGGGCTGAACAAAACAATCCTTTTTTTCTTCTTTCCCTTCTTCAAGAGCAGAGCCTTCAGATCTTGTTGCCCCTGGGTCAAATTCATGATCAGCCCTTGGAATTGGGCGTTCTGAGCCTGGAGGGCCTTGATAGTGTGCTCGATTGAGGATTCCGGATTCATGACGAGATTGCTGAAATAAACAGCGAAGAAGGTAAGTAACCTGCAAAGAAAGGGTACCTGTTATGCAATGATATGTATGACATGCATGCAATGATTTCAAGGACCTCGCGGGGTAAATAGAGAAACTTGTTAGAGTTGAAAACTGGTAACTTGATTAAAGGTACTTCATGTTGTTGAGAGTCCTTCTTCAAGGGTCAAAGGCTCGCCATATCCAGTGGGTCATAGCCCCTGACAACTTTGGCTAGAGGAAAATAAATCCTCTTTGCCCCTTGCTAGATGTTTGATTTATCATGACCTGCATCACAAGCCCTTGAGATCCTTGAAATGGGTTAGGATGTATGCAATGGTATGATGTTATGCTATGCATGGGGTAATTTAAGTAACCCTGTTATGAGTCCCAATTAAGGACTGTAAACAAAACCTGCAAGAAACTCAAGTGTCAGATAACAAGCATGCAAATAGTCAAGTTGGAAGGCACACAAGTCACACAAGAGAGCCCTTAGAGTTTAGGCCAGCATGGGGTCTAGGTATTACCCTCTTTCAGTTTGTTGGTTAAGACCTGTCCTATCAAAGTAATCGGGTTCTTAGAGGATCCCAATATCATTGACTACCCTCAATCGGTCATAACTCCAGCATCGCAATCTTTTCTTGCGGCCAGAACCATCGCGAGAGTTTAGCCTCAATGGGCATAGCATACTGCTACTGTTCTAATGGCCAAGTTGTGTCATTTAAGGTTCTAAGGTTGTTGGTGCTTAATGACTCCTCAGAAGACCCATATTCTCCCCGTTTCAACACGAGGGATATCGGTACAGACCAAGGCGCCACACCAACGTAGCCACTGCTTCACCCATGTCGGTATACGCCGGACAGGTCCCTCACAGCTTATGCTACATAAACAGGGTATCCCCAGATCCGGGTTAGGATCTATGTAACTCCCGTGCAACCCACAAATTTAAAGCAGACAAGTCAATATAATTGAAAACACAGTTATGAACTAACCCTAAGGTACACCTCACTTTATAAGTTTGTCCCCAGCAGAGTCGCCAGTTCTGTGATCGGTGGATCTGGAACTGACTGTTTAACGCTGGTTCGCGAAATGTCGCGGAAGCAAGAGTCGCCACCATCTTTTATTTTCTCCAAATGGAAAGGACAAAAGCACAGAAAAATTCCTTAAAGAGATTGCTCTCGGTTCGGGAGGTAGATTATAGAAAGGGAAGGTGTTAGTACCCTTTCTATCCATGGTTATCCATGGGCTCTTAGATACTTGCTCATTGTGTTTTCAAAAATGGTTTGTTTGCTTTTCAACTGTGGGTTTTAAAAAGTTTCTTTGAAAATTCCAGTTCGACTCTTGTATCGGTCCTCAAGAGTGTTTGAAAAATGCTTTCGAAAGCTTTTTGAAAATGTGTCGGTGTGAAAAGTATTTTTGAATTTGTTTTTGAAATTAGAGCAAGTATCTAGAGTCGTCTACCTACCCTAAGGAATTCGTCTGTGTAAATATCCTTAAAGTAGTGCCATCCCACCATTGAGAGGTAGGTAGCACCACCATTGGAGGTGTTCGGGTCAATTCGAGGGTTCGGGACATGGTGATCACCAGAGCAATAGGAAGACACCTTAGAAGCTACCCTCATGCCAGGTTCCCGGATCATGAGGACTTACTAAGACATCCTCTACTCGACGATCACCTTTCGAGGCAAGGCAACAGTGAGGCGTACCCTAGGGGTGGTGTGTGCGATTCGTGTGTCGTTTTCATTTGCATTTATCTTGTCATGTTATTGGTGTTCTACGCTTGCTTTTATTTTTGCCCATACAGTCTTTCATGCCATTATTTAACAGTTAAAAGTTTGCGGAAAGTAAAATTTCTAAGCTATTACAAAAGGCGCGGGTCCACATCGCCAAAAGTTTCTCGAACCCGATTTTGACAGAAAATAAATAAATAAAGGTAAATAAAGAATTAAAAACGCGAGGAATTAATTACAAGGCTTCGGGAGAGATACATGAATATTTAAACGAAATAAAATAATATAAAAATTAAATTGAAACGAGGGCGTTGGACCCCTTTTGCAAAATTAAACTAATGAGGAATTAATTAAAATTAGAAAAAGAAAGAATTTGTTTTTTTGGCATTTTTTAGTATTTTAGGATTTAATATGAAAAAGGGAATTAATTAAAATTAAAATAAAATGCAAACCCTAATTCTAGTGGCTTTTAATTTATTAAGAAGAATATTGAATTTTAACCTAATTTAAACCTAATTTTTATATGCAATTTAATTTATGAAAATAAATATTTAGTTATTTTAATTATTATAAAAGAAAAATAAAAAGGAATAAAATTTAATCAAACCTAATTCTGTGTTTTTTAATTTATTATTAAAAGAATTAAAATTAACACCTAATTTAAAACTAATTTTATTTACATGTAAATTTATTTAAGAAAATACTAAAATAAAAATTATTTATTGTTTTAACCCTTTTCTGATTTTTTTTATGATATTTTATATTTTGTGAAAATAATTAATTAATTAAATACAAGAATTAAAATAAAAATAGAAATGATGTAAAAAAAGAAAATATTTAAACAAAGCAAACCTAGGGGGGTTGTAGTCCCCAATATGGAGGTATAATCCTGAGAAATCTGGCCCAATAAGCATGGTCCGTTTGACTTTTCCAGGCAACATGCTGGCGCGTGGACCAGGGTTTATGGTGTTCCTCAATTCTGAGCCTTTGATTTGAGTCCCTTGGACGCGTGGACGACTGGATTATGGAGGTGCATGGTGTGCCTTGATATTGAAACTGCACGTGAATTCTTATTGAAAAATAATGTGGACGTAATGTAGACCTGGGGCTCGAACCCAGGTCATGAGGATTAACACCACTACGCCTTGCCAGTTGTTCTAGACGCGCTTTCTGTAATTAATATAATAAACAAACAATATAAAACAAACGCGTTAGTGTGTTCTTTTTTCCGCGCGAATTTTTGAATTGACCAACCAGCTTATGCCACCACATCTTCTTCTTCATTGTGTTTATTTTTCCTGAAATACACAAAACATTGGCAACGGTTTTCACGCGTTGCCTAAGACACCATACAAGAAAATAGCGATTAAGCATGGAACGCTCATAAATTGGGCGCGACACATGGATTCTCTTCGTCCAGATGCGTTCGTTTTGATGGTCAAGGCCCCAAGTCTCAATTTTTCCTTATTTGAGAAGCCCTAATTCAAGGTCCTGTAAACCCTAGAAATTGACAATGGCATAATCGCGTATACAGCTCAAAAACACAATTAAATACATGGGTTAGCTTCAGAATCAAATGACCAACATGAATCAATAATTAAATTTCATAAAGAATGCATGGAATAGGATGTACGATTATGAAATTTATTTGAAACAGGTGGACTCCATTGTACCAATTCCTGGCGTTTTGATGAGCGTTTGTGATTGGAAAACGTTCAGTAATGCTTGAGGAAGCTAATGGAATAGGTTTTGAAGCTTGAATCGCCCTAGAGAATGGCTTTCAGATTTTGAGTTTCTTAACAAAAATTTCAAGTTTGATTGTTAGGTTTTTGAGCAGCTGCGTGTGTAGGATGATTAGGGTTGTGATTAGGCTTATGTATTGAGTCCATTAGGTCAAGAAAAATAGAACAAATCAATTGCATTCATGGTTTTTGGAAATTTGATTTTTAAGATCTTTTCCAAATATTTTCCATGTGTTTTTGTACCAATTAAGATCAATTCAATCCAAATCTTTCTATATTGAGTCATGCACGAAATCTTGAGGATAAAACATGCACAAAAAGATTGAAAAAACTTAGGTTAGCATTTTTCATGTATTTATTTTAATTTAAATAAATTATTATTAATAAAAATCCAAATAAATAAATAAAAAATGAATAAAAACTTCCCTTTGGGCCAAGTGGTCGTACACATGCCATGGATGATGATTTGTGGAAGAAAAATGGGCCCATTAGCAATTTTAGGTCATTTGAGCCAATGTTGACTTTTCAAAATATCCAAAAATTTCCCAACTTCCACAAGGCATAACTTGCTCAATTTTTAAGATTTTCTCATGTTCTTGGACATTTTGGAAAGGTCTTTGAGTCCTCTAACCAATGCCTTTGGTCCCATGTCATTTTGATTTACCAATATCAAGTTATGGCCTTTGACTTAAAGTCCCTTTTTGTTGACTTTTGAAAATGACCTATAATGTTGAAATTGATAACTTTTTGTGAGAGCATTTCTTGGACTTGAAGTATGAAGATGAGTTGTAGGAAATGTCTTTCTCTTCAAAATGAGCTTTGGATGGAATTTTTCTGATAATCCATGTGAAAGTTATGCCCTAGTCAATCTACAGTTGACTTTTTTAGCTGTCCAAATAAGGAAACTTTTGCATCTTGATGATTTTTGAGCCAAACTTTGAGAATCATGATCAAGCATTGATCAAATGATGTTTGTGGCTTCAAAATGATGTGTTGACCAAAAATTTGAACTTTTGACTGTCAAATGACCATTTTGCCCCTACAGTTGACTGTAGTGCAATTAGGGTTTTTGACTGTGCAATTTTGTGCTGAAAGTCTTGAAACTTGGTATGAGGATGCTTGACCATATTTGTAGGCATGTGAGACTTGATTGAGCCTTTAGAAACTTCATTTTATTGATCAGAACACAAGCCCTAATTTTGACTGTATAGGAGGCTCTTGCACAGTGCAACCCTGGAGAATTTTGTAGCTTGACTTTGCAAATCTTTGAAGAATATGGGAGGGCCAATTTTTTGGTACAACATCTATATATTATCTTTCAGAATGTATTTGTTTTACTGTGAACGTCTGATCAATCTCTTTTCAGAAAGATAGAACATGCAGATTGTATCAGATGCTATTCTTAAAGTTCTGAGCATTTCAGCTAAAGGATAGACGTGCTGCTCACTAAATCAAACAAGTGTCATCCAATCATCAGCAAATCTCTGAAGCAGAACGCGTGCACGCTTCTGAGAAGGCAAAACGCTGATTGGGTTCATTGAGACACATGTCTGGTAACCGTTTCAAGTATCTTTCTCAAATCCCCCAAAATCAGCAAGCATTAAATGAAAGTAATCATGTTTTAAAACGTAATCATGATTTTATTTCTCTTTCTTGAAACCGTTTACACTTTCAAAAAGTTTTTTGAAATCTATTTAAGCACTTTAACTTCTCACATTAATCCTTTACCGTTTCTTACAATCTTACAAATATTTCTCTGCATTTTCTCTGTGTGTTCATCTCTCTCAAAAGAAACCCATTTTTTCAGTTTTCTCAGAAAAAACCCTAAGTGTGAACATGGCAACCTCCAGCAATGTCTCTGCAGGTTCTCAGAAGAAGGCTTCTTCTGAACAGTACCAAGTTCCATTCAGAACACTCCTTACACCAGTAAAGAATTTGGAAGTGCTGTCTGAACTAATTGTTGACTTCTCCGGTCTGAAAGAAAATGGTTTTGACCTGACAAAAGAAGTTAGGGCACAGGGATGGGAGAGATATTTTGATAGGTTGGTTGGACCAACGTTCCCAGTCTTGGTCAAGGAGTTCTGGATTCATGCGTCCTCATCAACGCATCAAGTCACCTCCTACATAATGGGAAAGAAGATTGTGATCACTGAGGATCACATAGCAAAATTGATTGGTTACAGTGGCGGTGGTGTCCACTGTATCGATATGGCTTAAAGATGCTCTGACGTTGGTGTCATTGCAGAGCAGATTTTCACCCATGGGGTTCCCAGCAGCAAGATCAGAGACTTAAAGGATCACCACAGAGTATGGGCGAAGATCATTCTGGGGTGCTTTAATCACAGGAAGCCAACAAGTTCCCCTGATTATATAAATATAGATCAACAGTTTCTGATCTATTTTATTAATCAGAAGGTAAAAATCAACTTGGCTCATCTTCTGTTTAATCACCTCAGGACCAGCGTCAAGGAGACAAGGGAAGAAGAAAGGACAAAGAGGGATTGGATACCCTTTGGCAGGTTAATATCAGATATTCTGACTGAGAATAGGCTGATAGAGCACCTCACAGAAGCTCAAGAATTAAGTACCATTGAACCAACTGTTGGCAAGCCTCTGAACGCCAAGAATCTGAAGAAAATGAAACTGATAGAGAATATCAGAAAGGAGCCCATCGTTACTCCTCTTGCTGACATCACCAGAAGAAGAGTCCCTCTGGACGACTTTCCGTTATTTTCTGAGATAGAATTTAAACCAGTGGTGGTTCTTAGATACTTGGACGCTTGCAAGGCTGATGGTACAGATCCCAAGCTGAATATCAAAGATCTGCACCAACCACAACCAGAAGTTTCTCTGAAGAAGACGAAGAAAAGGAAGGCCACTTCAGAAGGATCATCCCAGCAGACACCCAAGAAAAGAGGTAATTTATCTGCTGCTTCTGTTTTAAATTCTTCTGCTATTCCAACATCAATCCCAACTCCAGCTTCACATGAAATTCCAATCCCCATACCAACTATTGATGAAACCGAACCAGAAGATGACCCTTCTGAGTCACTGACTCTCAGGAGACCCCGCACCAAACATCCAAAACCCACAACTTCAACAGCATCAGAACTTGACAAAGTTCTGTCTGACATTGATCAACGTGTTTCTGATCACCTCTCAAATAATCCAAACACTGAACCAGAAATTGCCCACTCTCCTCAACCAGAACAACCTCTTTCACCCATACCAGAAGAACCACAAATTCCACAACAACCAGAAATTCAACCTCCTTCTCCACAACCAGCAATTCCTCCTCCCTCTCCTCAACCAGAAATTCATCCTCCATCACCTCAACCATCACCTTCACCATCACCTTAACCTGAGTTTCATCATTCTGAAACTCCATCACCTGAACCTCATTCTTCTCAATCCTCTGAGCCACAACCCCTGGCAATTCATCTGCCATGTGGAACAACTGTAACCATGGCCCAGCTGCCATCCTCGCCAGAAACTACCCCTCCAAATACTCCAAAAACCCCAAACAGTCCAATTATTATTTCTGATTCTCCCACTCCATCTCCCAAACAAACTACAGAAGACCCCAGCAGGACCTTCATAGATTTAACAATCCTTGACCGTCTTGCTGATCTCAAACACAAAATAGCCATTCCCAAACTAAAACAGCCAGATGTTGGCTCTGGCATTGTGAATTTTGAAACAGGTGTGCAGCAATGGATTGCTTCTCTGAAGCAAGTTTGCCCTGGAATGATTGATCCTGCTGCCTCAGACCAGCTCTGGACACGCTTCAGAATATGGGTACGTGCTGAAGCCCTCAAATTGCAAGACATCAATTATGAGCAGGCACAACAGAACTTCAGCAAGCTGCTGAAGGAAGTTGAAAGTCAGCTGCCACAGGAAGACGTGCTCCTTCTGGATAGTGAGCCATGGTCTGAGAAGCGCCCAGCTTCAAAAGTGCAGCCAGAAGAAGATCAGACAACTCAAGCTGAAGTCAGTCAAGCTGAAGATGTTGCAGAAAGCTCTCAGAAGCTCCCTGCTTCTGATGTTTCTCAAGCTGCCTTGGACAGGCAGACTCTGGAAGAGCTGAAGCTGAATGATATTCGTCTGCAGCAAAGAATGGATGAAAATGATCATAATATGAAGGAAAGGATGGACGTGCAAGATAGCAAGATAGATACAGTAGTCAGCATGGTGCACAAGCAGACTAAAACTGCTGATCAGATTAAGGCAATGCTGGAGACTCTGTTCACACGCTTCCCATCCCAACCTTAGTTTGTCATTCATGATATTTTCAATGTTTTTCTTTGCATATCTTTTGTACTGTTTTGTCTGGCTTTGAATATTTTAATATAACAAGTTTTTCTGCTCTGATCGTTTTAGCACATCACTTGCACTTTTTGATTGCTGACAAAAAGGGGGAGAACAAGAATGATATTTTTCAATAACGGATTACTGAGACAAAAAGTCTCAAACATTCTAACTCTGATATACTTGAATATGTTTTCTGTTTTTGCATAAGTCTACAGGTACAAGAAGGTAATCACCTCTGATACACTAAAGCTCTGAAGTTCTGATAGTCAAAGCTCTGATACTCTGATCCAAAGCAAAGCTCTGATATTCTGATGTTCAAAGAAAGTCAATAAATATCTGATCCTGAAGAACTCTTGGAATTAAAAAGGGAAGTAATAAATTCAGGGGGAGTATCTCCGATCTAAACTCTGACATCTCGTTATCCCTTATCTTTTATAACTTCTTATTTAATTCTGATATAACTTATCATTTAGTTATCCCTGATAATTTTCACGCTATTTTCAATTTAAAAATATCTAGTTTTTGTCATCATCAAAAAGGGGGAGATTGTTAGAACAAAGTTTGAATCTACTACCCTAAGTTTAAGTTTTGATGATAACAAAATGAAAAGATATATTAATTATGTGATTCATGTAAAGAACTATTTGCTACCTAAAAATTACTTTCTGATTTACAGAAACTCTGATGGGTATCAGCAAGAGTACATCATAATCAGCATCAGAAAATTAGATATCAACATCAGCATCAGAAGATGCTATATTAGATACCAGAATCAGAAGAACAACTCACGCTTATGCTGAAGCTTAATGAACAGATCTGCGCTCAACACTCTGAACTCTGATAAAGACAACAACAGTTCATCAGCACTTAAGCAGCGTCAGAATGAGCCAAAGCTAGAACATGCTTAAGTAGCAACGGTACTGTGCATTCAAGACAAGTTATTACCAACGGCATCATTCCAGACAAGATCTGCTTAATAAGGAAAGATTGTTATTGGCATTGAATCAGAATTATTGCTCTAACGTTCACTAATTCCAATGCTATATAAACAAGTCAATGAAGATTGAATTGGCTAATGCTCTACAACAATCTACACGCCTAAAAGCTATTCATCATCTTCCTCACTCTCAGTTTGCTAAAAGCTCCAAAATTCCTTACTCAATTATTTTAGCAATCTAGTTTCCATAAGCTTAATTTGTGTAGTATCACAGTTGTGCTAAACAGTTTTGTAGAAAACATTCCCACACTTAGTGTTCAATTCTTTGTAAGAAAGTAATTCCTTGAGAAACCGGTTTGTGGTTTGCATCAAGAAGGCTTTAGCAGTTGTTAAAGCAGATTGTAATATTCAGTTGAATATAGTGGATTAAGACCTCGTTGGAGAGAGGCGAAATCACCTTGACGGGTGGACTGGAGTAGTTTGAGATCAAACGAACCAGGATAAAAATATCGTGTTCATTGCATTGATTTTCAGTTTTACAATTCAACCCCCCCCCTTCTTGTGTTTTTCACTTCTTCAATTGGCATCAGAGCGCCTGGTTCTGAGCTAAAACACTTAACCGTGTCAGTACAAGATCCAGCGTCAGAAAAACACAATGGCAGGAACTTATTCACACACCAGCAATGACAACAATGAAGACAGAGACAGATTCAGCGGCAAACCTCCAGTCTTTGATGGAGAAAATTTTGATTACTGGAAAGACAGAATTGAAAGCTTCTTTCTGGCACATGATGCTGATCTGTGGGACATGGTGACAGATGGATACACGCACCCTATGAATGCAAGCGGTCAGAAGATTGATAGAAATGCAATGTCTGACCAACAAAAGCGTGACTTCAAAAATCACCACAAGGCCAGAACCATCCTTCTCAGCGCCATCTCTTATGCTGAATATGAAAAGATCTCTAACAGAGACACTGCAAAGAACATGTTTGACTCACTCAGAATGACGCATGAGGGAAACGTTCAGGTCAAAGAAACTAAAGCTCTTGCGCTCATTCAGAAGTATGAGGCATTCAAAATGGAAGAAAGTGAATCCATTGAAACAATGTTCTCAAGATTCCAGATTCTGGTAGCTGGTCTCAAGGTTCTAGACAAAGGTTACTCTACTGCTGATCACGTCAAGAAGACCATCAGAAGCTTACCTAAGCAGTGGAGGCCAATGGTTACAGCTCTGAAGCTAGCAAAAGATCTCAACAAAATTTCTCTGGAGGAACTTATCAGCTCCCTCATAAGTCATGAGATAGAGCTAGAAGCTGATGAACCTCAGAAGCAAGGTAAGCCTTTAGCATTAAAATCTAACAAAAAATCGGAGTCTAAAGTTTTGCAGGCAGTTAAAGAAACATCTGATGGATCCTCATCAGAAGAAGACGAACTTTCTCTCCTCTCCAGAAGAGTGAATCAACTGTGGAAGCAGAGGCAAAGGAAGTTCAGGAATCCCAGAAGATCTGATCAGAATGAGTCTTCTTCCAGATACAGAAGGACAGATTCTTCCTCTGGATACAGAAGATCTGAAGGTTCCTCAGGAAGCAGAAAGCCAAACACCAAGGACATCATCTGCTATGAGTGCAATGAGCAAGGACACTACAAGAGTGACTACCCAAAGCTTCAGAGGGAAAAGCCCAAAAAGAAGCTTAGAAGAGAAAAGAAGAAAAGTCTCATGGCTACATGGGATGACTCGGACTCGTCTGAAGCTGACTCAGAATCAGATGATGAGAGAGCAAACATAACTCTCATGGACAACATTTCAGAAGATAGTGAAGCTTCTGAATCAGACTCAGAATCAGATACTGAAGAGGTATTTCCTGACTTTGCAATTAATTTTACTAAGGCTAAACTTGCTGAAAGCCTTAATGAAATTCTGGAAAGGTACCAGCAGATTAGAGTTAAATTCAGAAACCTGAAAAGGAATCTTGAATCTGACTCTAATAAGACTGAGAGTCTTAAATTGGAAAATTCTGAGCTGAGAAATAAAATTTCAAAATTAGAAAATGTTTTATAAAACTCTCAGAAGGAACCAATCTCTGAAACTCCCAGCAGCGCTGATGAGATCATCAAGGAGTATGATCACAGTTTCCAGAAGTTCCTTGCTAAAAGCATAGATAGAAGCAAAATGGCTTCAATGATCTATGGAGTTAGCAGAAACGGCAGGAAGGGAATAGGATACCAAGGTAAGGTTCCTACACCAGAGAATGTCATGGATTTAACCATTAAACACACTCCTCTGAACTCACATTTCGTGTATGGTCACACACATGATATTAAATACACTAGCAGTAAGTATTCTGTGAAACCAAAATTCAACCAGAGTTTTGGTAAATCTAACAAATCAGGACCCAAGAAAATCTGGGTACCTAAGGATAAAATAATACATGTTGCAGATATCTTTAGCAGCAAATCAGAAACACCAGTCATGGTACCTGGACTCTGGCTGCTCGCGACACATGACGGGAAGAAGGCATATGTTCCAAAGCCTGGAACTTAAGCCTGGAGGCCACGTTGGCTTTGGAGGCAATCAGAGGGGAAAGATCATTGGCTCTGGAACTGTAGGTAATGGAAATCTTCCCTCTATAAATAATGTTCTACTAGTAGATGGATTAATGCATAATCTGTTATCCATAAGTCAATTAAGTGATAACGGTTATGATATAATCTTTAATCAAAAATCATGTAAAGCTGTTAGTCAGAAAGATGGGACTATCCTGTTTAATGGAAAGAGGAAAAACAACATTTACAAAATCAAACTTTCTGAACTAAAAAGTCAGAATGTAAAGTGTCTTCTGTCTGTTAACAACGAGCAGTGGATCTGGCACAGAAGATTGGGGCATGTTAGTATGAGAAGAATATCTCAGATTAACAAACTCAATCTGGTCAGAGGACTTCCTAATTTGAAGTTCAATTCAGATGCTCTGTGTGAAGCATGTCAGAAAGGCAAGTTTGCAAAACCTTCTTTCAAATCTAAAAATGTTGTTTCTACCTCTAAGCCATTAGAACTTCTGCACATTGACTTATTTGGACCAGTTAAAACTGCTTCAGTCAGTGGCAAGAAGTATGGGTTAGTAATCGTAGATGACTATAGCAAATGGACATGGGTAAAGTTCTTAAGACACAAGGACGAGTCACACTCTGTGTTTGTTACCTTCTGTAACCAAGTTCAGAATGAAAAGGATCTTAGAATCGTTAAAGTCAGAAGTGATCATGGTGGAGAGTTTGAAAACAAATATTTTGAGTCATTCTTTAATGACAGAGGCATTCTGCATGATTTCTCTTGTCCTAGAACTCCCCAACAAAATGGAGTTGTAGAACGAAAGAACAGAACATTGCAAGAAATGGCTAGAACCATGATCAATGAGACAAACGTTGCTAAGATCTTCTGGGCAGAGGCAATAAACACAGCGTGCTACATTCAGAATAGAATCTCAATAAGACCTATTCTGGAAAAGACTCCATATGAATTGTGGAAGAACAGAAAGCCCAACATTTCATATTTTCATCCATTTGGATGTACTTGTTTTATGTTAAATACAAAGAATTATTTGAACAAGTTTGACTCTAAAGCACAGAAGTGTATTATGTTAGGATACTCTGAACGCTCAAGAGGGTACAGAGTATACAATACAGAAACAC
The DNA here is from genome assembly GCA_948472305.1 of Vicia faba. NCBI lineage: Eukaryota > Viridiplantae > Streptophyta > Magnoliopsida > Fabales > Fabaceae > Vicia > Vicia faba. The sequence continues at coordinate 1,186,436,367 of OX451738.1, forward strand.
AGATTGTGGAAGAATCAATCAGTGTTCGTTTTGATGATAAGCTTGACTCTGAAAAGTCAAAGCAGAATGAAGTTTTTGCAGGTATGGAAATTGAATTTACAGGTTCTGAAGACAAGTCATCAGAAGCTCTCAACACAGACACTCCTTCAACATCTGAAAGGAGCACTTCTAGCAATCCTACAACAGCTGCTGATCAACCTCAGAAGAGATTACCCAGAAGCAGTTTGGATCATCTAAAAGAAACTATCTTAGGAAGAAAGGAAGATCCAATCAGAACAAGAGCAAGCTTCAGAAACTCTGAAGAAACCCTCATGGGACTTGTGTCTCTGATTGAACCTTCTTCTATTGATGAAGCACTTCTGGACAACGACTGGATTCTAGAAATGCAAGAAGAGCTGAATCAGTTCACCAGAAATGACGTATGGGATCTTGTTCCCAGACCAAAAGGATTCAACGTTATTGGAACAAGATGGGTGTTCAGAAACAAGCTAAATGAACAAGGTGAAGTCATTAGAAACAAAGCACGACTGGTAGCACAAGGTTATAGTCAGCAAAAGGGAATAGACTATACAGAAACCTTTTCTCCAGTCGCCAGGTTAGAATCTATCAGACTTTTAATTTCATTTGCTGTTAATAGAGGCATCACTCTGTATCAGATGGATGTCAAGAGTGCATTCTTAAATGGTTATATAGAAGAAGAGGTTTATGTGCACCAACCCCCTGGTTTTGAAAATACAAAACATCCAGAACATGTTTTCAAACTAAAGAAGTCACTATATGGTCTGAAACAAGCTCCCAGAGCTTGGTATGAAAGACTAAGTAACTTTCTGTTAGAAAATGAATTCACCAGAGGGAAGGTGGACACTACCTTATTCTGTAAGTCAGTTAAGAATGACATCTTAGTCTGTCAAATTTATGTTGATGATATTATTTTTGGATCTACTAATCCTTCTCTTGGAAGAAAATTTGCTAAGTGTATGCAGGCAGAATTTGAGATGAGCCTCATGGGGGAACTGAAATTCTTTCTAGGAATTCAGATCAATCAAACTCCAGAGGGAACTTACATTCATCAGAGCAAATATGTCAGAGATCTTCTGAAGAAATTTGACCTCTCAGAATGTAAGCCATCAAATATTCCAATGCATCCCACGTGCATTCTGGAAAGAGAAGAGGTAAGCAAAAAGGTAGAACAGAAGGTCTACAGAGGTATGATTGGTTCTCTCCTTTATCTGACAGCTTCAAGACCTGATATCTTATTCAGCGTATGTATTTGTGCTAGATTCCAATCAGATCCTAGAGAATCTCACTTAACAGCTGTTAAGCGAGTTTTCAAGTATCTGAAAGGTACTACTAATCTGGGTTTATTTTATAGAAAATCTAGTGATTACAGCTTAGTAGGCTACTGCGATGCTGACTTTGCTGGAGACAGCGTAGAGCGTAAAAGTACTTCTGGAAGCTGCCAGTTTCTGGGAGAAAATTTGATCTCTTGGTCCAGCAAAAGGCAATTCACAATTGCGCTATCAACAGCAGAAGCTAAGTACATAGCAGCAGCAGGATGTAGCACACAAATGCTCTGGATGAAAAGTCAGCTTGAAGACTTCTAGATTTTTGAGAGTAACATCCCTATACTCTGTGACAATACTTCTGCTATTTGCTTAAGTAAGAATCCCATTTTACATTCTAGAGCTAAGCATATAGAAATAAAACATCACTTCATTAGGGACTATATTCAGAAAGGAATTTTGAACTTAAAATTTATTGATACAGACCACCAATGGGCTGATATCTTCACTAAACCCCTTTCTGAAGATAGATTCAATTTCATTCTGAAACATCTCAGCATGAAAATCTGCCCAAAATGAAAATGCTTTAATTCTATATATTATCTTTCAGAATGTATTTGTTTTACTATGAACTTCTGATCAATCTCTTTTTAGAAAGATAGAACATGCAAATTGTATCAGATGCTGTTCTTAAAGTTCTGAGCATTTCAGCTAAAGGATAGACGTGCTGCTCACTAAATCAAACAAGTGTCATCCAATCATCAGCAAATCTCTGAAGCAGAACGCGTGCACGCTTCTGAGAAGGCAAAACGCTGATTGGGTGCATTGAGACACATGTCTGGTAACCGTTTCAAGTATCTTTCTCAAATCCCCCAAAATCAGCAAGCATTAAATGAAAGTAATCATGTTTTAAAACGTAATCATGATTTTATTTCTCTTTCTTGAAACCATTTACACTTTCAAAAAGTTTTTTGAAATCTATTTAAGCACTTTAACTTCTCACATTAATCCTTTACCGTTTCTTACAATCTTACAAATATTTCTCTGCATTTTCTCTGTGTGTTCATCTCTCTCAAAAGAAACCCATTTTTTCAGTTTTCTCAGAAAAAACCCTAAGTGTGAACATGGCAACCTCCAGCAATGTCTCTGCAGGTTCTCAGAAGAAGGCTTCTTCTGAACAGTACCAAGTTCCATTCAGGACACTCCTTACACCAGTAAAGAATTTGGAAGTGTTGTCTGAACTAATTGTTGACTTCTCCGGTCTGAAAGAAAGTGGTTTTGACCTGACAGAAGAAGTTAGGGCACAGGGATGGGAGAGATATTTTGATAGGTTGGTTGGACCAACGTTCCCAGTCTTGGTCAAGGAGTTCTGGATTCATGCGTCCTCATCAACGCATCAAGTCACCTCCTACATAATGGGAAAGAAGATTGTGATCACTGAGGATCACATAGCAAAATTGTGATCTCTGACGTTGGTGTCATTGCAGAGCAGATTTTCACCCATGGGGTTCCCAACAGCAAGATCAGAGACTTAAAGGATCACCACAGAGTATGGGCGAAGATCATTCTGGGGTGCTTTAATCACAGGAAGCCAACAAGTTCCCCTGATTATATAAATATAGATCAGCAGTTTCTGATCTATTTTATTAATCAGAAAGTAAAAATCAACTTGGCTCATCTTCTGTTTAATCACCTCAGGACCAGCGTCAAGGAGACAAGGGAAGAAGAAAGGACAAAGAGGGATTGGATACCCTTTGGCAGGTTAATATCAGATATTCTGACTGAGAATAGGCTGATAGAGCACCTCACAGAAGCTCAAGAATTAAGTACCATTGAACCAACTGTTGGCAAACCTCTGAACGCCAAGAATCTGAAGAAAATGAAACTGATAGAGAATATTAGAAAGGAGCCCATCGTTACTCCTCTTGCTGACATCACCAGAAGAAGAGTCCCTCTGGACGACTTTCCGTTATTTTCTGAGATAGAATCTAAACCAGTGGTGGTTCTCAGATACTTGGACGCTTGCAAGGCTGATGGTACAGATCCCAAGCTGAATATCAAAGATCTGCACCAACCACAACCAGAAGTTTCTCTGAAGAAGACGAAGAAAAGGAAGGCCACTTCAGAAGGATCATCCCAGCAGACACCCAAGAAAAGAGGTAATTTATCTGCTGCTTCTATTTTAAATTCTTCTGCTATTCCAACATCAATCCCAACTCCAGCTTCACATGAAATTCCAATCCCCATACCAACTATTGATGAAACCGAACCAGAAGATGACCCTTCTGAGTCACTGACTCTCAGGAGACCCCGCACCAAACATCCAAAACCCACAACTTCAACAGCATCAGAACTTGACAAAGTTCTGTCTGACATTGATCAACGTGTTTCTGATCACCTCTCAAATAATCCAAACACTGAACCAGAAATTGCCCACTCTCCTCAACTAGAACAACCTCTTTCACCCATACCAGAAGAACCACAAATTCCACAACAACCAGAAATTCAACCTCCTTCTCCACAACCAGCAATTCCTCCTCCCTCTCCTCAACCAGAAATTCATCCTCCATCACCTCAACCATCACCTTCACCATCACCTCAACCTGAGTTTCATCATTCTGAAACTCCATCACCTGAACCTCATTCTCCTCAATCCTCTGAGCCACAACCCCTGGCAATTCAGCTGCCATGTGGAACAATTGTAACCATGGCCCAGCTGCCATCCTCACAAGAAACTACCCCTCCAAATACTCCAAAAACCCCAAACAGTCCAATTATTATTTCTGATTCTTCCACTCCATCTCCCAAACAAACTACAGAAGACCCCAGCAGGACCTTCATCGATTTAACAATCCTTGACCGTCTTGCTGATCTCAAACACAAAATAGCCATTCCCAAACCAAAACAGCCAGATGTTGGCTCTGGCATTGTGAATTTTGAAACAGGTGTGCAGTAATGGATTGCTTCTCTGAAGCAAGTTTGCCCTGGAATGATTGATCCTGCTGCCTCAGACCAGCTCTGGACACGCTTCAGAATATGGGTACATGCTGAAGCCCTCAAATTGCAAGACATCAATTATGCGCAGGCACAACAGAACTTCAGCAAGCTGCTGAAGGAAGTTGAAAGTCAGCTGCCACAGGAAGACGTGCTCCTTCTGGATAGTGAGCCATGGTCTGAGAAGCGCCCAGCTTCAAAAGTGCAGCCAGAAGAAGATCAGACAACTCAAGCTGAAGTCAGTCAAGCTGAAGATGTTGCAGAAAGCTCTCAGAAGCTCCCTGCTTCTGATGTTTCTCAAGCTGCCTTGGACAGGCAGACTCTAGAAGAGCTGAAGCTGAATGATATTCGTCTGCAACAAAGAATGGATAAAAATGATCAGAATATGAAGGAAAGGATGGACGTGCAAGACAGCAAGATAGATACAGTAGTCAGCATGGTGTACAAGCAGACTGAAACTGCTGATCAGATTAAGGCAATGCTGGAGACTCTGTTCACACGCTTCCCACCCCAACCTTAGTTTGTCATTCATGATATTTTCAATGTTTTTCTTTGCATATCTTTTGTACTATTTTGTCTGGCTCTGAATATTTTAATATAACAAGTTTTTCTGCTCTGATCGTTTTAGCACATCACTTACACTTTTTGATTGCTGACAAAAAGGGGGAGAACAAGAATGATATTTTTCAATAACGGATTACTGAGACAAAAAGTCTCAAACATTCTAACTCTGATATACTTGAATATGTTTTCTGTTTTTGCATAAGTCTACAGGTACAAGAAGGTAATCACCTCTGATACACTGAAGCTCTAAAGTTCTGATAGTCAAAGCTCTGATACTCTGATCCAAAGCAAAGCTCTGATATTCTGAAGTTCAAAGAAAGTCAATAAAGATCTGATCCTGAAGAACTCTTGGAATTAAAAAGGGAAGTAATAAATTCAGGGGGAGTATCTCCGATCTAAACTCTGACATCTCTTTATCCCTTATCTTTTATAACTTCTTATTTAATTCTGATATAACTTATCATTTAGTTATCCCTGATACTTTTCACGCTATTTTCAATTAAAAAATATCTAGTTTTTGTCATCATCAAAAAGGGGGATATTGTTAGAACAAAGTTTGAATCTACTACCCTAAGTTTAAGTTTTGATGATAACAAAATGAAAAGATATATTAATTATGTGATTCATGTAAAGAACTATTTGCTACCTAAAAATTACTTTCTGATTTACAGAAACTCTGATGGGTATCAGCAAGAGTACATCATAATCAGCATCAGAAAATTAGATATCAACATCAGCATCAGAAGATGCTATATCAGATACCAGAATCAGAAGAATAATTCACGCTTATGTTGAAGCTTGATGAACAGATCTGTGCTTAACACTCTGAACTCTGATAAAGACAACAACAGTTCATCAGCACTTAAGCAGCGTCAGAATGAGCCAAAGCCAGAACATGCTTAAGTAGCAACGGTACTGTGCATTCAAGACGAGTTATTACCAACGGCATCATTCCAGACAAGATCTGCTTAATAAGGAAAGATTGTTATTGGCATTGAATCAGAATTATTGCTCCAACGTTCACTAATTCCAATGCTATATAAACAAGTCAATGAAGATTGAATTGGCTAATGCTCTACAACAATCTACACGCCTAAAAGCTATTCATCATCTTCCTCACTCTCAGTTTGCTAAAAGCTCCAAAATTCCTTACTCAATTATTTTAGCAATCTAGTTTCCATAAGCTTAATTTGTGTAGTATCACAGTTGTGATAAACAGTTTTGTAGAAAACATTCCCACACTTAGTGTTCAATTCTTTGTAAGAAAGTAATTCCTTGAGAAACCGGTTTGTGGTTTGCATCAAGAAGGCTTTAGCAGTTGTTAAAGCAGATTGTAATATTCAGTTGAATATAGTGAATTAAGACCTCGTTGGAGAGAGGAGAAATCACCTTGACGGGTGGACTGGAGTAGTTTGAGATCAAACGAACCAGGATAAAAATATCGTGTTCATTGCATTGATTTTCAGTTTTACAATTCAACCCCCCATTCTTGTGTTTTTCACTTCTTCACCGGTTAGGTCTTCGACTGAGGGAAACATCTTCATCAAGATCTAGGAACTGTCTGGTCTTCAACAGAGGATAATTGTGTTGAGATTTTAGAACTCGTCCACACTTCGACGGAGGAAAATTGTCAAGATTGAGAACCTTATATGTAATTCAACCGAGGATAATTCAGTTGAGATTAAGAACCGGTCAGGTCTTCGACTGAGGGAAACATCTTCATCAAGCTCTAGGAACTATCTTGTCTTCAACGGAGTATAATTCTGTTGAGATTGTAGAACTCGCCCACACTTCGACGGAGGAAAATTGTCGAGATTGAGAACCTTATCTAAAATTCAACCGAGGATAATTCAGTTGAGATTTAAGAACCGATCAGGTCTTCGACTGAGGGAAACATCTTCATCAAGATCTAGGAACTGTCTGGTCTTCAACGGAGTATAATTTTGTTGAGATTGTAGAACTCGTCCACACTTCGACGGAGGAAAATTGTCGAGATTGAGAACCTTATCTGAAATTCAACCGAGGATAATTCAGTTAAGATTTAAGAATCGGTCAGGTCTTCGACTGAGGGAAACATCTTCATCAAGATCTAGGAACTATTTGGTCTTCAATGGAGTATAATTCTGTTGAGATTGTAGAACTCGTCCACACTTCGACGGAGGAAAATTGTCGAGATTGAGAACCTTATCTGAAATTCAACCGAGGATAATTCAGTTGAGATTTAAGAACCAGTCAGGTCTTCGACTGAGGGAAACATCTTCATCAAGATCTAGGAACTGTCTGGTCTTCAATGGAGTATAATTCTGTTGAGATTGTAGAACTCGTCCACACTTCGACGGAGGAAAATTTTCGAGATTGAGAACCTTATCTGAAATTCAACCGAGGATAATTCAGTTGAAATTTAAGAACCAGTCAGGTCTTCGACATAGCTGATAATTTAACTGCCTCCTTCCTGAAAGGTAAAGGTCAGTCATATGCAATGCATGATATAGATCAAGCAATGATGTTCTCAAAATAAATGAGATTATGTTGTATGATGTGTATATGCATGTATCATGATGTATGGAAATGTAATGTCTTAGTTGGGGAAAATAAATCGCGGATAGCTGATGGAGAAAAGAGCTGAATTCTTCGTTTCTGCTGGGGATGGCGAACGAAGGTGATTGCGAGAATAAACCTGTAGGAGAGTATAATTCCATTGGGGGAATAAACTGATGAGGAGATTACTCTGTGGGGAAGAGATGCTCTGCTGAGGATTCCACCGATAAATTCCACTGGGGATGAATTACCGTTGCTGGTGATACTGAATCCTGTTGGGAATTGAATTTCTGTTTGTGAAAGGAAAGAACTCCGCTGGGGATGATCTTTCAGTTGCGACTTCACTGGGGATAACCTTTTAGACTCTAATGGGGATAATCCTTTGAGCTTTGCTGGGGACAATCTTCCTTTGAACTCGGCTGGGGATATTTATTTTTATACTCCGACGGGGACGAACTTCCAGAGTCTAATGGGGATGATTCTTCAACTCCACTAGGGAAGCTTTTTCAGACTGCGCTGGGAAAATTTTAACTCCACTGGGGATATCTTGTATTCTGCTGGGGAATATTCTTATACTCTGTTGGGAATATTAAGGCTGTCAGGGATATTAAGCCCTTTCAGTGTTGATGGTAGATAAACTCTGCTTGGGGAGAATATTACCGATTCATTCACAGTTGCAAGTCTCAGCTGGGGAGAGCTGTCATTACCGTCTTACCTTGCGGGGAGTGAAAGTACCTTGGCCATATTCTTCAGCTGAATTTACCTTTGTACCTTGTGGACAGAGCAACTGTACAACTTAGACATTTCTTATTTGCCCATGTTTCTGCGGGAGAAGGTGCCTGCGGAGGCCCTGTGGATCGAGTATTATCCCCACCTATGAGGTGCTTGATATCTTTCGGTCAAAAATGACAAGTCTTCTTCTGGTAGGCAAGTGACGAGATGACGAGACATAGTCGTACGCTTTGATCCCTAATTTTTTTGCCTGGACCGCCCTTTCGGGTTTTCAGTCCACCGGGATACCCTTTTTTTTCCCAAGCCGCCTTTTCAGGTTTTCGACTTGTCGGGTGTACAATTTTTCATTCTCATCCCTAATTTTTTCCCGAACCCTTTTGGTTCGCCGGGAAGCCCTTATTTTTGCCTAGGCCAGTCAACCTAGCGGGTCTTTATTCATGCGCGGTATTTTCTGACTATGTCCACGCTCTCAGGATGTAGGGAGGTGTCACTGTCGGTAGTGTTGTGTGTCCATACTACCAGAAGATCTTCGTTTGATCATGCAAAAATCGTTGCTGGAATTCATGTCCAATGCCCCAATTGATTCGGATGGAGATTTGCCCCTGGCTATTTGGCATTTTGAGAGATTCCTTGAATCTTGACTTGACTGCCCCAGATGATGGACAATGCTCATGCCGTGCCCCTTGGTTGGAAGTTTTTTTTCCACTTGAGGTGACCCTTTTTATTGAAAAGGTTTTTGTTCACTAGATATTCGTCGTGCGAATTTCTCTGCTGTTTGAACAAATAGTCATATGCAAACAATGTTATTTTAAGAATGCAAAGCTTATGTCTGCCTTGAAGTTTTTGAAAATGCATTTTTTCAGTAAGATAGGAAAATTTTGTAAAATGTGACGTCAACTCAGGATTTACAGCAAGCCCTACAGGAGTCAGGATACCTTTTGTAACAATATGCTTTCGAACTAACCCATGCTTCAGCTAGGACTTTTAAGAGTTATAACGTGGCCTGGTTCACGGTTTAAGAAACAAAGGATAAAGGCTCAAATTTTATTTGTACCCACCCGTTCTTCGTGATGTTCTTCGATCCTAAACTCAGTTAATCGTGCATTATATCTTGTTTGAGTCTTTGCTCTGATATACTAGTGATGGTTCAGATACTGACAATTTATTTTGGACAGGCAGTCATTTTGTTGAGAGTTTGCAGGATCTCTTTCCTTTTGGTTTTTATTATCCTTGTTTTTTGCATGAACTGTTTCTTTTTGTGATTACAATCAGCAGGATGCCCCAGTTTTTCTTAAGTCTCCTTCACAGGTTTTGACTTATTAGACTCTTATTTTGATAGATAATGACTGCCTGTCCTTACGATTATACAGAACCAACACCGTCTTTTGTTTCGGATGGACTTATTTGATGCCATTCATTGTGCACCTTGATCAACTGAGAAAACTACCATGCCCCAGGTTATAATTAAGGGTTTTAATTTGTGAAAAGAAAAACTCCAACTTCTTTGGCTCAAAGGGGTTGACTAGGGATTATCTTCCCTATAACTCCATTATTTAGGATTTGAAACAATGCCTGTACCTCGTCAGCGGGGTCTGTTCAAAAGCATACTGTAGAGATTTTGATATCATTTTCGTTATCCTCCCTCTAAAGGCTTAGAATTTTTAATCAAGAGTTGATCATCACAAAAAATGAAAGCAATTTGAATATAGTGAAATACGAATGGATTGATTCAAAACAGACATATGCAATGCATTGATAAAGTAATAAAGTTTGACATGAATAAATGTTCGAACAATCAAAAGAAGATTACAACTTGAAAATTCTAATGAACAAAAAGTCTTCTCGTCTCAGTACTTGTCACTTCAAATGGTGAACCTTGGGGGGTGGCAAAAGAATTCAATCTGACTGTCTTGTGTAAGTTCTAATGCTCCTTCATCAATCAGGTCTTGAATTTTGTTGCTCAACGCCCAACAGATGTTACTATCATGCCCGGGCTATTGGAGTGATATGCACACCTTGCATCAGGATTGTACCTTGGGGAGGCTATGTTGGGATTCTTATGAGGGTCCATTAATGTCACCAGATTCAATCTCAACAGGTGTTATAAAGCCTGAGACAAAGACATGTTGAGCTTGGTAAATTGCCTCTTGGGCATATTTGGCTTACTCTGATCAACCCATTGGCAAGGTTGTTGTTGGACCCGTGAGGTAGTAGCAACTTGGAGAGGTCTATTCTTCATCAAACCAAACCTTTGACTTCTCGGAAGTTGATTAATGAATTGGTCCCCGACCTTGACTGTTTGCTTCATGTTGTTGTATCTGTCTTGATGAAGCTAGTTAATAATGATTCTCAGCTCTTCTTGTTCCCGAGCTAAGCCTTGGATAAGAGCCATTTGCCCCAGCATCTGGGTTTTCATGGCACTGAACTCAGCTTGCAGTTGTTCCAGCCGTTCGTCCTTATTGTCTTCAGGACTTTTCTTGACCAAGTTCCCAACGATGAGTGTTTTCAACTCTTCATGCCCCTTGGATAGGTTTAGGAATACGTCCCTGAACTGAGCTTGTTGAGTTTGAAGATCTTGGTTGTCTGGTTGGAAAGCCATTGCTGAAATAAACAGCGAGAACATAAGAGACCCGTACTGGGAGACCTGTTATGCAATGATATGTATGTATGCAATGTTTTCAAGGATCCCGCGGGGTAAACAAGAAACTTGTTAGAATTTGAATTTTGCAGCTTTGATTGAAGAAACTTCATGTTGTTAAGAGTCCTTCTTCAAGAGTCAAGCTCACCATATCGAGTGGGTCATAGCCCCTGACTCAAGTTATTGTGTTTTGATTTCTAGACAACCTTGGCTAGAGGAAAATAAATCCCCTTTGCCCCTTGCTAGACATTTGATTTACCATAACCTGCATCACAAAGCCTTGAGATCCCTGAAATGGTTAAGGAAATGTTAAGGCATGATGTTATGATGTGTATGCTATGCGTTTAAGAAAAAATGCAAGGTGATGTAAGTGAACCCTGCAATAAATCCAGATTATTGGATAAGGACTGTAAACAAAACCTGCAAGGAATTCATGTTGTCAGATAACAAGAATGTGCAAGTAGTTCAAGTTTGAAAGCACACAAGTCACACAATAGCCCTTAAATTTCAGGATGGCATGGAGTTTAGGTATTACCCTCTTTTAGTTTAGTTGGTTCAACCTGTCCTAGTAATAGTAATCGGGTTCTAGAGGATCTCAATATCACTGACCACCCTCGATCGGTCATAATTCCAGTTTAGCAACCTTTTCTTGCGGCCGAAATCATCGCGAGACTTTGGTCTCAATGAGTGTAGCATACTGCTACTGTTCGATGACCAAGTTGGTCAATTATAGGTTCTAAGGTCAGTTGGTGCTTAATGACCCCTTAGAAGACCCAGATTCTCCTCGTTGCGCCACAAGGGATATCGGTACAAACTAAAGTTCCACACCAACGTAGCTACTGCTTCAACCTATCGGTCTATGCCGTACAGTTCCCTCACAGTTTATTGCTACTTACTTAAAAGGTATCCCCCAGATCCGGGTTAGGATCTATAGTAAATCCGATTCAAACCCACAAAGATAAAGCATACAAATCAAGCAATTGAAAACATTATGAACTATTCCTAAGGTACACCCCACTTATAAAATATCCCCAGCAGAGTCGCCAGTTCTGTGATACGGTGGGAAGAACTGACTGTTTTTTAGAAATGCTGGTTTACGTTTTGCGTTTGTGCTTGCAAAATGTCGCGGTAAGCAAGAATTGCCACCGACTTTTATTTTATCCAACAAGGAAAGGAAAAAAGCACAAAAAAATTCCTTTTTCGAGATATTTCTCGGGTTCGGGGGGTAGATTATAGAAAGGGAAGGTGTTAGCACCCTTTCTATCCGTGGTTATCCACGAGCTCTTAGGTACTTGCTCATATTGTTTTCAAAATTGTTTTCTTTGTGCTTGTGGGTTTGAAAAAGTTTTTGTTTGAAACTTCGATTTAACTCTTGCTTCTGTCCTCAAGAGCGTATGAAGTGTTTTTTGAAAACTTTGTTCGAAAAAGTGTAAGTGTGAAAAGTTTTTGTTTTTTGAAAGAGCAAGTATCTAAGAACCATCTACCTACTCGAAAAAGGAATCGTTCTATGCTATCTTCCTTTAGACAATGATATCCCACTATTGATGAGTAGGTAGCACCGTCGTTGGAGTTTAAGGGTCAATTCGAATTTAGGGACTTACGGTCACTAAAGCAATGCTAGGATGCCTTAGCGGTAACCCTAATGTCTTAGATCATTTGTTTTGAGGCAACCATATCTGAGGCAACCGTTTCGAGGCGACTATGATCTTTTAGACAAGAGGGCGACCTCTAAAACGACTTATACTCAATGACCGTGTACGAAGGCAACCAAGTGGGGTGTACCCTAAGAGTGCGCATGTGCGAGTGTGTCGTTTTCAGTTTATTTTTATCTTTGTACATGTTAAGGGTGATCTAAGTTGATTTTAGGTTAAAACATTCAGTCTTGTCATGTAAACCTATTATCAAACATCTAACAGTTATAAGTTGCAGAAAATAAATTGCGGAAATTTAACTAACTATTATAAGGCGTCGGGTATTTACATCACCAAAGACAAACCCTTAAAGAATAAATAAAGCGATAAAAAGTAATAAAAGGTCTGTGATACGGTTGGAGAACTGACTTGAGGTTTTGCGTTTGTGTTCTCAAATGTTTCGGTTTAGCAAGAGTCGCCACCGACTTTTTATTTTATCCTAAGGAAAGGTCAAAAAGCACAGGAAAGACCTTTGAGATGTTTTCTTGAGTTCGGGGAGTAGATTATGAAAAGGGAAGGTGCTAGCACCCTTTTCATCCATGGTTTTCCATGGGCTCTTAGTTTCAGATCACTTGCGTTTGCTTTTCAATTTGTTTGAAATGGTGCTTTGTGTGTGGTTTTTGAAAATGCTTTTGAAAATAGGCCATCGTTGTGGCGACCTTTGTAATGATTCTTGTTTGAATGTATACAAAGGTGTTTTTGTCTTTTGAAAAGATTTCAATGTTTGAAAGTTTGTTTTGAGAAATGTTTTTAAATTGTGTTGTGAGGTGTGTTTGAAAATAGCAAGAATGTCTTTGCAAGCTTTTTGATCAAGTTACTAAGAGTTGTCTACCCTATTTTACTCAAAGATCTTTCTTATGTTTTTAACCCTTTTAACAGTGTTGTTTCACCAATGTATTTGGTGAACAACCTTGTGTTAGGATGTTAAACGGGACAGGCACGGGTCATCGTATAGACCATGATAGCAATTGTGTCAAGTATTTTTGGCAATTTTCTTAAGGGACTTGATCATTTTTGTTTAGGCAACCAAGATAGCGTCATCGAGGGACTATGATCTTTTATTTTTGTTTTTGTTTTTCCAAAGTACTTAACATGCATACCATGGCCCATTTTTGAAGGCAACAAGTGGATTGTAACCCTAGGGGTGTTTGTGTGCAAGTGTGTTTTATTGCATGCATGATTTTATCTTGAATTAGGATTTTCTATTTCATTGATTTTATCTTGCCATACATATCCTAATTACTAGCATTTACATTTAAAGGCAATAAAATGCAGAAATGTAAAATCCTACGCTATTACAGCATTTAGGGGATGGGGGATACACATTTGTACATGGGGGTGGTTCAACGAGAAAAATAGATAAGAAAAGAAAATAACAAAGGGAAGAAAAAGAGAAAGAGAAAGAGGGCTAGCGCGCTGCTGAGGGGAAGTCAGAAGTTCTGACCCAGGCCTGCTACAAGATTATCAACCTTTTGGTGAAAATGTATGAGTCAGAACTTCTGACTCTGGCACCTGCAAAACAGAAACCTGTTAGTGGGAAGGTCATAAGTTCTGACCCCCATGCGCTGCAAGACAAAAGTTTGTTAGTGGGGAAGTCAGAAGTTCTGAACCTGTTGGAAATACAATAATTTTCAGAAGTTATGATATTATTGACAGCAAAACAGGCTTCAAATGTGCTAACATCAAAGTCAGAACTTGGCTTCTCCCTGTGCTAGCCAGAACATCTGCAGTTTTATTATTTTTCCACAAAACAGAGGACATGCCTAGGACGGTCTCAGCAGGTGTCAAAGTGTTATCAGAGGACAAAACCAACAAGGTCACAGGTGTTGGCTCCTAAATTCTACACCCTTGTTTTTATTAATATCAGCCATTAAAGCTGAAAGATGTTTTCGATGTTTTCGACCAGCTGGGTCTGTCGAAATGCCCATCAGAAGATGGCAATGTACTTAGAGGATTTCTTCCAAGGGAGAATTTGGTTTCCTTCGACGTCGAAGGTGTGGCTCGTCGAAGATGCCTCTCGACGAAGGTGTTCGATTGCTCAGAGTGGGATGGTTTGAAATTCAAACGTTTGGAGGGAAAACGGTTCCCAGCGGTTACCAAGTGCAACGTGCAAAGATCTGGGGCGTCGAACCCTGAGAACGTGCCAAGTGGAGTCATCTCGAAGCAGTGTAACTGCCCGACGGTTACTTGGGATGTTTAGTATAAATATTAGTAGTTCACGCAGTTTTTCGCGTGTGTTCACAAATATATACAAGTCACTCATATAGATTCGAGTACCCAGCGTGTGAGAAAGAATTGTTGAGAATGTATGTGTGAAACACCACTTTTATTAATCAAAGTCATTTATTTTCCAAAAACTTTACTTTCTTTCCCCTTTACTTTTCCTGTCGAAGCCTTTATTTCAAGCCTTCCTTTATTTTATCAAGTTCTCTTCTTCATGCAATTTACATAAAGCTTCTTTATTTTCTTGTCATTTAACCATTATCAAACTTAATCAAAACCCCAAAGTCAACCATGTCTTAGGATCAATCTGATCGATCCTGCGAGTAACCAAATAAGTAACCATTTGGAAGATCAGCGGTTGTTTACCAATTCCCACGGTAAACAAATTGGCACACCCGGTGGGACTGTGTGTTGATTTTGAAGTTTAATCTGTTTACACAAAATATCATCTTTTTCGAGGAGTATTATATGTTATTGAGAAGTGGTAGAATATACACTAACAATACCAATACTGCCAGAAGAAGAGAAGAGATGGCGAATCCGCCAAACAATAACGAAATCCCACAAACGAATGTGGGAGCAAGGGTTATCCCAACCGTAAGTGAAGCGATAACCGCTGCTTCAACACCAGCAGTAACGGTCACAACGACGGGGCCATTACCTCCATTCACTGGCCCCAGAGTGCCTTTGGGAACTCCCCCACCAAGGGGAAATTTAGGCACGAGGCCTTATGTTCCCCCAGGATTTATGACAGGTGGTCATAATCGAGAACCACTATATGGCATGCCAACGTCTGATTTGGCTAGCCTAACGAACGCAGCGTCCACTTTTTCAGACCCTTTAGTGAGTGCCTCTTCGCCACTCCAAGGTTCTGGAGTAGGTATGGTGAACAGAAATAGGACCCAACTCTTAGGAGGAATGTCCCAAGTAGCACATGGCCTTACAAATGCCTCGACAGCAGTCTTGAGGCAACAAATGGATGAAAGCAACCATGATATGGTTCAAATGTTGGCACAAACTTTAAGTACGATGCTGAATCCTCTGATACAAAATACCACCCAATCGAATCAGCAGATGACAGCGCAAATGACGCGTTTGGCTGATTTCTTTGGAGTACCCCAACCTATTCGACAGCCCTAAAGGGCGCCAATAAGGGGAAACCAAGGTATACTCTTAGAGGAAGAAACCACTATCAACCAAGTCCAACAGCCTGTTGAAGAAAACCTTAGGGCACGATTGGAACAGCCTGTCGAAGAACCTAGGGTTATAACCCCAGAGGTAAGGTTAGTTAACAGAAACCAAAATGCTGACGAAGTGGTTCAGCATATCCAATACCAAAACATGGGTTTGGAAAATAATCTGGCAGGCATGATCGAAAGAATCATGACTCAAAATGGGATGAATATGGGCTTTCGAAGGCCTAACTTTACATCCCCACTGTCAGAATACGTGTTACAAACAGATTTACCTCCTAGATGTAAAGTCCCTAAGTTCACTAAATTCTATGGGGACACGACAGAATCTACTGTCGAACATGTGGCGAGATACTTAATCGAAGCGGGAGATATTTCAAATAACGAAAACCTGAGGATTAAGTACTTCCCAAGTTCTTTAACAAAGAACGCATTCACTTGGTTTACAACTCTTCCCCCCAATTCGATCCATCATTGGACCCAGTTGGAGAGATTGTTCCATGAGCAATTCTACATGGGGCAAACCAAGATAAGCCTGAAAGAATTGGCCAGTGTAAAGAGACATTTCACTGAACCTATAGACGAATATCTAAATAGGTTTAGGTTGCTCAAAGCAAGATGTTTTACACAAGTGCCAAAACATGAGTTAGTCGAAATAGCCGCAGGCGGCTTAGATTATTCCATTAGGAAGAAGTTAGACACTCAATACCTGAGAGACATGGCCCAACCGGACGATAGAGTTCAACAGGTAGAATGCCTCAAAGCTGAAAAAGCAAAGGCAACGAAAACTCATAAGAGAGAGAGGATAGCGTATGTTGAGATGGATGACGAAGATCCAGAAACCTTCGACGAAACTATAACCGTCGAAGAAGGCGAGGTCGATTTAGCGGAACTAAAAGAAGGACCACCATATTCTTGCAAACTGTTAGTCCCCTCAAGTGGAAAAAATCCCACTGGTCCATAAAGGACCAACGATAGGTTTCCCAAAAAGACTTATAGTTTTGATATTACAAAATGTGATGAAATCTTTGACTTGCTTGTAAAAGATGGCCAAATGATAATACCCCCAGGGGTAAAAGTGCCTCCTCTTGATCAAAGAAAGAAGAGAGGCTTTTGTAAATATCATAATTTTCTGGGCCATAAAACGTCTCAATGTTTTCTTTTCAGGAATCTTGTGTAAGACGCTATCGAAGAAGGGAGGTTGAAGTTTGCTGACAAGACCCCCATGACTGTGGACTCTAATCCGTTGCAGGCTGAAGCCCATTATGCTGAACCTTCAGAGGTGAACGTGATCGAGGCATCCAGAAGCCAGTCGAAGAGGCCAGGGATCACAATGGTCGAAGTCTCAAAGGACCATGTCAACATGCCAATCTTTGGCAGTTTTTCTGGGAACCTATCCAGAAAGACAATTGAAGCGGTTCAAAAGGCGGTCGAAAGCTCAAAGCTGGAGACAGTCGGAGCCCAAAAATTTGGAACAAAACCCAGTTCTCAATTGGCTGCAGTTCAAGGCCAGACAGAGGACTTGGAGATTCAAATGAAGCAGTTGACTCTTGCCAACAAGGATACCATGAATGTCAACATGGTCGAAGTCTCTGAACCAAAAGCATCAGAGGAGGCCATGAGGCAAGAACAAGCTAACAAAACTGCTTTCCCTCGGGAAAATGAAAATTTGGCAGATTTCCTGCAAAGATGCCAGAAAAAGAAGTCAGAAGTGATGTTGTGTCCCAGATGCAGTTCGATCTTCGACAAAAAAGCTGTTGAACATATTCAAGGTGTAAGAGCAGCAAATAAGAGAAGGGAAAGTGTTGATATTCGACATGATCCCAGAAGAGCCTCCCAAAGAGGTTCAAACCAAGAAAAGAGGCCACTGACTTTCAGGCCTCCAACTAATGTACCAGTAGATACATGGTACAAAACATCTGGTCGAAAGAGGCCAAGCGATGAAAGATGGCACTCCTTCGATGTTCCAAGAGGTTCATCTTTAACACATAAGAAAGAGCCTCAGGTTGCTGCCCCTAAAGTGACACAGGTGTCAAGCAACTACAAAGGGAAAAATCCCATGTCTCGATCTCAATGGAGGAGATACTAGAGGCGTCGAAAAGCTGAGAGGGAAGCTGCTAATGAACCAAAGGCAGAAACCAGTTCAAATGTTCCTCAAAGAAAGCAAAGGAAACCTCTGGAAAGAGAACCAGTAACCAATAGGCTAGTTTGGCCTAACCAAGGTGAAGTTGATAACGAAGATGGTTCTGAGTCTGATGACACTTTGGACATCATGGTGAACATAGTCTCAGTTCTGCCCAGAGAGTTCAACCGCCAGGTGGAGGTCGAAACAAGCGATTGGGAAGTGGAGCAATAAATGGCCAAACATAGGCCAGTGTGTTATTTCGTCATGGATAATGGCGCTACTGAAGAGCAGAATGGGTTCTTCGAACCACCTACAGAGGCGATGAAAAATCACCTCAAGCCTTTATTTATAAGGGCTAAACTCGAAGAAACCACAGTAAATAAAATCTTGGTGGATTGTGGGGCAACCATCAACATTATTCCTCACTTTATGCTAAGGAAAATAGGCAAAAGTGATGAGAACATCAAGCCTCACAACATGGTCCTGTCGAACTATGAAGGCGGCATAGGGACCACTATGGGAGTGATCCAACTGGATATCAAGGTGGGATCTATCCTTCGACCAACTATGTTTATGGTCATATCAGCCAAACCTAACTATAATCTTTTGTTGGGCCGTGAATGGATTCATGGTGTTGGAGATGTACCATCATCAATGCACCAGAGGTTGCTGCTATGGCGTCCTGATGGGATGGTCGAAAACATAGAAGCGGACCAAAGTTATTACCTGGGCGAAGTGAATCACCTAGGGCTGGCAGACTTCGACAAGAACTTGGCTCACATTGGGCCATGCCCAACACCTGACTTCGACTTGGCGCCAGCGCCAAATACTTTTTGTTCCCTATACCTGCACCCTGAGCATGGTTTTCAATGGGACAGAGAAGACTTGTCCCACATAGACTTCAGTGGGTTAACTGACATCCAACCAACTGGTTGGGGAAGTGAATTCAGTGATAATGACTGAGTCACAATCATTGAAGCGAATTTCGGCTTACGTAGCCGAAACAAAGATGATAACGGCTCTCGAAGCCGAAGTAAAGTACATGGCCACACAGGCCAATGATCAACAGTTATCTTCTACAGGTCCTGGAAAGGACTTCGATCCAGAACCTCCTGATATCATGCCAGAAGGGATGCAGGAACAGAGGCTCGACGCCATCTATGACGATGAGCCTTTGGGCTTCGAAAAGGACCCCTTGGCGAACAACATCAAAATGTTAGCGTAAGATCCTTTAGAAGAAATCAACTTGGGCGAAGGGTCAGAGAAAAAGCCAACTTACATCAGCGCAAAAATTGACCCAGAACTTAGGTTGGAAGTAATCCAATTGTTGAAGGAGTTCAAGGACTGTTTTGCATGGGATTACGACGAAATGCCTGGTCTCGACAGAGGATTGGTAGAACTTCAGTTGCCAATCAAACCTGGGAAGAAGCCAATCAAGCAAAGTCCAAGACGCTTCGCCCCAGAAATATTGTCGAAGATCAAAACGGAAGTCGAAAGACTGCTGAAGTGCAAATTCATACGCGTCACGAGGTATGTCGAATGGATTGCCAACATTGTGCCAGTAATTAAGAAAAATGGTACATTGAGGGTGTGCATAGATTTCAGAGATTTGAATGCTGCTACACCCAAAGATGAATATCCTATGCCTGTGGCGGAAATGCTAGTCGATTCTGCCGCTGGCTACGAGTACCTGAGTATGCTCGATGGTTATTCAGGATATAATCAAATATTCATTGCTGAAGAAGATGTGTCGAAAACTGCTTTTCGATGCCCTGGGGCTTTAGGCACTTACGAATGGGTAGTGATGCCTTTTGGCCTAAAGAACGCTGGGGCAACATACCAGCGAGCAATGAATTCTATCTTCCATGATTTTATTAACACTTTTATGCAAGTATATATTGATGACATTGTTATAAAATCTGTTTCCAGGAAGAACCATATAGACCACCTTCGACAGTCATTCGAAAGAATGAGAGAACATGGTCTCAAGATGAACCCTTTGAAGTGTGCATTCTGTGTGAAAGCTGGAGATTTCTTGGGCTTCGTTGTCCACAAGAAAGGAATCGAAATCAACCAGAACAAGACGAAGGCAATTCTGGAAGCGAAAGCGCCATCGAATAAAAAGGAACTGCAATCTCTGTTAGGCAAGATAAATTTCTTAAGGAGATTCATATCTAACCTAAGTGGGAAAGCTCAAGCCTTTTCACCCTTACTTCGACTAAACAAAGAGGGATTCAAATGGGGGCAGGAGCAACAAGAAGCCTTCGACAAAATCAAAGGGTACCTCACAAAGCCACCAATTTTGGTGCCTCCTAGTAGCAACAGGAGTATGAGATTGTACATAGCTGCGTCCGATAAAACTTTGGGAAGCATGTTAGCCCAAGAAGATGAAAATGGAGTCGAAAGACCCATTTACTATCTTAGTAGAGTTTTGAACGATGCAGAAACTAGATATAGCGAAGTTGAAAAATTGTGTCTATGTCTGTATTTCTCTTGTACAAAACTCAAGCAATATATAAAACCAGTTGATGTGTATGTTTCGTCTCATTTTGATGTTTTCAAGTACATGTTGTCGAAACCCATCTTGCACAGTCGAATTGGCAAGTGGGCACTAGCATTAACTGAATACTCCTTGACCTTTATGCCTCTTAAGGCAATAAAAGGACAAGTAGTTGCAGACTTTATAGTCGACCACTCAATTCAAGTTGAGAGTATTAATTATATGGAGATAGAACCTTGGAAATTCTACTTCTATGGTTCCAGCCATAAAGATGGAACAGGAGTAGGAGTCTTGATTATTTCTCCAGAAAAAATTCCAACAACATTCAAGTACAAGATATCAGGTTCTTGTTCGAACAATGAGGCTGAGTATGAAGCTCTAATTACTGGCCTTGAGATATTGTTGGAATTAGGGGCAACTCGAGTCGAAATAATGGGAGACTCGGAGTTAGTCATTAAGCAAGTCACAAAAGAATATAAATGCATAAGAGAAAATCTCATTATGTACTTTGTGATAGCAAACCGTTTATTGAAAAAATTTGAAATGGTCAACATTCGACACATACCCAGATTGGAAAATCAAATAGCCAACGATTTGGCACAAATTGCATCTGGGTACAAGATTTCAAAAACGAGATTACAAAGAGCAATCGAAGTTCGAGAAAAGATAAAAGCAACTTGTTTGTCACCAACAGACTTGAAATCGACAAGACTAGGGTATGCTGATCAAAGTAACTTCGAAATTTCGTTCATAGACAATTTGTCAGAGCAGGATTGGAGGAAACCCATTGTGGATTATCTTCAAAATCCAGTAGCTTCAACAGAACGAAAAACAAAGTATAGGGCGTTGAGTTACGTACTCATGGGTAATGAGTTATTTAAAAAGACGCCTGAAGGGGTATTGCTAAAATGCTTAAGTGAAACTGAAGCATACATAGCCCTTTCGACTACGCACGCTGGAGCATGTGGGGCTCACCAAGTAGGCCATAAGATGAAATGGTTGTTGTTTCGACAAGGACTATACTGGCCCACCATGTTGAAAGATTGTGTCGAGTTCGCCAAGGGTTGTCAAGAATGTCAAGTCCATACAGGCATCCAACATGTACCAGCAAGCGAACTTCACTCGATAGTGAAACCTTGGCCTTTTAGAGGATGGGCGTTGGACCTTATTGGAGAGATTCGACCAGCATCACCAAAGAGCCATAAGTATATATTGGTAGGCATTGATTATTTTACTAAGTGGATCGAAGCTATTCCTTTAGTCAATGTAGACCAAGAAAATGTCATTGAATTTATTCAAAAGAACATTATCTTTAGATATGGAATCCCTCAGACTATAACTACTGATCAAGGATCAGTTTTCACCGGTCGAAAGATGCAGGAATTCGCTCAGGAAACAGGCTTTAAACTCCTAACATCAACGCCTTATTATGCATAGGAAAATGGTCAAGTCGAAGCAGCGAACAAAGTAGTGATTGGCTTGATAAAGAAGCATGTTGGGAAGAAGCCAAAAAATTGGCATAAGACGTTAGACCAGATTTTGTGGGCCTGTCGAACGTCCCCAAAAGAAGCCATAGGTACAACACCATATAGGCTAACTTTTGGTCATGACGCAGTGTTGCCAGCAGAAGTTTATCTTCAATCTGCAAGGGTTCAGAGACACCATGATATTCCCTCTGAAGTTTATTAGGATATGATGTTAGACGAACTAGTAGATTTAGACGAAGAAAGACTGCGCGCTCTTGACCTACTAAGGCTTCAGAAGAAAAGAGTAGAAGACTCTTACAATAAAAAGGTGAAACCTAAGGCATTCTCGCCTGGAGAATTAGTTTGGAAGGTGATTCTTCCCATGGATCGAAGGGATCGAAGCATGGGAAAATGGTCACCCAAATGGGAAGGACCATTCAGAATTATCCAAACTTTTTCTGGTGGAGCTTATGAAGTCGAAGAGTTAGGTGAAGATAAAAGGCTCTTGAGAGTAAATGGTAAATATTTGAAAAAGTATAAACC
Organism: Vicia faba; assembly: GCA_948472305.1. Lineage (NCBI taxonomy): Eukaryota > Viridiplantae > Streptophyta > Magnoliopsida > Fabales > Fabaceae > Vicia > Vicia faba. Next base: position 1,186,458,857 of record OX451738.1, read on the forward strand.
TATACTCCAAGAGATAAAAATAAATAACAAGTAACGACTAAATTAACCATAAATAAGCCAAAATGGAAAATTTTATAAATTAGCCAAAATGGCAATATTGTCGAATACATATTACAATATATGGTTAAAAGGCTGAATCAATCAGAAGGGGATCGAATCTTTGAGTCGGAGGTACTTCGCCTGCTGCAACTCCAGTCTTTTGTTGCACAAGGCATTCGCCTGGGCAAGCTTGGCAATTTGGTCGTCGAAGGCTTGAGCTTTCTCAGCAAATTCTAGGCCTTGTGTGATTTCAGCTTGACTCTCGGTGTCTGGAACAGTCGAGAGAAGTTCCTCCTTGCGCTTAGTATTGGCATTCATCTTGGCCTCTAGTTCTTCGATTTGCGCCTTTATGGAAGCATTCTCTCGATCTATGGCATCAACTTCTTCTTGTTTAGATGCCTTTTTCTTCGACAACTCCGCAATTCGAGAAGTCGTCTCTGCTACAGCAGTCCATGCAGAAGAGCTTTTGTCATATAACGCTTCAAGCTGGCTGTTGAAGCCCCTTTGTCGCCGGTAGTCTGCTGAGACTTGATCAATAATGGAGTGTAGCTCCATGATAAAGATTGAAACCTCCGGAGGCATAGCTAGCAAGTCTACGGCATTCAAAACAGCCCCCAAATACGATGGAGCAGTAGGGTCCCCCTCCAAAGCTTTCATCAAATCTTTCTTGAAGAACTGAGCCTTAACCTTCGTCAAAGCCTCATCGAGAGGAGAAGTTTCAGTGGACTTCCCCGACTGAGTAGAAGCCTCCTGACTAATATCAGACGAACTTCCCTTGCTCTCGATAATGGCATTCAGATAGCCAACAGGATCAGTTTGCTTCAAGAGTTCTAAGTCTTCTTTCGACCTATGCTTTGTTGAGGTGATAACCTTTGCAGCAGCGTTGTCTTGGGGTTGAGGCTGTTGAGTAGCATTTGCCTCGACTTGACTCTCTTCGACTTGAACTTCAGCAGTACCAGCGTCAACGTGATCCCCTTCGTCATGATGTTCCTCCGACAGATCAACCACTTGAATCTCTTTTGGTTGTTGCTCTTCTGTTTGTGGATCTTCTGTTTGTTGTTCTTCTGTGTCAGCATTGGCTTCATTTGTTTCAGCATTGGCTTCATCGTTCGCCAAGTCTTTCTCTTGTGGCCTACTGAGTTCAGCAGAGTCCAATGTTTCAGAAGTCCTTGGCGCTGAGCTTTCAGTGGTTTCCTGGAAAAAGAAGAAGAAGAATCTTCTAGGTTAGAAAGAGACATAATCGAACGTGGGTATCGACACCTGAGTTAAAAAAGGGTCAAAGAGATTACCTGCAGAGGAACTTCAGCCCCAGGGCTGGAATTGTCGCTTTCGACGGGTTTATTGAGAAGAACATTTAGTTCCTCCTCCGTTGGCTCTTCAATAATTACTGGAGGTGGCCTGGGCTTTCTCTCAGCAACCTTTATTCTGATTGTTCGAGTCTCAGGAGAAGGAACGTCCTTCTTCAGCTTTCGCCTTTTAAGAGGAGCAGGGGGAGAATCGTCTTCTTCGTCACTCCCAGATTCGACCGTCAGTGCTGGTCGTTTCTTGGGTGAAGGTGCCTAAAAACCAATTGGAGTTCGATTTAGAAGCTACATCGAAAGTCAGAATGTTAAAACCAGAAGAAGATAATAAAAGTCTGGTTATCGGTGCAGAATGCTTTTTCGAAGGACCTTCCCCCTGATGGCTTGTTGTAGTCTTCGCCGGTGCTATAGTTTTCGCCGGTGGTGGAGGTTTTGTCAAGGGGCCTCCTCCCTGATGGCCTTCTGCAGCTTTCTTGGCTGCAGGCTTTCGAACAACTGAAAGAAGACAAAATAATTAACAGGATACCAGTCGAAAGGGAAAGGCAAAATAATTTGGAAGGATGAACTTACATTTCTTTATTTTGTCCAAGACAAGGACAAAAGACTTCTGAAGTTCGTCCACGAAGTCCTTCTCGTCGAAAAACTCCTCAGCGTAGTAACTTTTCCACCACTCTTCAAAGGATGGTGAGCAGAGAAAGTTAAGCTGATAGTCGAACAACGAAAGGACTGTTTGACCAGCATACCTGCCGATATGCTTGGTGGCAGCCTCTTCAGTGTAGTCGTTGCAAAAATATAGCATAGACTTCTCCCTGGGAAAAATAGGAGAAGGAAGTGTTTGAATGATACCAAACTGGCGAGACACCAAGTTTGGTTGATACGCGATCAGGCTCAAGTGAGTCTTGGAGCTCTTGAATTGCAGGGGCTTTATTCTTGGTGTGAGAAATGCTTCCCACACTGTTGTATGTTCTTCGACCTGAGGGCCACTTGACGACTTAGGATGGGGCCTCGTGAACCACTCTGGACCAACCTTCCGTCGAGCAAAGGGAGCCATGGTCGAAACGAATTCTTTCCTTTTTTGCAAACATCAAGACGAAGTTTGTAAAAGTTTGTTGAAGCTCCAGCCCATCTTCAGTTGGGGTCAGCAGAGCCAATCTGGTGCCTTCGATGCACCTATTTGCTATCTCCAGAGCCTGCTCATTTATTTGAGTCTTCTGAGGTAAGAAAGACTCGAAGGTGGCATTGAGCCACAGCTGAAGTAGCCAAAAAGGTCCTGCAAGCAGCAGACTGGCTCTGTTCTCGATGATCTTCAAAAGAGTGGCTCCGCTGCTAATTGACTCGTACAGATTCGCCAAGATCAGTTCTGCCAAACAAATATTTTGGCCATGGTGGAGTTGGGTGGCGAGGGTGACCATCTTCTTGGTCACCTGTAAAGACTTTGTGCAGAACACAAAGCGTGACAGCCATAAGGCTAGAAACGCGATATGCTCTACATCCGACACAGTGGTCGTCGACTTATCGTGGTAATGGTTGATATATGTGGTGTAGGTTGGTTTTGTGGCAGAGAATCCAATTTGATCCTCCGACATTTCCTCTGGGTCGAAATAGTCCCCAGTGGGTCGAAGGCCAGTGATGGCAGCCACGTCGAATAGCGTGGGTGTCAGCATTCCACAGGGAAGGTGGAAGGTGAAATGAGTGTAATCCCAGAAGAGTAAGGAAGCTATCAACATTTCTAGGGAATAGTTGAGACCCGTTTTCGACAACATAACCAGGTCGAATATCCCCAGGTCTTTCCAGATCGAAGCCTGGCTTTTCTCCATTTTTTCCAGCCAAGCACTGTAGTCAGGAGTGAGGTTAGGGCTAGACCTGAAAGCCCTAACACCCCTATTGAAGAAGCGAAGATCGATTTTCTCCTTAGCGGGATCTTCGTTATCCTCTGCATCTTTCTTAGAGCATCCAACAGGTTTGAGCCTTTCGAGCACTGGAAAGAAGCTTTTGATCTTCATGGCTTCAGCGATGCTTGGATTGAGCGGGCCAGACATGGCGAAGATTTGGTTGGAGTATCCAACCGGAATCATGAGTTGGCGTGAATAAGCGTCACGTTCAGCAATGTCTAGGGGCTCTGGAACCCTTCGTTGGCCTGTGGGAGTAACTACGGGGGCGGTGGAGAAAATCTTGGGTTTAGCATTTCTGGAGGGGATGTTAGAACCAGGAGCGGTGGAAGAACCGGACGCCATTGTTGATGATAAGGTTGAAGATGAAGTGAAGAACAAAGTTGTTTGCAAAGTTTGCAGAGAGTTTGTGTTCAAAGAAGTTTGAAGTCAAGGTAGCGTGAAAAAGTCCCACAATGGGTACTTGGCGCTATTTATAGTAGTTGGGGAAATCCCCAAATTCGAGGACATTTAATGCCATTTAATGTTGCAGAAGGTAGTGGGACACGTGGCGTCCCCCTGTTGACATAGCCGTTCTGCAGAAATGAAAGGGTGCAGCGTGCACCCTCGTTTTTGGGAATTGTCATGATGACAATTTGTGAAAAGACATTTAGTACGTTGCACGCCGTACTGAGGTGACGTCTTAGGTATGGATGAAATGATGGCTTTTACTCGGGATTGTTAGTGGTTGGTAGAAGACAAAAAGTGCACAATTTAATTTGTGACTAAGAGTGAAAAGATAGGTGTCGAATGGAGTTTCAAAGAATGCCTTTTTCTTTTCAGAGTCGAAATAAGGCATTCTTGGGGGGCAATTTGTTGGCTCCTAAATTCGACACCCTTGTTTTTATTAATATCAGCCATTAAAGTTGAAAGATGTTTTCGACCAGCTGGGTCTGTCGAAATGCCCATCAGAAGATGGCAATGTACTTAGAGGATTTCTTCCAAGGGAGAATTTGGTTGCCTTCGACGTCGAAGGTGTGGCTCGTCGAAGATGCCTCTCGACGAAGGTGTTCGATTGCTCAGAGTGGGATGGTTTGAAATTCAAACGTTTGGAGGGAAAACGGTTCCCAGCGGTTACCAAGTGCAACGTGCAAAGATCTGGGGCGTCGAACGCTGAGAACGTGCCAAGTGGAGTCATCTCGAAGCAGTGTAACTGCCCGACGGTTACTTGGGATGTTTAGTATAAATATTAGTAGTTCACGCAGTTTTTCGCGTGTGTTCACAAATATATACAAGTCACTCATATAGATTCGAGTACCCAGCGTGTGAGAAAGAATTGTTGAGAATGTATGTGTGAAACACCACTTTTATTAATCAAAGTCATTTATTTTCCAAAAACTTTACTTTCTTTCCCCTTTACTTTTCCTGTCGAAGCCTTTATTTCAAGCCTTCCTTTATTTTATCAAGTTCTCTTCTTCATGCAATTTACATAAAGCTTCTTTATTTTCTTGTCATTTAACCATTATCAAACTTACTCAAAACCCCAAAATCAACCATGTCTTAGGATCAATCTGATCGATCCTGCGAGTAACCAAATAAGTAACCATTTGGAAGATCAGCGGTTGTTTACCAATTCCCACGGTAAACAAATTGGCACACCCGGTGGGACTGTGTGTTAATTTTGAAGTTTAATCTGTTTACACAAAATATCATCTTTTTCGAGGAGTATTGTATGTTATTGAGAAGTGGTAGAATATACACTAACAATACCAATACTTCCAGAAGAAGAGAAGAGATGGCGAATCCGCCAAACAATAACGAAATCCCACAAACGGATGTGGGAGCAACGATTATCCCAACCGTAAGTGAAGCGATAACCGCTGGTTCAACACCAGCAGTAACGGTCACAACGACAGAGCCATTACCTCCGTTCACTGGCCCCAGAGTGCCTTTGGGAACTCCCCCACCAAGGGGAAATTTAGGCACGAGGCCTTATGTTCCCCCAGGATTTATGACAGGTGGTCATAATCGAGAACCACTCTATGGCATGCCAACGTCTGATTTGGCTAGCCTAACGAACGCAGCGTCCACTTTTTCAGACCCTTTAGTGAGTGCCTCTTCGCCACTCCAAGGTTCTGGAGTAGGTATGGCGAACAGAAATAGGACCCAACTCTTAGGAGGAATGTCCCAAGTAGCACATGGCCTTACAAATGCCTCGACAGCAGTCTTGAGGCAACAAATGGACGAAAGCAACCATGATATGGTTCAAATGTTGGCACAAACTTTAAGTACGGTGCTGAATCCTCTGATACAAAATACCACCCAATCGAATCAGCAGATGACAGCGCAAATGACACGTTTGGCTGATTTCTTTGGAGTACCCCAACCTATTCGACTGCCCCAAAGGGCGCCAATAAGGGGAAACCAAGGTATACTCTTAGAGGAAGAAACCACTATCAACCAAGTCCAACAGCCTGTTGAAGAAAACCTTAGGGCATGATTGGAACAGCCTGTCGAAGAACCTAGGGTTATAACCCCAGAGGTAAGGTTAGTTAACAGAAATCAAAATGCTGACGAAGTGGTTCAGCTTATCCAATACCAAAACATGGGTTTGGAAAATAATCTGGCAGGCATGATCGAAAGAATCATGACTCAAAATGGGATGAATATGGGCTTTCGAAGGCCTAACTTTACATCCCCACTGTCAGAATACGTGTTACAAACAGATTTACCTCCTAGATGTAAAGTCCCTAAGTTCACTAAATTCTCTGGGGACACGACAGAATCTACTGTCGAACATGTGGCGAGATACTTAATCGAAGCGGGAGATATTTCAAATAACGAAAACCTGAGGATTAAGTACTTCCCAAGTTCTTTAACAAAGAACGCATTCACTTGGTTTACAACTCTTCCCCCCAATTCGATCCATCATTGGACCCAGTTGGAGAGATTGTTCCATGAGCAATTCTACATGGGGCAAACCAAGATAAGCCTGAAAGAATTGGCCAGTGTAAAGAGACGTTTCACTGAACCTATAGACGAATATCTAAATAGGTTTAGGTTGCTCAAAGCAAGATGTTTTACACAAGTGCCAGAACATGAGTTAGTCGAAATAGCCGCAGGCGGCTTAGATTATTCCATTAGGAAGAAGTTAGACACTCAATACCTGAGAGACATGGCCCAACTGGCCGATAGAGTTCGACAGGTAGAACGCCTCAAAGCTGAAAAAGCAAAGGCAACGAAAACTCATAAGAGAGAGAGGATAGCGTATGTTGAGATGGATGACGAAGATCCAGAAACCTTCGACGAAACTATAACCGTCGAAGAAGGCGAGGTCGATTTAGCGGAACTAAAACAAGGACCACCATATTCTTGCAAACTGTTAGTCCCCTCAAGTGGAAAAAATCCCACTGGTCCAGAAAGGACCAACGATAGGTTTCCCAAAAAGACTTATAGTTTTGATATTACAAAATGTGATGAAATCTTTGACTTGCTTGTAAAAGATGGCCAAATGATAATACCCCCAGGGGTAAAAGTGCCTCCTCTTGATCAAAGAAAGAAGAGAGGCTTTTGTAAATATCATAATTTTCTGGGCCATAAAACGTCTCAATGTTTTCTTTTCAGGAATCTTGTGCAAGACGCTATCGAAGAAGGGAGGTTGAAGATTGCTGACAAGACCCCCATGACTGTGGACTCTAATCCGTTGCAGACTGAAGCCCATTATGCTGAACCTTCAGAGGTGAACGTGATCGAGGCATCCAGAAGCCAGTCGAAGAGGCCAGGGATCACAATGGTCGAAGTCTCAAAGGACCATGTCAACATGCCAATCTTTGGCAGTTTTTCTGGGAACCTATCCAGAAAGACAATTGAAGCGGTTCAAAAGGCGGTCGAAAGCCCAAAGCTGGAGACAGTCGGAGCCCAAAAATTTGGAACAAAACCCAGTTCTCAATTGGCTGCAGTTCAAGGCCAGACAGAGGACTTGGAGATTCAAATGAAGCAGTTGACTCTTGCCAACAAGGATACCATGAATGTCAACATGGTCGAAGTCTCTGAACCAAAAGCATCAGAGGAGGCCATGAGGCAAGAACAAGCTAACAAAACTGCTTTCCCTCGGGAAAATGAAAATTTGGCAGATTTCCTGCAAAGATGCCAGAAAAAGAAGTCAGAAGTGATGCTGTGTCCCAGATGCAGTTCGATCTTCGACAAAAAAGCTGCTGAACATATTCAAGGTGTAAGAGCAGCAAATAAGAGAAGGGAAAGTGTTGATCTTCGACATGATCCCAGAAGAGCCTTGATTTTCAATTGTTTGAAATGGTGCTTTCAATTGTTTGAAATGGTGCTTTGTGTGTGGGTTTGAAAAATGTTTTTGAAAAGAGGCCAATATGGTGGCAACCTTTGTAATGATCCATGTTTGAATGTATACAAAGGTGTACTTATATTTTGAAAAGTTTTCAATGTTTTTGAAATTTATTTTGAAAGTGTGTTGTGATGTGTGTTTTGAAAAATAGGCAAGTGTTTTTGTTTTGCAAGTTGGCAAGTAACCAAGAGCTATCTACCCTAAATTTCTCAAAGATCTTTGTTATGTTTTAACCCTTTTAACAATTTTGTTCCACCATTGTATTTGATGGACAATCTTGTGTTAGGATGTGAACGGGACGGGCGCGGGTCATTGTTTAGACCATGATTGCAATGGTGCCAAGTATCTTTGGGCAATTTTTCCTTTAAGGGACTTGATCATTTTTAGGCAACTTTCGAAAGCGTCATCGAGGGACTATGATCATTTGATTGTTTTGTTTTTGCCAAAGATACCTAACATGCAATATGGCCCATTATTGAAGGCAACAAGTGGAGTACCCTAGGGGTGCAAGTGTGATTAGTGTTGTCCATTTTCATGCTTGTTTATCTTGAATTTAGGTCAAACTATTTGTTGTTTTTGATTTGCATACAAAACCCTAATTCTAACATGGCATATTTAGAAAGCTTTTAAAGTGCGGAATTTAAAGGTCCTAGGTTATTACAACACAAATATGGGATGGGGGTACAAATGTTCAAATGGGGGGATATTTTAGCAAGAAATTAAACCTAAACTATTACATCTAAATTGAATTTTTACAAGATATTTAATTGCACAATAATTAAATAAAATAAAATAAACATGCAAGATGCAAAAAAATGATTTTTATATGTATGTAAAAAGTATTTTTTATGTGTCAAATAAATAAAAATAAAATGAATTAATTTTTGGTATTTTTATGTTTTTAGGGAAAAAACCCTAATTTTATAAATAAAAGGTATTTATGTATTTAATATATGAAATATTTATTAATTATGTACAAAAAATAAATAAAAAGGAAGTATATTGTAAAAAAGTTTTTTGAGGTTGAAATATTAATAAAAAAATAAAATGTATTATTTCTTTGTATTTTCCCTAAATATTCTAATAAATATAATAGTATTTATAATATTTACTAAATATATTAAATATGTACAAAAACAAAATATTTAATATTTACAAAAAAAGTATATTTTTTATAAAATGTTTTCAAAGGTAAAATAAAATAAAAAATCAGAAAATAAAAGTGTTTGTATTATTTTTTTAATATTCTAAACAAAAAAGTATTATGTATCTATTTACATATATAACTAAATAAAGCAAATAAATATCAAATAAAATGCAAAAAATATGGGAAAAATGTTTTTAATATTTTTTATGCTTTAATAAAAAATAACAAATCAGAATCAAAAAGATAAAATTGAAAATGACAAATAAAACTCAAAATGGGCCAGGGGGTGCAAATGTAAAAACATGGTGCAAAAAGGAAAAAAGGTCAGGCCCAGCCCAAGAAGACTTTGTCTTCAACCTCTGAACAAGAAAAACAGAGCAACACGTGCTTCCTGTTATCTCATGATTCCTGGACTTTTAACACAAATTCACAACATGAAAAATGTCAAGCATCAAGCCACGATTCACAAACTTAAAGCTAACTCTTCCTAAATTGAGAGATAGAAGTCCATGAACTTACCTGTTCAGCTTGGATCGTGTCTGGAAATGGAGGCACTTTCAAGGCAAAGTGAGGATTGGTACAGCTTGCTTGAAGTCCAGGGATGCTATTCCAACCTTTAACTTGCTTTGAAACCAAGTGAATCAAGCTATGGCAATCAACCTGCAAAACAGAAAAAGTGAAAATGGTGAAGTTGGTTAGAGGTGTTACAGGTCGTGTCTAATGCTTGGGATAGCTCATATATGTGGTATGGAGTGTGTATGAACTGGTTTTAGCAAGAATGCACAAGTGGATTGAGTTATGGAAGTCCAACTGCAGAGGTGACTCTGTTTTCTGCAGTAGGATGGTGTTTTGATGAATGGTGAGGTTTGGAAGGTGGTTAGGTCGTGTTTTAGGTTAGGTTGGATGTTTGGAAGATGTTCACAATGTTTTCTTAGGCTTGTGCTTGCAGCAATGTGAGATGAGTTACAAAATGCTAGCTTTCTTCTATGTGAAGCAAGGAAATGTCAACTTGGTTTCTAGGCTAGTACAATGCCTCAATCTATGTTGCACACTTGAGTCTTAATCAGTGGGATATGTCCATGACTTTGTGCCTCAAAGATCTACATTGTACCTCATAAATTGCAAAATTGACAAAAAGTAACACTTTACAAAAATGGATAATATGCTTTTTCTAATTAAGGCTTAATCTAATATATATTGCCCAAATGAATGAAATAACAACTTGGCACAATGGTTTAGCATTGAATTTTTGAGTAAGAAATGGATTATAGGCCTGTAACCTAGCTTATGCATGCTGATTTCAAGAATGCCCAAGTTATGAACATGTAAATTGGCCATGAACAAAGTGAGTTTTGCCCACATTGCCAAATTCGATTCTCCCTAACCACAAGGTTGTTTGATGAGTTCTTGGATATTTTGGAAATATTGGAATGTATACTACAATCCATATTTGTAATGCAAATTGAAATTCCAAGTGGAAGCATGTGAAAAGTGGCTATGAAGTTAGGCAAAAATCCTGCCTAAAATAGGTCAAAATTTTTCTAAGTTAAAAATGTTTTGCACCCTTGTTCCAAAAATCATAACTTGAGCTACAAGCTTATTTTGAAGAAACTTTGTGAAACAAAGTTGTATATTTTGCAATGGACTACAACTTTCATGTTTTGACTTTTGTTTGAATCCAAATGCATCTTGGTGAAAAAATGGGACAAAGTTAGAAAAAAATTAGGGATTTTCATAACTTAGAAAAATTCTAAGTTATGAAAATTCTTCATTTCAAACCCTAATTTGTGATTTTTGATTTCTTGATGAACAAGTTTCATAATTTGACATGTTTTGATGGAAAATGAATCTTGACACTTGATTTTGACCAAAAAGTCAAAGTTTGACTTTTCAGTATACAGTCAAAAATTGATCAATTGACTGGAAAATTCATCTGTCAATCTTGTGCATTTGGGATCTTTTGAACTTGTTGAACATGTCAAGACAATTCCATGGGGTCCTTGAGTCCATATGTGAGCTTGGTTTTCCATTGGCTAGATCAAACAGTCAAAAATTGCCTTTGTGCAGTCAAAACCCTAAAAATGACCATTTTACCCTTTTGGTGATCTGATCAAATTTCTTGTGGAATTGTGATCCAAACTTGGTAAAATGGTCCATATGAGTTCATAATGTTGATGTGGGTCAAAAAATCATGAGGTTTGACTGTCAATTGATCACAGTTGACTTTTTCCCCAATACAGCTGATTTCTAGGTCAACTGTCCAATTGACTGGGCAAAGATTAGAATCAAGGCTTGAAACTTGGTATGGATAAACTTGGGAGTCCCACATGAAGCATGAAAGTCATCTTAGGCATTCTAGGTCAAAACATCTTTGTGCAAACACAAACCCTAATTTGGATTAACAGTGCAAGGAGAAGTCTTGAGCAGAGGAAACCCTGACTGGATCTTGAGCTCCAAGGGTCTTGTGATGAGAAAATGTTGAGGAAATGGGAGGGAAAATTTTGGGGTACAACAGTTGCCCCTGTTCAATCTTCTTGAACCTGAAGAGTTAGATTGGCAAGTTTGCCTTTCGCGACTCGAGGGTGGAAGGAGATTGGACACTAGAGTGCCCGGAAATTTGCACTCGCATGGTAGAGTATCAGCAATGTGATGGAGGGAATGGGATTATAGATGCCATTTAGAGAGATGGTGGATAGGGGGATGGGCTTACTGATGCCATCTGGAGACGTGACAGAACCTTGTCGGGAATGGGCTTATAGATGCCATTTGGAAGTGTTGATCGCGTAAGAGATTTCTTAGCGAGAACTTGCGTACTTTGAGAAAGGAAGATGTTTCCTGGCTTGTTACAGGTGTTGATCTTCAGTCTCTTCATGCAGATATGCTCTGGCTAGATACAGGTATCGAATCTACGATTGGTTGCTCACAGATGTGCCCTGGCTAGATACAGGAATCGAATCTGGAACTGTTGTCTACAGATATGCTCTGGCTGGATACAAGTATCGAATCTGGAATTGTCGTCTACAGATATGCCATGGCTGGATACAGGTATCGAATCTGGAATTAGTTGCTCACAGATGTGCCCTGGCTGGATACAGGAATCGAACCTGGAATTGCAAAAGGTTGGTAGAGATAGCTTTCCTGGCTGGATACAGGTGTAAGCCTTTGGCCTGAGAATGAAAGATAATTTCCTGGCCTGTTACAGGGGTTGATCTTCAAACTCTTCATGCAGATTATGCCCTGGCTAGATACAGGTATCGAATCTACAATCAATCACTCACAGATATGCCCTGGCTAGATACAGGTATCGAATCTGGAATTGCGATAGTTGATAGTAATCATCTCTGGATTGACCTTTTCCTGAAAAGGCAAAACATCAGTTGTATGCAATGTCATGATGTATGAAATGCACGGTGTCATGATGCTCAAAATGAGATAGTGTTGTATGCACTTTATCATGTATGCAAGCAGGATGTATGAAATGTGAAATGTTTATGAATGTATTTTCGTCTAGGAAAATAAATCCTTGACGACTGGCTGGGGAATCAAATCCTGGGCTGATGTTGAAGAGTAGAGTTCTTCGTTTTCGCTGGGGATAATGGTTGTAAGAATAAACCGGTAGGAGAAGATGACCCTGTTGGGGAATAAACTTGCTGGAGAGATTACTCTGTGGGGAATTACTCTGTGGGAAGAGATACCTCGCTGAGGTTTTGATGAGAACTCCGCTGGGGATTCCAATGGTAGACTCCGCCGGGGATTCTGCTGATAAGTTATGTTGGGGAACTTTGATGAACTCCGTTGGGGATAGGAAGAATTTCGCCGAGGACGGACTTTCCGTGGTAATTAGCTGAGGATAACCCAGTTATAAGCTCTTGTGAGGAGTAACTTTAAATAAAGTCCGGGAGGGACGTCCGTACTCTGCAGGTGACAAGCTTCCAGAATCTACTAGGGATAAGCTTCAAGATCTGCTGGGGATATGGATTCCACTTTCCTGGGGAAACTTTTCAGACTGTACTGGGAAATGGTTCCACTGGGGTGTCTGTATTCCGCCGGGGAATAATCTCATATTAAGACTGTCGGGGATGCTTGCTGAGGAATGTCTATACTCCGCTGGGGAATGTCGAGATCTTCTGGGGATACCCAACTTCCTTTAGGCTGGTCGTAGACTAACTCTGCTTGAGGAGAATATTGCTGACTTGCTAGGGGAATATTGTGCCTTTCCAGGGCTGATAGGAAACCAACTCTGCTTGGGGAAAGCATTGCTGAATCTCGTCTTACTCTGTGGGGAGTTGAAGTGACTTGGTTACGTTCTTCAGCCGAACCTACCTTGGTACCTTGGTGGACAGAGCAACTAGACCGCTTGGACAATTCTAAACTGCCCATGTTTCTGATGTCATCTGTAATTAGTCTTTTGTTTCGCATGCAAGTATTTATGATTAGCAATTAATGTCAAATGCATATATCAAAAATGAACATTGGACGTTCTTCGCAAAAAAAAATAGAAAAAAGAAAAACAATGGATAACTTGTCTGAAAAATTGAACTTGTATTGATTTTGAAATTTGCCTGTAAATAGGCATTTTTGTACAAGAGGCTGACGTCCTAGTAAGAGAACGATGCCGAACAACATACAATTTTGAAAAAGGAAAACAAAACAGCCATGTGAAAAATCCCACTGGGTTCCCACTCTACTATTGCCTTTATGTCTTCAAGCGTCTCATCACTTTGCTGCTTAGTTGAAGATGAAGCTGATTGATCGATGCCGAAGTCTGAGCCCTGATAGTTGATGCCGAATTCGGGATACAAGGTGATCCAACGAGACATAGTGTTACGCTTTATCCCTAACTTTTGCCTGGACCGCCCTTTCGGGTTTTCAGTCCACCGGGATACCCATTTTTGCCCAAGCCGCCTTTTCAGGTTTTCGACTTGCCGGGTGTATAGATTTTTTTGTTTTATCCCTAATTTTTGCCTGAACCGCCCTTTCGGGTTTTCGGTTCACCAGGAAGCCCTTATTTTTGCCTAGGTGTGTCAACCTAGCGGGTCTTTTATTCATGCGTAGTATCTTTTTACTATGTCTGCATTGGCGGGGTGAGGAAGGTCGTCACCATCCATGGTGGTTAGAATCATGGCTCCTCCTGAGAAGATGTGTTTAACCATAAATGGCCCTTCGTACGTAGGGGTCCATTTGCCTCTGGGATCACTTTGAGGAAGAATGATGCGCTTGATTACCAGGTCTCCGACTTGATACTCTTGTCGTTTGACCTTCTTGTTAAATACCCTGATCATCCGTTTTTAGTACGTCTGACCATGACAAATAGCAGTGAGTCTCTTTTCATCAATTAGGTTTAATTGATCAAGCCGAGTCTGGATCCAGTCATCTTCGCTCAAACCTGCATCCTTCATTATCCGGAGAGAGGGTATCTGGACTTCAATAGGCAAGACTGCCTCCATGCCATAGACCAAGGAAAAGGGAGTTGCCCCTGTTGACGTCCGTGCTGAGGTACAGTACCCATGAAGAGCAAACGGTAACATTTCGTGCCAATCTTTGTAGGTCACTGTCATCTTCTGCACAATCTTCTTGATGTTCTTATTCGCTGCTTCCACAACCCCATTCATCTTCGGCCGGTAGGGAGAAGAGTTGTGGTGCTTTATCTTGAATTGCTCGCAGAGCTCAGTGATCATTTTGTTGTTAATATTGGTACCATTATCCGTAATGATCCTTTCAGGTATACCGTATCGACAGATCAGGTTATGTCGGATGAACCGTGCCACGACGCTCTTGGTTACGGTAGCATAGGAAGCTGCTTCAACCCACTTCGTAAAGTAATCAATCGCTACCAAGATGAAGCGATGCCCGTTGAATGCCGTAGGTCTGATTTCGCTGATCATATCAATGCCCCACATTGCAAAGGGCCAAGGTGTTATTAAGACGTTCAGAGGAACCGGAGGAATGTGCACCTTATCAGCATAAATCTGGCATTTATGACAAGTTCGCGAATGTTGGTAACAGTCGGCTTCCATTGTGGACCAGAAATATCCTGCCCAAAGGATTTTCTTTGCCATGGTGTGTCCACTAGAATGTGTTCCGAAGGTACCTTCATGTAGCTCTGTCATGATCCTTTCTGCTTCAGTCTTATCCACACAACGCAGTAAGGTCGAGTCATGGTTTCGCTTGTAGAGAATGCCGTTGCTGAGGAAGAACTTTGCCGCAAACCTTCTCAGAAACTTTTTGTCATTAACAGATGCACCCTCGGGGTATTCTTGAGCTTCCAAGTACCTCTTCACTTCATGATACCAAGGTTTTTCAGTCACCTCTTCAGCCTCAAGATCACAGCAATATGCAGGTTCGTCCAATTTCCAGATAATGATCCGGGGAGCCTCATTGTCCCATTTGACTTTGAACATAGAAGACATCGTAGCCAACGCGTCCGCTAACTGATTCTCCTCTCTTGGGAAGTGCTAAAAAGTTATCTCTTCGAAGTGGGGAAGCAATGTTAACACATACTCCTTGTAAGGAATAAGATTTGGGTGTTTCGTATCCCACTCGCCTTTGACCTGATTGATCACGAGAGCAGAATCTCCGAAGACACTCAGAAACTTGATCCTTAAATCAATTGCAGCTTGAAGACCCATGATACATGCCTCATATTCTGCCATGTTGTTGGTGCAGTTGAAACATAGCCGAGCGGTGAGTGGAGTATGAGTGTCTTTGGGGGATATGATCACAGCGCCGATACCATTACCCAAAGCGTTTAAGGCTCTGTCAAAGTGCATAGACCATCGGGATCCTTCCTCAGGTCCTTCATCCGGTCCAGGTACTTCACAATCAGTCACTATCATGATATCCTCATCTGGAAATTCAAAGTTCAACGACTGGTAATCGTCCACTGGTTGGTGTGCCAAATGGTCTGCCAATACACTTCCCTTGATTGCTTTCTGAGTCGTGTACTGGATGTCATATTCCGTCAAGATCATTTGCCATCTTGCTATTCTTCCGGACAGAGAAGGCTTTTCGAATATGTACTTGATTGGATCCATTTTTGAAATCAACAGAGTAGTGTGAGTCAACATATACTGTCTCAGCCGGCGAGCAGCCCATACCAGAGCGCATCAAGTTTTCTCGAGCAGTGAGTACCGGGTCTCACAGTCGGTAAACTTTTTTCTCAGGTAATAAATGGCGTGTTCTTTTCGGCCAGACTCGTCATGCTGCCCTAGCACACACCCCATTGAGTTGTCAAGTATAAGATTAGAGGTCTCCCTTCAACCGGTGGCATAAGAATGGGTGGTTCTTGGAGATACTCTTTGATCTTTTCGAAAGCGGCCTGACATTCATCATTCCAACGTACTACTTGATCTTTCTTCAGCAGTTTGAAGATTGGTTCACAGGTAGCAGTTAGATGTGAGATGAATCGGGCAATGTAGTTCAACCGTCCTAGAAAGCCTATGACTTCTTTCTCTGTCTTGGGGGTTGGCATCTCTTGTATGGCCTTCACTTTGGCAGGATCCACTTGAATACCTTTGTCGCTTACAACGAAGCCTAGCAATTTTCCAGCTCTTACCCAAAAGGTGCATTTGTTTGGATTCAACCTCAGCTTGTACAACTTCAGATGGTCAAACAGCTTCCGTAGGTGGTCAAGGTGTTCCTCCTCAGTTTGGGACCTTGCAATCATATCATCGACATACACTTCTATCTCGTGGTGGATCATATCATGGAATAAAGCAACCATGGCACGTTGGTAGGTTGCCCCAACATTTTTCAACCCAAAAGGCATGACCTTGTAGCAAAAGGTGCCCCACTGAGTAACAAAAGTGGTCTTCTCCATGTCTTCAGGGGCCATCTTGATCTGATTATAACCGGAGAAGCCGTCCATGAAGGAGAAAACTTTATGCTGAGCCGTGTTGTCAACCAGGACGTCGATATGAGGCAGAGGGAAATCATCCTTGGGGCTGACCCTATTCAAATCCTTGTAATCAACACACATTCGGACCTTACCATCTTTCTTCGGCACTGGAACCACGTTAGCAACCCACTGAGGGTAAGAAGTCACTGCTAGAAACCCGACATCAAATTGTTTCATAACCTCAGCTTTGATTTTCTCGGACATTTCTGGACGCATACGGCGGACCTTCTGTTTTACCGGAGGGCAATCTTCCTTGGTAGGCAGGTGATGAACCACAATGTCGGTATCCAACCCAGGCATGTCTTCGTAAGACCAGGCAAAGATTTCCACATAGTCATGTAGCATCTGAATCAACCGTTGTTTCACACTGAGCTCTAGATTGGCACCAATCTTGACTTCCTTTATGTCTGTCTCAGTACCCAGATTTACCGTTTCTACTAGCTCTTCATGTGGCTGAATGGCCCTCTCTTCCTGGAGTAGCAGTCTTGCAAGTTCACCAGGAACTTCGCAATCATCTTCACCTTCGTCTTCGGCTAAGTTGATCGGATTTTCGAAGTCATAACTGGCAATAGCAGAGCCGTTACCAGTGAGATCCAGAGTGGATTGGAACCTGTATAAGTGAGTGTGTGTAAATATAGTTGTTTTGCAATATATGATAAAGAAAGAAAAGGAGCACAAGATTTGAAATGCAACAAACTTCCAATGTTTTGATTAATGATATATGAAAATGTTATACAAAAGCCCTCACAAATGGAGCCACGATGCCCCGGGTAGGACACCGAGCCATAAAAGTTTCAACATATTATTTGTTACAAATTGAAAACAAAAGAGTTCATTACTGAGTGACAAAAGTAATAGGTGTGAAGTCTTTGGCAGTCTAGTTGCTTGGTCCACTGTCGGTTGTTGGGTAGATCCAGCTGTCAAATTCTGATTCCTCCATGTCGTCTTCAATAGCATTCACTCCTGGGTTGGTGATGAACACAGGAGGTCTTCCAATCCTCGCCTTATGAACAGCCTTCCGAGCCTCCGCAGTGAAGCCCAAACCAAACTTGTTAGTCTTTAGAGTGAAGTCAGGAAGTCGGCCCCAGTTTGCGCACTCATCCTTCTCGATCACAGCCCGGGCATCCTTTAAGGAAGCCATCTTCAAAGGAGGGTCTTCAATCACAGTTTCAGCTAATGCCAACGTCTGAGGCACCTCTTCAAAGTGTTGGAATGGAGTCTCAATGAATTCCCCATCCATTTCTATGTATCGGAACGAGTTTAAGTGGCTGACCATATATTCTTCCTCCCCCTGAACTGTGACAATCTTCCCTCTGACTGGATACTTAAGCTTTTGATGTAGTGTGGAGGTCACAGCTCCGGCCTTGTGGATCCATGGACGACCCAGCAAACAAGAGTAGGATGGACGGATGTCCATCACATAGAAAGTAGAATCAAAGACTTGAGAACCAACCCTGATTGGAATGTCAACTTCACCATGTACCATCCTCTTCGAACCGTCAAAGGCTCGGACCACAATGTTACTGGGCTTGAGCTCCAGACCCTCACAATCCAATCTGTCTAGGGCCTTCTTGGGCAGCACGTTTAGTGAAGAACCGGTGTCCACCAACACATGGGAAAGAGTAGTGCCCCTGCACTCAATGGAGACATGCAGGGCATCATTATGGTTCTTTCCTTTTACAGTCAGATCGGCGTCAGAGAAGCCCAGAACATTATCAGCAGTCAAGTTGGCCACACAATCAGTAAATTGATCAGCGGATGTTTCTTGTGGCACATGGGTCGTCTTCAGGAAGGAGATCAGAGCCTTGGCGTGGGCTTCTGAACACAACAACAGTGATAGCATAGAAATCTTAGAGGGGGTGTGCCCCAACTGCTCAACTACATTGAAATCACTTTTCTTGATAATCTTGAGGATCTCCTCCATCTCTTGTTGGGAGGCTTCAACAGTGGTTGTCTTCAGCGCCTCCGTCAGGGCAGGCAAATCAGTAACAATCCCTTTGCCCCGAGCATCAGAGGACTCGGCAGCAGTGGTAGAAACAGGAACTTGATTAGGAAGTGGAACATGCACACTTGCAGGTGTGACGATAAGGGGTTTCTGAATAACTGGTGGTGCGATATCTGGTGAGAACAGCCTACCACTGCGAGTAATTTTGGCAGGCCCGGTGATGTTACTGACACCGGTACTTGTATCAAACTCTTGTTTTATTCCAAGAACATAAACATCTGCCCCATAGTGCCATGGGACAGCTTTGTCGGATGTATAAGGGAGAGGCCCCGGAACTGTGATGATGATAGGAGCAATCTTCTGAGTGGACATGATTTTGACAGGCTTCTTTGAAGGAGCCTTGGGAGGTTTGTTGAAAATAGTGACAATAGAAACTTCTTCGGCAGGGGCAGCAGGAACGACAATCTTCTCGAACAAGATTTCTTTGCTATCCATCAGGCTTTGGATACCTGATTTCAGCAAAGGACAACCAAAAGGCGAAACAGCACATAGAGGGCAATCTTCACCACATCCCGGAAATAAACCGGCTAGCAACAGATTCCTTTTAACAGTTGATAACGGAATAACAATCTCTTCCACGGAGGCTACATATCGGTCTTCTTCCACAACATTCACTCCATGCTGAGGCATGGGAGCAGTCACAACATTGGGCCTTTTGGGCGCCTCAAACTGTATTTCCTTAGCATCAATAAGGTCTTGAACCTTATTCCTCAGAGCCCAACAATCGTCTGTAGTATTCCCGGGACTATCAGAGTGATAAGTGCAACGGGCGTTGGGGTTGTACTTTGGAGAAGCTGTGTTCACTACTTTCGGAGCTTCTTTGACAGTTACCAGATTGGTTGACAGTAGTTGCGGCAAAATCTGAGACAGGGTCATACTGAGCCGAGTGTACTGCCTTTTGGGTCTCTCACCCCTTTGTTGATTATACTGCTGAGGAGAAGCAACAGGTTTGGATATTACCAATGCATTGACAGCTTGGCGGCATTCCGGCTTAACTTGTCTTCTGGGACCATAAACAGCACTAGCTTCCTTTTTGAAAGGCTTCTTTTCAATACTCGCAGCGGCACCTTTCTGAATCTTCCCCGACTTGATACCAGCTTCTATCCTCTCACCAGTCAAGATCAAATCTGTAAATCCAGCAGAAGAATTACCAATTAGATGATTGAAGAATGCACCAGACAGGGTCCCTAGGAACATGTCAACAAGTTCACGGTCAGTCAGCGGTGGCTGCACCCTGCCAGCCAAGTCTCTCCACTTTTGCGCATACTCCTTGAATCCTTCGCCCGTCCCCAGTGACATACCCTGAAGTTGGGTACGCGTAGGAGCGAGGTCAGAATTGTATTGATATTGTTTATAAAATGCGGTGGCCAAGTCTTCCCAGTTTCGGATACTGGCTCCATCTAGCTGATAGAACCACTCGAGTTGAGCCCCTGAAAGGCTATCCTGAAAGAAATGGATCCAAAGGTTCTTGTCTGCAGTGTAAGGTTGGATCTTCCTTACATATGATCTGAGATGCATTTTCGGGCAGGACAGCCCGTCATACCTTACAAAAACTGGCACTTTGAACTTCGGGGGGATCACAATTCCAGCAACTAATCCCAAGTCTTCGAAATCTAAGTCGGGAACTCTCTGCAGCTCCATAGCTACCAACCTGTCTTCTAAGCCTTTGTACTTATCATCGGCGGGCGGGTATTGTTGATCAGAGTAGTCTTCGTCCTCTTCAGCCTCCTCTTCTTCAACCTCGGATTCGAAAGGTACTGCAGCCGCATTCCCTTTACTGGTTCCCTCTTTAGATGTAGGGGGAAATTCAAGCACTCTTCTGGCTTCACCCTCAAACCTTCTTCCTAGGGTAGCCACCCCAATCCTCTTCTTCTTCTTTTTCACTTGGTCTTTGTTCCCTAGCAGGGCTTTCAGATCCTCCTGACCCTTTTCCAAGGTCATCAGAAGTTGTTGAAACTGTGCATTTTGAGACTGCAAGTCCTTGACCGTCTGTTCGAGATCCATCTTACTGAAATAAACAGCAGAAAGATAAGGAAACCTGGTGTGGGGACTTGCTTATGCATATGATGAATGGTATGCTTATGTATGCAATGCATTCAAGGATTCAGAAAGTTCAAAATTGTTGCAAACAAAAAGAACGCATGTCATATTAATAAGAAGAAATTTGTCAGTACATAAATGCCCCATGGGCCAAATATTACAAAAAACTTCTCAAGGTAAAAAGACGTTGCACATCCTCTTTGGTGCGATGTAGGTGTTGAGAGTCTCTTCCTCATGGAGTCGGCGGGTAAGCTCTAGAACCTTCTTCTCACTGGCGTAGAAGCTGGCTTCAAAAGTGTTACGTTCCTCCTTGAGTTGGATCCAACTCTTCTGCATCTCCTCCCACGATGTAGGCATGTCAGGATATAGGATGGTGTAGGGAACCTCTCCTTCCTTAACGGGCTCTTTAATCACAGGGAGAACATGAGGGTAAGGCATCATTAGACTCTGGGCTCGGGCTCGTACCCACTTGAGATAAGGCTCAAGAGGGATGGAGTTCTTGTGCCCCAGTGTCTTGCTGTCTACCTTGTTAGGCATCCTCCAAGCTCTGATGAATCTTTGGCGAAGTCCTTGCGCATTGTTGTCAAAGTCAAAAACTAGGTCAGGAATCAACATGTCGTGAGGGCCATCCCTCCGTGCATATCCAAATTGCCTCAAAGCTAGGCAAGGGTTGTAGATAATACCTCCTCTAATGCCAAGTAATGGAACATTAGGGAACTCTCCACAATGATCGACGATGATGACATTTTCTCTGGACCGAGAGCACCAATGTACATCAGAGTGAGTAAGGGTCATCAACCGTTGTGACCACCTTAATCCTTGGTCATTTTTCAAGACAGATTGTGGAAGGTGTGAAATAAACCACCTTGCAAGGAGAGGAGTACAGCACATGAGAATGCCCCTCTTTCTCATTGTTCGTGTGTAAAATGAGTGAAGAATGTCCCCAAGCAATGTTGGTATTGGATTTCTGGATAAGAAGATTTTGACGGTGTTGACATCTACAAGCTGGTCAGGGTTTGGGAACAAGACCAACCCATAGATAAGGAGTGCCACAATTTCTTCAAAGGCTTGTAGATCCAATGAATTCCAACACTCTTGTGCCTTCTCAAACAAGAATTTTGCTAAGAAGCCTTTGACACCGCTTCTAGTTTCCCAATGCCCCTTGATGTCAGATGGTTGCAAGTGTAGTGCTTGAGCAACATCTTCAGGCTTTGGTTCTTTTTCCGTACCGTTGTAGGGTAGTTGATTAAGGATAGGAATTCTCAGGAGTTGAGAAAATTCCTCCAAAGTGGGCACCAACTGGTAGTCGGGGAAAGTGAAACAGTGGTGAAGAGGGTCAAAGAACTGGAACAACACCTTCATCATGTCCTCTTCAATGTTGGTGCTGACTAAGCTGAGCAGTCTACCATGTCTTTCACTGAAGGGAGAGCTTTCCGGAATTCTTGATGTGAGTTCCTTGAGTTGAGGAGGGACTCTCACAAGGTTGACTTGGATAGTTTTTCTTCGAAGAATTTCCATGACCTACAAAACAAGAACAAAGATGAAGATCTAAATCCTTGAAATGGTTAGTGAATGCATATGATGCTTTATGATGTTCATGATGTATGCACAAACATATGTACAAGCAAATCACACAAAACCCTAGTTTCAGGCTTGCATGGGGTTTCATAGGTAAGTACCCTCTTGAGTTTAGTTGGCTTAAAAACTTGTCCTATAAATAGTAACCGGGTTCTAAGGAGCTCAATATCACAGGATTGTTTTCATTGTTCATTGTTTTGGTTTAGCCACTTAACTAGCGACCAAAATATTCCAAGAAAACAACCCTCAATGAGTGTAGTATCGAGTATCTACCAACTTCGGACTGCACCAAAGCCGGTCATCTCACTACCCCTAATGAAAGGCCAAGATGGTCAAGTAAGGTTCTAGGTCATTAGTGCTTAGTGACATCACTCAGCGGCCCCGTACTCTCCTTGATTGAACTCAAGGGTTACCGGTACTCACAAATATGTCGCACTAATATAGCTATTGCTTCAACCGTGTCGGTATACCCCACACAGTTTCCACAATGTATTGCTATCTATGAATGTTTCCCCAAATCCGGGTGTAGGATTTCAAACCCAAACAAGAGAGCCAAGATGTAAAGCAATCAAAACAAACAATTAGTCATGCAAGAGGGTGATCTAAGCCCTAAGGTTACTCCACTTTAAAGTTCTCCCCAGCAGAGTCGCCAGTTCTATGATACGGTGGGAGAAATGACTTGGGATTTTGCGTTTGTTTTCGCAAATGTTTCGGTTGAGCAAGAGTCGCCACCGACTTTTTATTTTATCCTAAGGAAAGGTTAAAAAGCACAGCAAAAACCTTTGAGATGTTTTCTTGGGTTCGGGGAGTAGATTATAGAAAGTGAAGGTATTAGCACCCTTTCTATCCATGGTTATCCATGGGCTCTTAGTTACTTGCTTAGATCAACTTGCCTTGATTTTCAATTGTTTGAAATGGTGCTTTTAATTGTTTGAAATGGTGCTTTGTGTGTGGGTTTGAAAAATGTTTTTGAAAAGAGGCCAATGTGGTGGCAACCTTTGTAATGATCCATGTTTGAATGTATACAAAGGTTTACTTATCTTTTTAAAAGTTTTCAATGTTTTTGAAAGTTGTTTTGAAAGTGTGTTGTGATGTGTGTTTTGAAAAATAGGCAAGTGTTTTTGTTTTGCAAGTTGGCAAGTAACCAAGAGCTATCTACCCTAAATTTCTCAAAGATCTTTGTTATGTTTTAACCCTTTTAACAATTTTGTTCCACCATTGTATTTGGTGGACAATCTTGTGTTAGGATGTGAACGGGACGGGCGCGGGTCATCGTTTAGACCATGATTGCAATGGTGCCAAGTATCTTTGGGCAATTTTTCCTTTAAGGGACTTGATCATTTTTAGGCAACTTTCGAAAGCGTCATCGAGGAACTATGATCATTTGATTGTTTTGTTTTTGCCAAAGATGCCTAACATACAATATGGCCCATTATTGAAGGCAACAAGTGGAGTACCCTAGGGTGCAAGTGTGATTAGTGTTGTCCATTTTCATGCTTGTTTATCTTGAATTTAGGTCAAACTATTTGTTGTTTTTGATTTGCATACAAAACCCTAATTCTAACATGGCATATTTAGAAAGCTTTTAAAGTGCGGAATTTAAAGGTCCTAGGTTATTACAACACAAATATGGGATGGGGGGTACAAATGTTCAAATGGGGGGATATTTTAGCAAGAAATTAAACCTAAACTATTACATCCAAATTGAATTTTTACAAGATATTTAATTGCACAATAATTAAATAAAATAAAATAAACATGCAAGATGCAAAAAAAATGATTTTTATATGTATGTAAAAAGTATTTTTTATGTGTCAAATAAACAAAAATAAAATGAATTAATTTTTGGTATTTTTATGTTTTTAGGGAAAAAACCCTAATTTTATAAATAAAAGGTATTTATGTATTTAATATATGCAATATTTATTAATTATGTACAAAAAATAAATAAAAAGGAAGTATATTGTAAAAAAGTTTTTTGAGGTTGAAATATTAATAAAAAAATAAAATGTATTATTTCTTTGTATTTTCCCTAAATATTCTAATAAATATAATAGTATTTATAATATTTACTAAATATATTAAATATGTACAAAAACAAAATATTTAATATTTACAAAAAAAGTATATTTTTTATAAAATGTTTTCAAAGGTAAAATAAAATAAAAAATCAGAAAATAAAAGTGTTTGTATTATTTTTTTAATATTCTAAACAAAAAAGTATTATGTATTTATTTACATATATAACTAAATAAAGCAAATAAATATCAAATAAAATGCAAAAAAATGTGGGAAAAATGTTTTTAATATTTTTTATGCTTTAATAAAAAATAACAAATCAGAATCAAAAAGAAAAAAAATTGAAAATGACAAATAAAACTCAAAATGGGCCAGGGGGGTGCAAATGTAAAAACATGGTGCAAAAAGGAAAAAAGGTCAGGCCCAGCCCAATAAGACTTTGTCTTCAACCTCTGAACAAGAAAAATAGAGCAACACGTGCTTCCTACTATCTCATGATTCCTGGACTTTTAGCACAAACTCACAACATGAAAAATGTCAAGCATCAAGCCACGATTCCATACATATAAAAAACTTAACTTAACTCTCAGAAATGAGAGAGAATTTCTCCATCCCTAATTCTTAACCTAAGTTTTTGTCAATGTTCAGGTCTTAAATTCTCTCAGCATATGCAATATAAATGGAAAGTGAGGATATGTATAGCTTCAGGGACATGAATATGACATCTTTCATTCACAAACTTAAAGCTAACTCTTCCTAAATTGAGAGATAGAAGTCCATGAACTTACCTGTTCAGCTTGGATCGTGTCTGGTAATAGAGGCACTTTCAAGGCAAAGTGAGGATTGGTACAGCTTGCTTGAAGTCCAGGGATGCTATTCCAACCTTTAACTTGCTTTGAAACCAAGTGAATCAAGCTATGGTAATCAACCTGCAAAACAGAAAAAGTGAAAATGGTGAAGTTGGTTAGAGGTGTTACAGGTCGTGTCTAATGCTTGGGATAGCTCGTATATGTGGTATGGAGTGTGTATGAACTGGTTTTAGCAAGAATGCACGAGTGGATTGAGTTATGGAAGTCCAACTGCAGAGGTGACTCTGTTTTCTGCAGTAGGATGGTGTTTTGATGAATGGTGAGGTTTGGAAGGTGGTTAGGTCATGTTTTAGGTTAGGTTGGATGTTTGGAAGATGTTCACAATGTTTTCTTAGGCTTGAGCTTGCAGCAATGTGAGATGAGTTACAAAATGCTAGCTTTCTTCTATGTGAAGCAAGGAAATGTCAACTTGGTTTCTAGGCCAGTACAATGCCTCAATCTATGCTGCACACTTGAGTCTTGATCAGTGGGATATGTCCATGCCTTTGTGCCTCAAAGATCTGCATTGTACCTCATAGATTGCAAAATTGACATAAAGTAACACTTTACAAAAATGGATAATATGCTTTTTCTAATTAAGGCTTAATCTAACATGTATTGCCCAAATGAATGAAATAACAACTTGGCACAATGGTTTAGCATTGAATTTTTTAGGTAGAAAGGGATTAGAGGCCTGTAACCTAGCTTATGCATGCTGATTTCAAGAATGCCCAAGTTATGAACATGTAAATTGGCCATGAACAAAGTGAGTTTTGCCCACATTGCCAAATTCGATTCTCCCTAACCACAAGGTTGTTTGATGAGTTCTTGGACATTTTGGAAAGCTTTGAATGTATAATACAATCCATCTTTGTAATGCAAATTTAAATTACAAGTGGAAGCATGTGAAAAGTGGCCATGAAGTTGGGCAAAAATCCTGCCTAAAATAGGTCAAAATTTTTCTAAGTTAAGAATGTTTTGCACCCTTGTTCCAAAAATCATAACTTGAGCTACAAGCTTCTTTTGAAGAAACTTTGTGAAACAAAGTTATAGATTTTGCAATGGAATACAACTTTCATGTTTTGACTTTTGTTTGAATCCAAATGCATCTTGGTGAAAAAATGGGACAAAGTTAGGGAAAAATTAGGGATTTTCATAACTTAGAAAAATTCTAAGTTATGAAAATTCTTCATTTCAAACCCTAATTTGTGATTTTTGATTTCTTGATGAACAAGTTTCATAATTTGACATGTTTTGATGGAAAATGAATCTTGACACTTGATTTTGACCAAAAAGTCAAAGTTTGACTTTTCAGTATACAATCAAAAATTGATCAATTGACTAGAAAATTCATCTGTCAATCTTGTGCATTTGGGATCTTTTGAACTTGTTGAACATGTCAAGACAATTCCATGGGGTCCTTGAGTCCATATGTGATCTTGGTTTGCCATTGGCTAGGTCAAACAGTCAAAAATTGCCTTTGTGCAGTCAATACCCTAAAAATGACCATTTTGCCCTTTTGGTGATCTGATCAAATTTCTTGTGGAATTGTGATCCAAACTTGGTCAAATGGTCCATATGAGTTCATAATGTTGATGTGGGTCAAAAAATCATGAGGTTTGACTATCAATTGATCACAGTTGACTTTTTCCCCAATACAGCTGATTTCTAGGTCAACTGTCCAATTGACTGGGCAAAGATTGGAATCAAGGCTTGAAACTTGGTATGGATAAACTTGGGAGTCCCACATGAAGCATGAAATTCATCTTAGGCATTCTAGGTCAAAACATCTTTGTGCAAACACAAACCCTAATTTGGGTCAACAGTGCAAGGAGAAGTCTTGAGCAGAGGAAACCCTAACTAGATCTTGAGCTCCAAGGATCTTGTGATGAGAAAATGTTGAGGAAATGGGAGGGAAAATTTTGGGGTACAACAGTATTATCACCCTTTCTATCCATGGTTATCCATGGGCTCTTAGTTACTTACTTAGATCACTTGCTTTGATTTTCAATTGTTTAAAATGGTGCTTTGTGTGTGATTTTGAAAGATGTTTTGAAAAGAGGCCATCGTTGTGGCAACCTTTGTAATGATTCTTGTTTGAATGTATACAAAGGTGTTTTTGTCTTTTGAAAAATTTTCAATGTTTGAAAGTAGGGTTTTGAAATTGTGTTGTGAAGTGTGTTTTGAAGATAGCAAGGATGTTTTTTTGCAAGCTTTGATCAAGTAACTAAGAGTTATCTACCCTATTTTACTCAAATATCTTTCTTATGTTTTTAACCCTTTTAACAGTGTTATTTCACCATTGTATTTGGTGAACAACCTTGCATTAGGATGTTAAACGGGACAGGCGCGGGTCATCGTATAGACCATGATAGCAATAGTGTCAAGTATTTTGGCAATTTTTCTTAAGGGACTTGATCATTTTGTTTAGGCAACTCAGATAGCGTCATCGAGGGACTATGATCTTTTGTTTTGTTTTTATTTTTCCAAAGTACTTTACATGCAACCATGGCTCATTTTTGAAGGCAACAAATGGATTGAAACCCTAGGGGGTGCAAGTGTGCATTGTGTTTGTTTTTCATGCATGTTTATCTTGGATTAGGTCAAGCTAGTTGCTGATTTTATTTGGCATACAAACCCTAGTTCTAACCATGGCATAATTGAAAGCATTTAAAGGTGCGAGAATTTAAATTCTACACTATTACAACATGATATAGGGAGGGGGGTACAAATTTGAATTGAGGGTATTTGATAAGAAATTAAATTTTAAATTATTACAACCAAATCGAATGTATAAGACAATATTTAAATGTGCAATAATTAAATAAAATACAACAAATAAATGTTAAATAAAATGTATTATGCAAAAAAAAGTTTTTATGTATGTAAAAAGTATTTTTTAATGTGAAATGTAAATAATAATTAAAAAAAAGTCAATTTTAATTATTTTGTTATTTAGGGCAAAAACCCTAATTTTTAAATGAATAGTATTATTTATTAATTATATACAATAATATATTGATTTGTATAAAAAATAAAAGTATATTGTAAAAATGATATTTTTAGTGCAAAATATTAATAAAAATAAAAATGTAGTATTTTTGTATTTTGGTCCTAATTATTTAATAAAATAAAGTATATAAAATATATTTTACTAGTATATATATATATATTAAATACATTAAATATATAAAAATAGAAATTAATTATTTACAAAAAAATGTGTATATTCAAGAAAATGTTTTTAAGTGTGTATAAAAATAATAAATAAATGTTTCTTTACATTATTCTTTGAGTTTTAATAAAAAGAAAAGAGATTATTTACATATTTATACTAGTAAAATAAAAATAAATATAAAATAAATATGAAAAATAATAAAAATAAATTTTTGGCATTTTTAATATTTGGACAAAAAATAATAAAGTCAGAATAAAAAATAAAAATATCAAAAATGACAAATATACAAATAAATGGGCCAGGGGTGTAAACTGAAAAATGGGGTGTTAGAAGCAAAAATGGCCAGGCCCAGCCCAAACTCACTTCATCTTCTTCCTCTGAACTGAAACACGTGCGCTTCTGTACACAAATACTATCTCCCGATTCTTTGATTTTTTGACAAAACTCAAAACATGATATTTGTAGAGTATCAAACAACGAATCCAACCATATAAAAAACTTGAGCTAACTCTCAAAGACTAGAGAGAATTTCTCTGGCCCTAATTTCTAACCTAGTTTTTTCAGAAAGTTCATGGGTGAAATTCTCCTAACACGATTAATATAAATGAAAACTAAGCATATGTATGGCTTCAGGGCTATGAGTACAACATATTTCATTCACAAACCTAAGCCTAACTATTCCTAAATAGAGAGATAGAAGTTCATGAAATACCTGTTTCAGTTGACTTCGAGCTGGCCAATGCAGCAACTTCCAAGAGTGTGTGAGGTTCTTTTGAGCTTGCCTGATGTCCAATGAAGCTTTCCCAATGCCTGGCTTGTTTTGAAGTAGCCTGAATCGTGCTACATAACTCAACCTGCAAAGCTTTGAAACAAAAATGGCAATGTGTGTTAAGGGTGTTACAGCTAGCAATGGATGATCTGGATAGCTTAGGTATGTTGGTTGGAAGGTGTTTGAAGTATCTTTGGACAAAACGCACGATGGAATTTGGTTATGGCTTGAAGTTTGCAGAACTGGCCCTGTTTTGAAAGAAAATGGGGAATTTGTGCACTAGGAGTTTTGAGAGGCAAAGGGGTCGTGTTTCTGGCTTGTTGGGAGGTATCAAACTTGTTTGCAATGTTTGTGTAAGTTGGTTTTAACAGATGTGAGAGATGGTTTGTGATTTGCCACTTTTCTTCTTTTTCAAGCAAGAGTGTGTATGTGTTCAATGCAGGCCTGTACAAGTCCTATATCATGCTGCACATTTTGCTCTTGGTTACTGGAATTGGTAGATTTGATCTTGCCTCAGAGATATGGCCCCATGCCTCAAGGATCTTGGTTTGACATAAAGTGCAACTTTACAAAAATGGCATTATACCTTTTACCATTTAGGGCTTAATTTTGTATGCAATGTCCAAATTACCAAGATAATACCTTAGCTCAATGGTTATGCATTAAATTATGGATTACAAACTGGTTTTGAGGCCTGCAAGCTAGTACCAAGCATGCTGATTTGAAAATGCAAGTTTGTATGAACATATATTGGCCATGGATCAAAGTGAGTTTTTGCCAATTTCAAGCATTCGATTCTCTCTAACCACAAGGGTGTTTGAGGAGTTCTTGGACAATTTGGAAATCTTGCAACATGTACTATAATCCATCTTTGAAATGCAACTTGAAACTCCAAGTGGAACTATGTGAAAAATGGCCAAGAAGATGGGTCAAAATCCTGCCTAAACTAGGGCAAAATTTCTCTAAGTTAAAAGTTTTAGGTACCCTTGTTCCAAAAATTATAACTTGAGATACAAGCCTCTTTTGAGAAAACTTTGTGAATCAAAGTTGTATACTTTGTGATGGACTACAACTTTCATGTTTCAAGTTTTGTTTGAATCCATTTGCATCTTGGTGAAAAAATGGGACAAAGTTAGGAAAAAATAAGAAAATTTTATAACAGAAAAATTCTAAGTTATGAAAATTTTCCATTTTAAACCCTAATTTGCATTTTTGGGTTTCTTGATGAACAAGTTTCATAATTTGACATGTATTGGTGAAAAATGACTCTTGGCACTTGATTTTGACCAAAAAGTCAAAGTTTGACTTTTGAGTATACAGTCAAATTTTGATCAGTTGACTGAAAAATTCATTTGTCAATCCTATGCAATTGACATCTTTTGAACTTGTTGAATGGGTCAAGACAATGTCATTGAATCCTTGAGACTATGGTTGAGCTTGATTTTCCATTGGTTAGGTCAAACAGTCAAAAATTTCCTTTGTACAGTCAAAACCCTAAAATGACCATTTTACCCTTTTGGTGATCTGATCAAATTTCTTGTGGAATTGTGATCCAAACTTGATCAAATGACTAATATGAGTTCATTATGTTGATGTGGGTTAAAATTCATGAGGTTTTACTTTCAATTGGCCACAGTTGACCTTTTCCCCAATACAGCTGATTTATAGGTCAATTGTCCAATTGATTGGGCAAAAATTTGAATCAAGGATTGAAACTTAGTATGGCCAAACTTGTGGGTCCAATATGAAGTATGAAAGTCACTTTGGGCATTGCAGATCAAAACATCCTTGTGCAAACTCAAACCCTAATTTAGGTCAACAGTGCAAGGAGGTGTCTTGAGCAGGGCAAACCCTAGCTTGATCTTGAGTTCCAAGAGCCTTGTGATGAGAAATGTTGATGAATATGGGAGGGCAAATTTTGGGGTATAACACCAGGGACTTTTGGATAGAGATTCACAAGGTTGTTGTTTTTTTTTACTAGAGTTTTATGTTTCTCCTCTAGCAATTTTTCTGGATGGTGTCTCACGTCCCTTTTTGTGATGGACAATGGTGACCTATTTATAGGAAAGGCATTGTGGATTTTTGAACGTTAAAGGGTGCCAATATTATGCAGTAGAGGTTATCTTATTTTTGAAGGAAGTTCATGAAAAGTTGTGATGATGGACAGCTTTTCAGCCTAGGCTGGAACAGTAAGCAAGGATTAAGGAGAAGTGACACCTATAGGCGGAAAGTGGCGCATAGACCCATGCCTAAACCTGCACAAAGGTGTTTAACGAGCCACACGTGGAGAGAACCCTTGGATGAATGTTCAGGAGTGGTTGTGAGCATTAATGAGCATTAAATGGTGATGAGATTTATCAACATCAAAAATCTTGTAATAGGAGATTTTGCATCATTACCTAAAACCTGAGCCAACAGTTCTGCTTTACCAAAAACAACGTAAACCAAGCTCTGACCTTGGCCTCTTGCTGCCTCAGCAAGCTCTGAGAGTTTTCTAGTATGCTCTTTTGATCTGTCTTTAAAGACTCTGGACTTAGTGATCCTGCTCCAGTACTATACCCAATCTGCTGATCCCATTACCTTCTGATCCCAGTACGTTCTGAAGGAGTTTCAGGCTTTGTTACCTTCTTCACACTTCTCTAACCAATTATGGCTGAACTTTGCGTAACTGCTGAAAGAGCCATGTTCTGTTCAAAGATCAAGTGTTGAACCATGTTTACAATCTCTGACTGAGTTGGTGTAACTGCTGAAGGAGCCACCCTCTGACTGACTGTTACGTGCTGAGCCAAGTTTGCAACTTCTGACCGTTTCTACCTGGAGGTTGGTTCAGAAGCTCTGAAGTGCCATTTTCTTCTTAAACCCCCTTTTTTTTCTTTTTTAGAGAAAATTCTAAGTATTTAGAATTTTAACTTTTCCAAGGAGAAAGTTTTGCCTTTTAAGCTTGCAAATGACCAGGAATGATACTAAAGGGCTTGGCTTTGTTAAAGAGAAAATCTGAGAGTTCAGGATGAATTCCTGAGGGATGGGAGGGCAAATTTTGGGGTACAACAGTTGCCCCTGTTCAAGCTTCTTGGACCTGAAGAGTTAGATTGGCGAATCTGCCTTTTGTGACTCGAAGGTAAAAGAGGATTGGACACCAGAGTGCTCATAAATTTGCACTCGTCAAAATGTAGCTGAGGTAATGGGCTTAAAGATGCCATTTGGAGATGGTAGAATCTTGCTGGAGATGGGCTTAAAGATGCCATCCAAGAATGTTTGTTGAACTGCAATGTTGTAGGTCAGAAGAATGAGCATCAAAATGGTATCCGTGTCTGGAATGCATTTGAACTGTATCTGGAGACTGAGTCTATATGAGCAAAGGAATGGAGTCTGTGTCTGGAGCGTATCTGAGCTGTAACTGTATTTGATCTTTGAATGAATATCAGAATGACTGCCATGTCTGGAGTGTATCTGTATTCTGAATAGGTAACAAAGAAACATCTGTGTACGGAGCATCTAGGTGTTGGTGATAAGTTCTGAATGAGTGGCAGAATGGCAACCGTGTCTGGAGCGTATCTGGACTATATCTGAAATTGAGATCTGTATGAGTGGCAGAATGACTTACGTGTCTGGAGTGTATCTGAAACTGTAACTGGGATCTGAATAAGTGACAGAATGACTTTCGTGGCGACTGCACTAGGGAGAATCAAACTTCTGGTGTAAGGGCCAGAATGGCGTCCGTGTTTGGAGTGTATTTGAATCTTGAAGTTGTTAGTTGAATCTGAATGAGAAATAGAATGACTTCCGTGTCTGGAGCGTATCTAGTCTGTATCGGGTTGCTGAAGTCTGAATGAGTAATAGAATGACCGTCGTGTCTGGGGTGTATCCATACTGTATCTTGACTTGAAATTCTGAATGAGTAATAGAATGACCGCCGTGTCTGGGGTGTATCCATATTGTATCTAAAATTGATAGTTGAACCTGAATGAGAAATATAATAGCTTCTGCGTCTCGAGCGTATCTAGTTTGTATCTGATTGCTGAAGTCTGAATGAGTAGCAGAATAACCGCCGTGCCCGGGGTGTATCCATATTGTATCTTAAATCTCTGAATAGTTGTTAATGATAGCTTTTTAATCTTGTCCTAAAAAAGGGTAAAATGTTAGCTAAAACACAAAGTTATGTTGCATGATATGTATGATGCAATGAACTATGTTTCATCAATGTTTATGATATATGAATGTAATGGATGTGCATGTAAGCTGAGTAGCTGTCTTGCTGAGGAAAATAAATCCTTGATGGCTGGAGATAATGAAATCCTTGACTGGTGCCGGGGAAAATAAACCCTTGACCGATGCTGGGGATTCCAAAAAAATTTAATTGTTGAAGATGAGAAATCCTTGCTGACTGCTTGGGGATTAAAGATCTTTGATTGTCAAGAATGAGAAATCCTGGGACCACCGCTGGAGATTGAAAATCCTTGGTGACTTGTGGGGTTTTAACAAGAGCTTCGACAACTTCCGCGGGGAATGAGAATCCTTCATGACTTTCCTGGGAAATAAGGAAAAACTCTGACGACCTCTACTGGGGAATCAAAACCTGGGAGGCTTCGAATGGAGAAACAGGAACTAGAATCCTCAGTCTGTTGGGAAGTAACTCTGTGGGGAGAGTGTTTACTCGGTCGGGGAAATCAGGAGCTTGGGTTGTACGCCAATCTACTGGGGAAGTTGGGGAAAACTGAATGGTTCCCACTGGGGATTGGTAGTTTTGAATTCTCTAGGGAAGAAGGTTTAGAACATTCTAGCTCCGCTAGGGATATGTATTTCAGGGTTTCCGGGCTCCACTGGGGATCGGGGGTTTGAACTCTGATGGGAACTTTGAAACTTAACTCCGTTGGGGAATAAAGTTTAGAATATGCTGGCTCCGCTGGGGATCTAGAAATTTAACTCCGCTAGGGATGTATACTTCAAGGTTTTAGCTTTGTTGAGGATCTGAATGATGTACTGCAGGGGATTTCTTCTGGAATAGCACAAAGATATCTTCCTACACCTTCAACCTATAAGTAATTATCTTTTCTCAATTTCGTTTTATTTGTATGCAGCAATTATATTCAAATGCATATGCCTATTTAACAAAACATTGGACGTTTTCAAATAAAACATAAGTGTAAAAAGAAATGAAAGGCAAGCAAATTTCTGCACTTTGGAGTATCTTTGTATTAACTTTTGTAAGCATCTTTGTACAAAGGAGACTGATATCCTAGTAAGAGAATGTTGTCGTAAAAATTGAAAAGTTTTAAACAAAAAGAAAGATGGCTATGTGTAACAATTCCATGGGGTTCCCATTCTGCTATAGCCTTCACAACTCTGAGTATCTTGTCCATTCGCTGCTTCGCCCGCTGATGATTGGATTGATCAGAAGCTTGGAGCTTGTTGGTGAAGAGATTGTTCTTAAAGTGATCCGACGAGACATAGTCATACGCTTTAATTCCCTAATTTTTGCCTAGACCGCCCTTTCGGGTTTTCGGTCCACCGGGAAACCCTTTTTTGCCCAAGTTGCCCTTTCGGGTTTTCAACTTGTCGGGTGTACAGATTTTTGTTTATCCCTAATTTTTGCCTGAACCGCTCTTTCGGGTTTTTGATTCACCGGGATGCCCATTTTTGCCCAAGTCGCCTTTTCGAGTTTTCAACTTGTCGGGTCGTTTTATGCGTAGTATCTTTTGACTATGTCTGCGTTTGCTGGGGATAAACTATGAATGAGTGACAGTATGGCAACCGTGTCTGGAGCGTATCTAGAGTGTATCTGAAGTTGAGATCTGTATGAGTAGTAGAATGACTTCTGTGTCTGGAGTGTATCCGTACTGTAACTGGGATCTGAATAAGTGACAGAATGACTTCCGTGGCGACTGCACTGGGGAAATCAAACTGCTGGTGTAAAGGCCAGAACGACATCCGTGTTTGGAGCATATATGAACTTGTAGTTGATAGTTGAATTTGAATGAGAGATAGAATGGCCGTCGTGTCTGGAGCATATCTAGTCTGTATCTAATTGTTGAAGTCTGAATGAGTAGTAAATGACCGCCGTATCTGGGGTGTATCCATACAATATTTTGACTTGAAGTTCTGAATGAGTAATAAGATGACCGCCATGTTTGGGGTGTATCCATACTGTATCTGAATAATTATTAATGATAGCCTTTTAATCTTATCCTGAAAAGGGTAAAACGTTAGCTAAAACACGAGGTTATATTGCATGATATGTATGATGCAATGAGTTGTAATCCATGTTTATGATATATGAATGTAATGGTTATGCATGTAAGCTGAATAGCTGCCTTGTTGAGGAAGATAAATCCTTGATAACTGGAGATAATGAAATCTTTGATTGCTGTTGGGGAAAGTAAATCCTTGACCAAAGCTGGGGGTCCCAAAAAAAACTTTGATTACTGAAGATGAGAAATCCTTGCTGACTGCTGACTGCTTGGGGAATAAGGAAAACTCTGAAAATCTCTACTGGGGAGTTAAAACCTGGGAGACTTCTGCTGGAGAAATGAGACTGAGAATATTCAATCTGCTGGGAAATAACTCTGTGGGGAGAATGTTTACTTGGCCGGTGAATTCAGGAGCTTTGGGTTGTATGCCAATCTACTGGAGAATCATCCTAGCTGCTGGGGAAATTGAGGGAGTTTGATCAGTTGGAAATTTGACTTCGCTGGGGAAGGAGGTTTAGATTATTCTGGCTCTGCTGGGAATCGGGAGTTTGGACTTTGATGGGAACTTTGAAACTTAACTCGGCTGGGGAATCCAGTTTGGAATGTACTGGCTCCACCGGGGGATCTTTAAGCTTAACTCCGCTGTGGACATGTACTCCGAGGTTTTAGCTTTGTTGAGGATCTGAACAAAGTAATGCAGGGGATTTCTTCTTGAATGGCATAAAAATATTTTCCTACACCTTCAACCTATCAGTAATTATCCTTTCCCAATTTCGTTTTATTGGTAAGCAGTGATTATATTCAAATGCATATGCCTATTTAACAAAACATTGGACGTTTTCAAATAAAACATAAGTGTAAAAAATAAAAAGGAAGGCAAGCAAATTTCTGTATTTTGAAGTATATTTGTATTAATTTTTGTAAGTATCTTTGTACAAGGGAGACAGACATCCTAGTAGGAAAATGGTGCGGTAAAAATTGAGAAACATTTATACAAAAAGATAGCTATGTGTAACAATTCCATGGGGTTCACATTATGATATAGCCTTCATAACTCTGAGTATCTGTCCATTCATTGCTTCGTCTGTAGATGATTGGATTGATCAGAAGCTTGGAGCTTGTTGGTGAAAAGATTGTTCTTAAAGTGATCTGACGAGACATAGTCATACGCTTTAATTCCCTAACTTTTTCCTGGACCGCCCTTTTGGGTTTTCGATCCACCGGGAAACACTTTTTTGCCCAAGTCGCCCTTTCGGGTTTTCAACTCGCCGGGTGTACAAATTTTTGTTTTATCCGTAATTTTTGCCTGAACCGCCCTTTCGGGTTTTCGATTCACCGGGATGCCCATTTTTACCCAAGTCGCCCTTTCGGGTTTTCAACCTGCCGGGTCATTTTATGCGTAGTATCTTTTGATTATGTCTGCGTTCGCAGGGTGCGTCAAATCTTTGCTGTCCATGGTGGTCAGAATCATTGCCCCACCATAAAATATGCTCTTGATTACAAATGGTCCTTCGTAAGTAGGAGTCCACTTTCCCCTGGGATCACTTTGTGGTAATATGATTCGCTTGATTACAAGATCTCCGACTTGATATACTTGACGCCTGACTTTCTTGTTGAAAGCCTTGATCATCCTTTTTTGATACGTCTGACCATGACAAACAGCAGTAAGTCACTTTTCATCGATTAAGTTAAGTTGATCAAGCCGGGTCTGAATCCAATCGTCTTCACTCAAACCGGCATCCTTCATAATCCTAAATGAGGGAATCTGAACTTCCATGGGTAGAACAACTTCCATGCCATATACCAAAGAAAATGGGGTTACCCCTGTTGAAGTACGTGTCGTGGTACGATATCCATGCAGAGCAAATGATAACATCTCATGCCAGTCCTTGTAGGTGACTATCATCTTTTGAATGATCTTCTTGATATTTTTGTTTGCGGCTTCAACAACACCGTTCATCTTTGGTCGATAGGGAGATGAATTGTGATGATAAATCTTGAACTGCTCGCACAGGGCGGTGATCATAGTGTTGTTCAAATTTGTATCGTTGTCTGTGATGATCCTGTCGAGGACACCATACCGACATATGAGGTTCTGCTTGATGAAGCGGGCAACCACATTCTTTGTAACTGAGGCATAGGAAGCTGCCTCGACCCATTTGGTGAAGTAATCAATAGCCACCAGGATGAAGCGATGTCCATTGGATGTCGTAGGCTTGATCTCTCCAATCATGTCAATGCCCCACATTGCGAATGGCCAAGGAGCTGTCAGAATGTTGAGAGGAACAGGAGGAATATGTACCTTGTCGGTGTAGACTTGGCACTTGTGACAAGTACGGGAATGTTGGTGACAATCAGCTTCCATGGTAGACCAGTAGTAGCCTTCCCTTAGAATCTTTTTAGCCATCATATTTCCGCTCAAGTGGGTGCCAAATGTGCCACTGTGTATCTCAGTCATGATCAACTCTGCTTCAGCTTTGTCCATACAATGAAGTAGAACACAATCATGGTTGCGCTTATAAAGGATGCCATTGCTTAGGAAGAACTTGGCAGTAAATCTCCTTAAGAACTTTTTGTCATTGACGGAAGCTCCTTCAGGATACTCTCTAGTCTGGAGATACCTTTTGATTTCATGAAACCAGGGTTGTTCCACTACTTCTTCGGTATTAATCTCATGACAGTGCGCGGGTTCGTCCATTCGCTCGATGGTAATTTGGGGAGCCTCATTATCCCAGTTGAGTTTAAACATGGAAGACATTGTAGCCAGAGCATCTGCTAGCTGATTTTCTTCTCGCGGGAAGTGCTCGAAAGTAATCTGCTCGAAATGAGGCAACAACGTCAGGACATGTTCTTTGTATGGGATAAGATTAGTGTCCCACTCTCCTTTGACTTGAATGATAACCAAAGTCGAGTCCCCAAATACAACCAAAGATTTGATTCCCAAGTCTATAGCAGCCTTGAGACCAAAGATGCAAGCTTCATATTCGGCCATGTTATTGGTGCAGCTGAAGCAGAGTCTAGCGGTGAAAGGTGTATGGCAAACTTCTGGAGAGATAAGTACCGCACCGATACCGTTGCCAAGTGCATTTGAAGCACCATTAAAGTACAGGGTCCATCGGGATCCTTGTTCAGGTCCGTCATACGGTCTGTTACCTTCGATGTTGCCCAAAGTCATGATGTCCTCGTCAGGGAAGTCGAATCTCATAGATTGGTAATCTTCGACGGCTTGATGAGCTAGATGGTCGGCTAGTACACTCCCCTTTATAGCTTTTTGGGTAGTATACTGGATATCATACTCAGTCAGGATAATTTTCCATCTAGCGATTGTTCCAGATAAAGCAGGCTTCTCGAAGATATACTTGATCGAATCCATTTTGGAAATCAGCAAAGTGGTATGAGTCAACATATACTGCCTTAGCCGGCGAGCAGCCCATACCAAAGCGCAACAAGTTTTCTCGAGCAGTGAGTAGCGAGTCTCACAGTCGATAAACTTTTTGCTAAGGTAATAAATGGCATGCTCTTTTCGGCCAGACTCGTCATGTTGGCCCAGTACGCACCCCGTTGAGTTATCCAAAACAGTCAGATATATGATCGACGGCCTTCCTTCGACGGGTGGCATCAGAATAGGAGGTTCTAGTAAATACTCCTTGATCTTATCAAAAGCAACTTGACAATCATTGTTCCATTTAACTACCTGATCCTTCTTTAACAGTTTGAAAATTGGCTCACAGGTAGAAGTCAGGTGAGAGATGAATCTGGCGATATAGTTCAAGCGTCCCAAGAATCCTCTAACCTCCTTTTCAGTACGGGGGATAGGCATTTCTTGTATAGCCTTCACTTTAGCTGGATCAACCTCAATGCCTTTGTTGCTGACAATAAATCTCAAAAGTTTACCAGACCTAACTCCAAAAGTGCACTTGCTTGGGTTCAATCTGAGCTTATACTCCTTCAACCTGGCAAACAGCTTTTGCAAATGACCAAGGTGTTCTTCTTCTGTCTGTGATCGAGCTATCATGTCGTCTACATAAAATTCGATCTCATGATGTATCATATCATGAAACAAAGCTACCATGGCGCGTTGATAAGTTGCCCCTGCGTTCTTCAGTCCGAACGGCATCACTTTGTAGTAGAAGGTACCCCATTGCATGACAAAGGTAGTTTTCTCCATGTCCTCGGGGGCCATTTTAATCTGGTTGTAGCCCGAGAATCCGTCCATGAAGGAAAAACCCTTGTGTTGAGTTGTGTTATCAACCAAGATGTCGATATGTGGCAGTGGAAAATCATCCTTGGGGCTAGCCATGTTTAAATCCCGATAGTCCACACACATTCTGACTTTGTCGTCCTTCTTAGGTACTGGCACAATGTTAGAAACCCATTGTGGATAGGAGGTAACAGCCAGAAAGCCAGCGTTGAATTGCTTCATTACTTCAGCCTTAATCTTCTCAGACATGTCAGGCCTCATTCGGCGAACCTTTTGCTTGATCGATGGACAATCCTCTCTTGTAGAGAGACGGTGAACCACGATATCTGTGTCTAACCCTGGCATGTCTTCATAAGACCAGGCGAATATTTCAACATATTCGTTCAACAACTACATTAAGCGCTCCTTGACACCTGGTTCCAGGTTGGCACCCACTTTTACTTCTTTCTTGTCCTCTTTTGTCCCCAAGTTGATGGTTTCTAACAACTCCTCATGAGGCAGAATAGCCCGCTCTTCTTGTTGCAAAAGTCTGGCTAACTCTCCCGACACTTCACAATCTTCGTCAACTTCGTTATCAGCGTGATTGACCAAATCCTCAGAGTTATCGAAGGTTGAAACAAAACAGTTGCCCATGGAATCCGGAATGGATGGGTACCTGCATTTGTGAGTGTGGGTGTGTGTAAGGGATAGCCATCCTTAAACAAACAAAAATGCAAAAGGAAAGAAAATGAACACAACAGTTTATAGATGAAAAACGTCCAATGGTTCATTAAAACATGGCATATGATTATGAAGAAAATCAAGCCCTTACAAATGGACCTACATACCCCGGGCAAGGCATGAGGTGAAAATAGTATGCGAATTGTTTTAGTTATTACAGACCATAAAAATGGGAAATTGTTCAAAGATAAAATTACTGGTTGATAAAGGTGATGGGAACAAAATCTTTTGCTTCCCAGTTGCTCAAACCCCCTTCGACGGTCGGAAAAATCCAATCTTCAAAGTGGCTCTCTTCATCTTCATCTTCTACAACATTGATTCCATGGTGTGAGATCTTGACGGGTGGTCCTCCAACCTTGGAGCGACGCATAGCCTTTTGTCCTGCAGCAGTAAACCCTAACCCAAACTTGTCTGTCTTATGGGGAAAGTCAGGCAATTGTCCCCATACTGTACTCTTCCCTTCTTTGATCACCGCTTATGCGTCCTTGAGAGATGCCATCCTAGATACATGCTTGGGAACGATAGGCATCTCGACCATTGTCTTCGCAACTGCTACCTCAGGAGACACTTCCTCGAAATGCTGGAAAGGCATTTCGATGAACTCTCCATCCAACTTCACATAGCGAAAGGAATTGAGATGACTTATCATGTATTCTTCCTCGCCGTGCACGGTTATATTCTTACCCTTAACAAGATATTTCAGCATTTGGTGCAAAGAGGAGGTAACTGCCCCGGCATAATGGATCCACGGTCTTCCTAACAAACATGAATATGACGGACGGATATCCATCACGTAGAAGGTGGAGTTGAAAACTTTTGTGCCTACTTTGATAGGAATATCAACCTCTCCATGAACCATTCTTTTGGAACCATTAAAAGCCCTAACAACGATGTTACTAGGTTTGAGGGTCAACCCTTCGCAGTCCAAACGGTCTAAGGCTTTCTTCGGCAGCACATTCAAGGAAGAGCCAGTATCAACTAAGACATGGGCGAGGGTGGTTCCCCTGCATTCAACTGAGATATGTAGTGCGTCATTGTGTTTTCTTCCTTTGGGAGTTAAGTCAGCATCGAAAAAGCCAAGGCCATTATCAGCAGTAAGACTGGCCACACATTCTTGGAACTGATCAGCCGAAGTCTCTTGGGGTACATGTGCCGCTTTCAAGAATTTGATTAGGGCCTTAGCATGGGCCTCAGAACAGAGCAGGAGAGCTAACATTGAAATTTTAGAAGGGGTCTGCCCTAACTGTTCCACCACGTCGTAGTCACTTTTTCTGATTATTTTCAAGATTTCATCCATTTCTTTCTGAGTGGTTTCGGGGATAACCACGACATGGGCCTTTGTCCTGACAGTCACTTCCAATATCCCCTTACCCTTGTCGGTAGTATCAGCAAATGATCTTATTTTAGGAGTATCCAATTCTTCAATCACTGGGCCTTGCACAGATGGTCCAACAGGTGCAGAAGCTTTCAAGGGTCTGAAAACTGCTCGAGGGGGAGCAATCTCCAGAGAAAAGATCCGGCCGCTGCAGGTTATCTTGCTTGTACCCGCAATGTTCCCTATATCAGGGCTTTCTTCTTTAGAAATCTCTTGGACTGTTTCGATTTGTTTGATACCATGGTAGAAGATTTCTCCCCCATAGTTCCATGGTATCGTTTTGCTTGATTGGTACGGGACAGGTCCCGACATGGTGATCTTTAATGGTACATATTCAGAGTTGGGTGTAATCCTGACAGGCCTTTTGCAAGCCTTGGGAGGATTGTCAGAAATGGTTATAATTGCAATATCGTTGGTTGAAGTAGTAAAAGTATCAGGAGTAACGGGATGGAAGGTATCAACATGGGTTTTCTGGAAAAGTATCTCTTGGGTATCCATCAGGCGTTGGACACCTGACTTCAACATTGGGCAATCACCTCGTATGTTCAAACAAAAATAGCAGTCTTTACCACAACCAGGAAAGATCCCGGCTCTCAACAAAATTTCTTTAATCACAAGTAACGGCGTCAACAGATCAATAATATCAGTAACATGAGTGTCCTCCATAACAGCATGAATATTGTGGTCGTGCTTGGGCATCGGAGCAGATATAACATTGGGCTTCTCAGGAGCATCAAATTCTACTTCCTTAACATCAATCGGATCCTGGATTTTGTTCTTAAGCGCCCAACAATTATTGGTATCGTGCCTAGCACTGTCGAAATGGTAAGCACACTTGGCATTGGAGTGGTAGTATGGAGAGGAGGTGTTAGGGTTTTTTGGCGCTTCCTTCAAACTGGTCAGATTCAGCTTCAACAAATGAGGAAGTACCTGGGTGGGCGTCATGTTGATGCGGGTGAACTGCCGTTGTGGCCTCTCCACCCGTTATTGATTAGGTATCGACTGATTGTTACGAGGTTGATCATTTGACGAGTTTTGAATCATCACAGCCCCTACATTCGGCCGACGCTCAGTTCTTCCCTGTCCCTTCTGAGAATACACAGCAGATGCTTCCTTCTTGGTTGGGAAGGGTTTCTTAACAACCGTGGATGCGGAAGCGTCCTTTTGAATCTTTCCACTCTTAATACCAGCCTCAACTCTTTCGCCGGTCAAAATCAGTTCAGTAAATCCCGCGGAAGAACTCCCGATTAGATGATTGAAGAAGGGGCCAGACAGGGTCCCCAGAAACATGTCAACTAACTCCCTATCTGATAGCGGTGGCTGCACCCTTCCGGCCAGATCACGCCACTTCTTGGCGTACTCTTTAAACCCTTCATTGAAAGCCATCCCCATACTTTGTAACTGAGTACGAGTGGGCGCCAAATCAGCATTGTATTGATACTGAAGATAAAAAGCAGCTGCCAAGTCTTCCCAATTATGAACCTCTGATCTCTCGAGCTGATAAAACCAGTCTAACTGCGTGCCAGACAAGCTGTCTTAGAAAAAGTGTACCCAGAGGTCTTTATCGGATGAGTGGGGTTGGATTTTTCTGACATACGACCTCAGGTGCATCTTTGGGCATGACAGACCGTCATACTTGGCAAATGTTGGCACCTTGAACTTGGGAGGGATAACAATCCCAGCTACTAGCCCTAGTTCTTCAAAATCCAATTTCGGAACCCTCTGCAACTCCATAGCTTCCAGTCTATCTTCAAGGTTCTTATATTTATCATCCGCTGGTGGATACTGTTGTTCGGAGTAGTCTTCGTCTTCTTCCTCTTCCTCCTCTTCAACCTCAGATTCAGAAGGCACAGCAGTCCCTTTCCCTTTACCGGCCCCTTCGTCAGACGTTGAGGGGAACTCAAGAACCTTCCTAGCATTGCTCTCAAATCTTCTTCCAAAAGTGGCCACCCCAGGTCTCTTTTTCTTTTTCTCTTTATTCTTCTC
This sequence comes from Vicia faba, assembly GCA_948472305.1. Lineage (NCBI taxonomy): Eukaryota > Viridiplantae > Streptophyta > Magnoliopsida > Fabales > Fabaceae > Vicia > Vicia faba. The sequence continues at coordinate 1,186,502,373 of OX451738.1, forward strand.
CAACAAAACTTTGAGGTCCTCTTGACCCTTTGCCAAGGTCATGAGGAGTTGCTGGAACTGTGAATTTTGTGCCTGCAGATCCTTTACCATCTGATCCAAATCCATCTTGCTGAAATAAACAGCAGAAAGATAAGGAAACCTGGCGTGAAGACCTGTTTATGCATATGATGAATGGTATGTTATTCATGTAATGCATTCAAGGGTTCAGAAATTCAAATTTGTTGCAAACAAAAAGAACGCATGTCATATTAAGAAGAAATTTGTTAGTACATAAGTGCCCCATGGGCAAAATATTACAAAATTCTTAATGTAAAAAGACATTGCGCATCCTCTTTGGCGCGATGTAAGTGTTAAGAGTTTCCTCCTCGTGAAGTCGGCGGGTAAGCTCCAAAACTTTCTTCTCACTGGCAGAGAAGCTGGCTTCAAAAGTATCCCGTTCTTCCTTGAGTTGGATCCAACTCTTTTGCATTTCTTCCCATGATGTTGGCATGTCAGGATGTAGGATGGTGTGTGGAACCTCTCCTTCCGTAATAGGCTCTTTGATCAAGGGGAGAATGTGAGGGTATGGCATCATAAGATTCTGGGAGCGGGTTCGTACCCACTTGAGGTAAGGCTCAAGGGGGATGGAGTTCTTGTGCCTCAGTGTCTTACTATCCACTTTGTTGGGCATCCTCCAAGCTCTGATGAAACTTTGTCGAAGTCCTTGCGCATCATTGTTGAAGTCAAAAACTAGGTCAGGAATCAGCATGTCATGAGGGCCATCCCTCCGAGCATATCCAAATTGTCTCAAAGCTAGACAGGGGTTGTAGGTGATGCCTCCCCTAATGCCAAGTAGTGGGACATTAGGGAATTCCCCACAACGATCAATGATGATGACATTTTCTCTAGACCGAGAACACCAATGTACATCAGAATGTGTGAGGGTCATCAATCGTTGTGACCACCTTAAACCCTGCTCATTCTTCAGAATCGATTGTGGAAGGTGAGAAATAAACCACCTTACTAGGAGAGGAGTACAGCACATGAGAACACCTTTTTTCCTCATTGTTCGTGTGTAAAGTGAGTGTAGGATGTCCCCAAGCAATGTAGGTATAGGATTCCTGGATATGAAAATCTTGACAGCATTCACATCTATAAGCTGATCAGGGTTTGGGAATAAGACCAACCCATAGATGAGGAGTGCCACAATCTCTTCAAAGGCTTGTAGATCAAGAGAGTTCCAGCAGTCTTGTGCCTTCTCGAACAGAAACTTTGCCAAGAAGCCCTTGACACCACTTCTGGTTTCCCAATGCCCATTGATGTCAGATGGTTGCAAGTGTAATGCTTGAGCAACATCTTCAGGCTTTGGTTATTTTTCTGTACCGTTGTAGGGTAGTTGATTAAGAATAGAAATTCTCAAGAGTTGAGAAAATTCCTCCAAAGTAGGCACCAACTGGTAATCAGGGAATGTGAAACAGTGGTGTAGGGGGTCAAAGAACTGGAAGAGAACTTTCACCATGTCTTCTTCAATGTTGGTGTTGACCAAGTTGAGGAGTCTACCATGTCTTTCACTGAAGAGAGAATTCTCTGGAATCCTGGAAGTAAGCTCCTTGAGTTGAGGAGGGATTCTCACAAGGTTGACTTGAATTGTTTTCCTACGAAGTGATTCCATGACCTACAAAACAAGAACAAAGATGAAGACCCAAACCCTTGAAATGGTTAGTGGATGCATATGATGTTTTATGATGTTCATGATGTATGCACAAACACATGTACAAGCAAGTCACACAAAACCCTAGTTTCAAGCTTGCATGAGGTTTCATAGGTAAGTACCCTCTTGAGTTTAGTTGGCTCAAACTTGTCCTATAAATAGTAACCGGGTTCTAAGAAGCTCAATATCACTGGATTGTTTTCTATGTTCATTGTTTTGGTTTAGCCACTTAACTAGCGATCAAAATATTCCAAGAAAACAACCCTCAATGAGTGTAGTATCGAGTATCTACCAACTTCGGACTGCACTAAAGCTGGTCATCTCACTACCCCTAAAAAAGGCCAAGTTGGTCAAGTAAGGTTCTAAGAGTTCATTAGTGCTTCATGACATCACTCAGCGGCCCCGTATTCTCTTTGATTGACTCAAAGGCTACCGGTACTCACAAATATGTCGCACTAATATAGCTATTTCTTCAACCATGTCGGTATACCCCACACAGTTTCCACAATGTATTGCTATTTACCTATGAATGTTTCCCAAATCCGGGTGGAGGATTTCTAGCCCAAATAAGAGAACCAAATGTAAAGCAATCAAAGCAATCAAGATAAGCATACAAAGGTGATCTAAACCCTAAGGTTACTCCACTTTTAAACGATTCTCCCCAGCAGAGTCGCCAGTTTTGTGATACGGTGGGAGAACTGACTTGAAGTTTTGCGTTTGTGTTCGCAAATGTTTCGGTTTAGCAAGAGTCGCCATCGACTTTTTATTTTATCCTAAGGAAAGGTCAAAAAGCACAGGAAAGACCTTTGAGATGTTTTCTTGAGTTCGGGGAGTAGATTATGAAAAGGGAAGGTGCTAGCACCCTTTTCATCCATGGTTTTCCATGGGCTCTTAGTTTCATATCACTTGCATTTGCTTTTCAATTTGTTTGAAATGGTTCTTTGTGTGTGGTTTTTGAAAATGCTTTTGAAAATAGGCCATCGTTGTGGCGACCTTTGTAATGATTCTTGTTTGAATGTATACAAAGGTGTTTTTGTCTTTTGAAAAGATTTCAATGTTTGAAAGTTTGTTTTGAGAAATGTTTTGAAATTGTGTTGTGAGGTGTGTTTGAAAATAGCAAGAATGTTTTTGCAAGCTTTTTGATCAAGTAACTAAGAGTTGTCTACCCTATTTTACTCAAAGATCTTTCTTATGTTTTTAACCTTTTTAATAATGTTGTTTCACCATTGTATTTGGTGAGCAACCTTGTGTTAGAATGTTAAACGGGACAGGCACGGGTCATCGTATAGACCATGATAGCAATTGTGTCAAGTATTTTTGGCAATTTTCTTAAGGGACTTGATCATTTTTGTTTAGGCAACCAAAATAGCGTCATCGAGGGACTATGATCTTTTGTTTTTGTTTTTGTTTTGCCAAAGTACTTAACATGCATACCATGTCCCATTTTTGAAGGCAACAAGTGGATTGTAACCCTAGGGGTGTTTGTGTGCAAGTGTGTTTTATTGCATGCATGATTTTATCTTGAATTAGGGTTTTCTATTTCATTGATTTTATCTTGCCATACATATCCTAATTACTAGCATTTACATTTGAAGGCAATAAAATGCGGAAATGTAAAATCCTACGCTATTACAGCATTTAGGGGATAGGGGATACACATTTGTACATGGGGGTGGTTCAACGAGAAAAATAGATAAGAAAAGAAAATAACAAAGGGAAGAAAAAGAGAAAGAGAGAGAGAGGGCTAGCGCGCCGCAGAGAGGAATTCAGAAGTTCTGACCCAGGCCTGCTGCAAGATTATCAACCTTTTGGTGAAAATGTATGAGTCAGAACTTCTGACTCTGGCACCTGCAAAATAGAAACCTGTTAGTGGGAAGGTCAGAAGTTCTGACCCCCATACGCTGCAAGACAAAAGTTTGTTAGTGGGGAAGTCAGAAGTTCTGAACCTGTTGGAAATACAATAATTTTCAGAAGTTCTGATATTATTGACAGCAAAATAGGCTTCAGATGTGCTAACATCAAAGTCAGAACTTGGCTTCTCCCTGTGCTAGCCAGAACATCTGCAATTTTATTATTTTTTCACAAAACAGAGGACATGCCTAGGACGGTCTCAGCAGGTGTCAAAGTGTTATCAGAGGACAGAACCAACAAGGTCACAGGCAGGTTCTACACTGATTCATTTCCTACTTAAGCATTCAGAGGTATGAAAATCCTCAGAACGCATACAGCAGCAACATGATATTTACATTATGTTTTATTGAGCCTGCAAAGCTGGTGATGCTTAGCAGGGTGATGAAAGTCAGCGGGTGCTTACCTGGCTGTTGAAAAAGTCTGTGAGTGGGGGCTAGCTTTAGCTCTGATGGTGTTCTGGACAAGTTCTTTTTTAGGATGGGTGGATGGAAAAAGTATGTGTATGTATGGTCATAAACTTTATGGGTGTTCTTTGGTCACAAAGAAAACTGGGTATTAATGAAGTTTGGATGTAGGAAGTTCAAAGTTTGTGAAAATACTAGGGACTTTTGGACAGAGATTCACAAGGTTGTTATTTTTTATTACTAGAGTTTTCTGTTTCTCCTCTAGCAATTTTTATGGATGGTGTCTCACGTCCCTTTTTGTGATGGACAATGGTGTCCTATTTATAGGCAAGGCTTTGTGGATTTTTGAATGTTAAAGGGCGCCAATATTATGCAGTAGAGGTTAACTTGTTTTTGAAGGAAGTTCATGAAAAGTTGTGATGATGGACAGCTTTTCAGCCTAGGTTGGAACAGTAAGCAAGGATTGAGGAGAAGTGACACCTATAGGCGGAAAGTGGCGCATAGACCCATGCCTAAACCTGCACAAAGGTGTTTAACGAGCCACACGTGGAGAGACCCCTTGGATGAATGTTCATGAGTGGTTGTGAGCATTAATGAGCATTAAATGGTGATGAGATTTATCAACATCAAAAATCTTGTAATAGGAGATTTTGCATCATTACCTAAAACCTGAGCCAGCAGTTCTGCTTTACCAAAAACAACGTAAACCAAGCTCTGACCTTGGCCTCTTGCTGCCTCAGCAAGCTCTGAGAGTTTTCCAGTATGCTCCTTTAATCTGTCTTTAAAGACTCTGGACTTAGTGATCTTGCTCTAGTACTTTACCCAATCTGTTGATCCCATTACCTTCTGATCCTAGTACGTTCTGAAGGAGTTTCAGGCTTTGTTACCTTCTTCACACTTCTCTAACCAATTCTGGCTGAACTTTGTGTAACTGCTGAAAGAGCCATGTTCTGTTCAAAGATCAAGTGCTGAATCATGTTTACAATCTCTGACTGAGTTGGTGTAACTGCTGAAGGAGCCACCCTCTGACTGACTGTTACGTGCTGAGCCAAGTTTGCAACTTCTGACCGTTTCTGCCTGGAGGTTGGTTCAGAAGCTCTGAAGTGCCATTTTCTTCTTAAACCCCCTTTTTTTCTTTTTTAGAGAAAATTCTAAGTATTTAGAATTTTAACTTTTCCAAGGAGAAATTTTTTCCTTTTAAGCTTGCAAATGACCAGGAATGATACTAAAGGGCTTGGCTTTGTTTAAGAGAAAATTTGAGAGTTCAGGATGAATTCCTGAGGGATGGGAGGGAAAATTTTGGGGTACAACAAGGTCCTATTAACTATTACAAACCGGGAACAAATACATTATAATATAAAAGAAAATAAATCGCGTGCGAGAAATTAAATCGAGCGCAAATAGGGTTTTGACCCTTTTTGAGAGAAAGTATCTTTTTTGTTGTTTTTTGAATTAAGAAAGAAATTACCTAAGTTAATTACTAAATTGAATTAAAATAAATTAATAAAAAAAGTTATTTTTGGGTTTTTGGTATTTTAAGAAAGAAATAAAAATTAATTAATGTTAGTAAAAACCTAATTAAATCTAATTGAATTTTAATCATTTAAAAAAGGAATTAAAGTTATTCTAATTAAAACTTAAGATAACTTATTAGTATTTATTAATAAAAATTAAAATTAAAAGTTGATTTGATAAAAAAATATTTTTGTGATTTTATTATTTTATAAAGAAAATGATTTTTTGATTGGTTAGTAATTAATAAAAATATAATAAAACAATTAAATAAAACAAAAAATAAATAAGAGAGAGTAAGGGGGTTTGGGCCTGATTTTGGAGGTCAGAATAGCAAATGAGAAGCCCAATTGCATTAGCCCTTGTTGACTTTTTGGATTCCATGCGCGCACGTGGACTTTGCCTATGGTAGACATTCAGATCTTGGCCACCAGATTTGGCCTCTGGCCATCTGGCAATTGGTCGCTTGCTGGTGCATGGTATGTTGTAGCCTTGGACATGTACAAGATCACCTGAAGAATAAAATTAACAAAGAAAGTGGGGGACCTGGGATTTGAACCCAGGTCCTGAGAGTGATTGGATGCACGCTTTCCACTAGGCTGTTTGGTTTTTATTGTTAGTAATATACGAATAAAATATAATATATTAAAACAAGTCCATAGCCAGAAAAGACAAAAATAACGCGCGCGATTTGAATGATCGCGACTTTATCGTCTAAATTAATCGGGAGACTGCAAGTATACAGCCCTATCGCGTAGTTTTAAAAGATATCGAACCTAAGGGACTATAAATCGAACTAACGTAACCTAAACTACTGTGTAAAGCTATAGCTATCGAATAATTAATTAGGGGAATTTTTGGGTAATAAAACTTAATTCTAATTGAAATAATAATAATGCGAATATCAGTATGTACTTCGTTAACATTAAAGAATCCGGCTTTCCACTGGCTTGTTTTCTAAAAATGATAATAATATCTTTTTCAGCAAAAAGTATTTATTCAAAAATCTATTCTCAAACTTTCGCTCTATTGAAGTAAATTATAATTTTAAACTCTGATGTATGCTTTCGCTATCCCATTGATTTTAAAATTACTTTTTGAAAATAAATAAAGTTTAATTGGTTTTAAAACGCTGTCGCAGTCTTTAAAAACAATACCTAGTATCTACTATCTGATTTTAAACCTCAAACTGTCGCTCTATTGGTTTCTAATCTTAGTCAGTTTATTAGCCTCAAACTTTCGCTCTGTTGATTTCTAAACCTTTTTTAACAAAATAAATTAGATAACTAAATCAGAAAAAGTGTTTATTTTATAAAATATAATCAAGCCTGTTTGTTCCGGATCCATTCAAATTAACTCGTTACATACCGATATTTAAATAATTTAGCCAGACATACTCATAAAAGCAGACATGAATACATTAAAGGAATTAACATTCGTAAATAAATTCATGGCTAAATAAATATCTCTCATGTAAATAATTAATTAAATAAATTAAAGCGATGTAAATAAGAAACCTGAATTAAATAAATGCTGGAAATAATTCTTGAAGCTTGAATCAATTCGTACAAAATCCCGGTTCTTCAACAGAAATAAAATTTAAGTATTTGAAAAGGAACTGGCTGGAAAATAACTGCTGGAAACTGAATTACAATGGAAAATAATAATGCCGGAAGGTAAATTCTGAAACTGGAAAAATAATGCTAAAAACAGCCCCCCGATTTTGATTTCCTGATGTCCTTTTATAGTGGTAGAATGTAACCACGTTTTGAGATATTTTCGTACCACTTTTCCCCAAATTTCTCATTCTAACTGCTTTGAGTGGAGGTGGTCGTCCCGAGATTTACTCATCCCCTTGACCATGTTGAGACAGGCACCTCCCACTAAGGGGAGGGTCCGAGGCGGGCGCCTCAATTGTAGGAGAAGAGTTGAGACGTGCGTCTCACTCTTGTACGTGCCTTTAGGGCTCTCTTGCTTGCGTGGGCCTGATTTCGTTTGGGCCCAGTTTGGAGATAATAAACTCTTTTGATCCATCATTTTTGCTTTGCACACCCCTTTTCTTCATTTCTTGCATATTTAGTCCAATAACTCTCTTAATTTCTTCACTTTGCTCAATTTGTCTAATTAAAATAAAATACCTGAAACAATAAAAATACCGGCGTAATATGGAAATAAAATGAAATAATTAAATAAAAATACTAACATTATTTATGAAAATTAAATCAAATATACTATATAAAATTGTGTTATCAAACTCCCCTATACTTGAACCGTTGCTTGTCCTCAAGCAAAAGTAAAAAATGAAAATCACTGACGCACAGTTAAACACAGATATAAGAACATACATCACTTCGTACCAGGTTGCAAGTTGAATTTTTCGTTAGAGAATTTAAGTCAAACTTAAACACCAAAGTTACCGTAGGAACACTGGACAACCCCATTTAAGCAGACCAATTTAAGTCATGTCATTATAGCTTAACCTAATACTACGTTTTATTTCACCCGTTTTCATTCTAACTCAATCACATTAAGCCCTTTACCTTACACGCACATAGTGGAGTAACTGGTTAGTGAATTTGATCTTAGTAAGCCAACTAGGAGTTCTGGTAATTTTAATCATATGGTACTCCCTTTTTCCAATTAAAAATTGCGGGGGATCGAACCGTAATTCGCCCTACCAAGTTCAGCACCAGGGACCACTGAACCAATTTATAATGGATTATTTTGCATTTAAATTTATAGTTTCTGCAACTGTTGGATTAAATGATCTGGTAAGGACCATCTAACTTAATAAGTGCATCTTCAGATAAAAGCAATTTCTTAAGAATATTTGATCAATCACTTATATTCATCAGCTCTCCATGTAGTTTGTGTTTATGGCGGTGCCGACTGCTTAATAAACTACTCGGGGCTAATCTAAAACTAAGTTTTAAAGGTTTTGGTATAATAAGTACTTAAATCGATCCAACACATCGGGGGTTTTGAAGTGTTAAGACGATAGCAATTTTGCTAAGTTGCTCGAATTCTTATTTATAATAGGCAACCTTAATACTAGTTGAATAATGTTTATAAATGCGTGTTAAAATTGTTTTATTTTATTCGTTATGGCTCAAGAAATAGGGGGAATTCGAGTAAGCACAAATTTTTGCATAAGAGATTAAAATTTGCATAAATAAGTATTTTATTGAATTGAAATTTTTGCAATACAAGAAAAGAAATAAAAGGAAAAATACTACAAAGAGAGCAAAGGAAATAGAAATGAACAAGGAAATGATCTGACTCCCCTATACTAAAAAGGAGCAATGTCCTCAATGCGATAAAAACAAAGGAGAATCAGATGAAAAGAGAAAGGCGATCACTCGTTGCTTTGAGAATCATGATATCTTGTTCTTCGTCCTCTAGTACGAGGTCTTCGTCGTACGTCAGAATCAGAATCATTAAGATGAAGTGTGTCTGCTATGCGAGCTTGCAAAGATTCGAGGTTACGATCATGGCGAAAGGCATAGTCTTGTTGTTCGCGTCGCATCTCTTGTTGGTCACGTTGTACTTCTTGTACGAGACGTAAAGTCTCAGCTTGGTTTTGTTGCATGGCATGGAACAACTGATCTTGACGAAGCATATGAGCCTGCATAGCTGCGAAATTTGCAGCGGGATTATTTGGTTGTTGGGCGGCAGGTGCATCAAGAGCATAACGATAATTGGCGCGGACTCGGACGTCGATACGATTCGGACAAGGTAACACAAAATCAGGAATTTGACGACGAGGAGAAATATAATGAATAGATAAAGAAAAGAAATAGATATATTTTTGTTTTTGTTTTTGTTAAAAATAGACTAAAGAAGAAATGAAAAATAAGAAGAAGGAAATATAAAAAACGGTGGGTTGTCTCCCACAAAGCGCTTTGTTTTATGTCGTAAGCTCGACAAATAAAACTAAAGACTAGGCTTCTAATCGAGCGTGTGGCTCGTCTAGATTCATCGTTTGAGAATTTCCCTCGAGTTCAGTTAGATGGTAATGTTTTAAACGCTGCCCGTTTACTATAAACGGTTCAATCGAAGGTCCCTTAATCTCTATTGCACCACTTGGATAAACTCGAGTAATTTCAAAAGGTCCGGACCACCTAAATCGTAATTTTCCAGGAAATAATTTTAATCGTGAGTTAAATAGTAATACCAAGTCACCTATGTTAAAATTTTTCCTAGATATATGCTTATCGTGCCATTTCTTTGTGCGCTCTTTGTAAATCCTAGCATTTTCGTACGCATCTTGTCTAAGTTCTTCCAATTCATTAATATCCAGGATACGCTTCTCTCCAGCGGCAGTGTAACTTAAGTTCAGATTCTTAATGGCCCAATAGGCCTTGTGTTCTAACTCAACTGGGAGATGGCATGACTTACCATAAATAAGCTTGAAAGGAGTAGTACCGATGGGAGTTTTATAGGCAGTTCTATAAGCCCATAAAGCTTCGTGAAGTTTAAAGGACCAGTCCTTTCTGGACGTAGCGACAGTTTTTTCAAGGATTTGTTTTATCTCGCGATTTGAAACTTCAACTTGTCCGCTAGTTTGAGGATGGTAAGGTGTAGCTATGCGATGTCGAACTCCATATTTTCCTAATAATTTTTCAAAGATTTTGGAAATGAAATGAGATCCACCATCACTTATAACGAGTCTGGGTACACCGAACCTAGGAAAGATTATGTTCTTGAACAGCTTAAGTACCACTCGGGTGTCATTTGTTGGAGAAGCTATAGCTTCGATCCATTTTGAGACATAATCCACAACCACGAGTATATACTTGTTACCGGATGAAGATGGAAAGGGTCCCATAAAGTCTATCCCCCACACATCAAAGATTTCGACTTCTAAAATGCCTTTTTGTGGCATTTCGTCACGTCTAGATATATTACCGGTGCGTTGACACCTGTCGCATTTTAAGATGGTGGCATGTACGTCTTTCCATAAATTAGGCCAATAGAGACCGGATTGTAAGATCTTTGCACAAGTTTTGGATGTACTCGCATGTCCTCCGTAAGGTGCAGAATGACAGTGTTTTATAATGTTTTCAATCTCTTCTTCTGGCACACATCGGCGGAAAATTCCATCGGGACCTCTCTTGAAAAGTAAAGGTTCATCCCAATAATACTGTTTAAGATCATGGAAGAATTTCTTCTTCTGTTGGTAGGTAAGTTCAGGTGGTAAAACGCCTGCAGCGAGGTAATTTACGAAATCGGCATACCAAGGCACCGAGGAGACGGCTAAGGTGGTTTCCATGAGTTTATCTGGTTCTGTGTCTTCCAAGTGGGCAATCAGTTTATCATACTGGAATTCATCATCGATCGGCACTTGTTCATGTTTAAGATTTTCTAGTCTAGAGAGATGATCTGCTACCATGTTTTCGGTTCCTTTCTTATCTTTGATTTCTAAATCGAACTCTTGTAGTAGCAATATCCATCTCAGGAGTCTAGGTTTAGCGTCCTTTTTGGTTAGGAGATTTCTAATGGCAGCATGATCAGTGTATATGATTATTTTGGATCCTACTAAGTAGGAACGAAACTTGTCTAATGCGAAGATCACTGCTAAGAATTCTTTCTCGGTTGTAGCATAATTCATCTGCGCTTCGTCCAGGGTTCTGCTTGCATAATATATGACGTGGAGTCTTTTATCCTTTTGCTGTCCTAAAACAGCTCCTACGGCATAGTCACTTGCGTCACACATTATTTCAAAAGGTTCATTCCAATCTGGAGTTTGCATGATAGGCGCAGAAATTAATGCTTTCTTAAGTGTTTGAAATGCTTCTAAACATTTTTCGTCGAAGATAAATTCAGCGTCTTTCATTAATAGCTCAGTTAGGGGTTTAGTTATCTTAGAGAAATCTTTAATGAATCGTCGATAAAAACCGGCGTGTCCCAAAAAACTTCGGATTTCTCTAACAGTTTTTGGAGGTTGAAGGTTCTCAATAACTTCGATTTTAGCAGAATCGACTTCAATTCCTCTTTTGGATATAATGTGTCCTAAAACAATTCCTTCTTGTACCATAAAATGGCATTTCTCCCAATTAAGCACTAGATTAACCTTCACACAACGTTCTAATACCCTTTCTAAATTTTCTAAACATTCTTCAAAGCTTTGTCCACAGACGGAAAAATCGTCCATGAAGACTTCCATAATATTGTCCAGAAAATCAGCAAATATTGCCATCATACATCTTTGAAAATTTGCAGGAGCATTGCATAAACCAAATGGCATTCTTCTATAAGCAAAGGTTCCAAAAGGGCATGTGAAAGTTGTTTTCTCTTGGTCATTAGGATGAATAGGTATCTGAAAGAAACCTGAATAACCGTCCAAGAAACAGAAATGAGAGTGTCTAGCTAAACGTTCCAACATTTGATCAATAAATGGTAAAGGGAAATGATCTTTTCTGGTGGCTTTGTTAAGTTTTTGATAATCGATGCACATTCTCCATCCAGATTCGACTCTTTTAGTTATGATTTCTCCTTTCTCATTTTCGACTACAGTGACACCTCCTTTCTTAGGTACAACATGCACAGGGCTAACCCATTTGCTATCAGATATAGGATATATGATTCCTGCTTCTAACAACTTCATAACTTCCTTTTTCACAACCTCGCTCATAATCGGGTTTAGTATCCTCTGGTGTTCTCTTGAAGTTTTACAATCTTCTTCTAGCATAATGCGATGCATACAGATAGAGGGACTTATTCCTTTAAGATCAGTGATATTATATCCTAAGGTTGTTGGATATTTTCTCAGAATTTGTAAAAGTTTTTCAGTTTCGGTTTCGCCAAGTTCTGCGTTGACTATCACTGGTCGTTCGAGTTCGGAATCTAGGAATTCATACCTTAGATTTTTAGGAAGTGTTTTGAGTTCTAGGGGTGGTTTCCTTAAACATTGTGTAGGATCTGGTGCTATAGCTAAGCATTCACTTAGATTACTACTCAGATTTTCATCGAGATTGTCTTCATTTTCAAGCTCAGCTTCTTTTCTACATTCATCGATGATATCCATGAAGTAACAAGTATCTTCAATTGCAGGTGCTTTCAGGAATTGAGAGAGGATAAATTCGATTTTCTCTTCACCTACTTCAAAAGTAAGTTTTCCTCTTTTTACATCTATAATTGCACCGGCTGTAGCTAAGAAAGGCCTTCCAAGAATGATTGGGGTAACTTCGTCCTCCCTTATGTCCATGATAATGAAATCGGTTGGTATATAGAATTGGCCAATGCGTACAGGAACATTCTCGAGAACTCCTGCATGATATTTAATTGACCTATCTGCTAATTGAACGGACATTTTGGTTGGTCTGAGTTCTCCCATTTCAAGTTTCTTGCATATAGATAACGGCATCACACTTATACTGGCTCCAAGATCACATAAAGCTTTATCTATGACAAATTTGCCAATTACACATGGAATAGAGAAACTTCCAGGGTCTTTGAGTTTATGAGGCATTGTGTCTTGAATAATTGCACTACATTCAGCAGTAAGCATGACAGTTTCATTATCCTCTAGCTTTTTCTTCTTGGATAGAATCTCTTTAAGGAATTTAGCGTAGGAGGGCATTTGAGTTATAGCTTCGGTAAAAGGAATTGTAACATTAAGTTGTTTCATAAGATCCACGAATTTCTTGAATTGACCCACATTCTTAGTTTTAGCTAACCTTTGAGGGTATGGGATACGAGGCTTATAAGGTGGTGGGGGTACATAAGTTTCATCTTTTTGCGTGGTATCTTCATTATTATCTCTCTGATTTTCCTTTTCTTCTTTATCTTTAGTTTCATATTGTTTAACATAATTTTGTTGCATAGCTGGGCTATTGTTTCTGGGATCTAGAGGTCCATCATACTCTGTTCCGCTTCTTAAGATAACAGCATTTGCATGTCCTTTGGGATTAGGTTGAGGCTGTCCAGGAAATGAGCCAGCAGGAGCAGCAGAAGCCGCTTGTTGTTGAGCTACTTGAGAGATTTGTGTTTCTAACATTTTATTATGTGTAGCTAAAGCATCAAGCTTGTTAGATAATTGCTTAATCTGCTCATTAATGTGTATATTCTGATTTTGAACATCCTTATTAGTCTGGGATTGAGTATTATTGGTTTGGGATTGAGTAGCGATGAAATGCTCTATCATGACTTCCAAATTAGACTTCCTAGGAGCATTAGACGTGTTAGGACCATTATTAGGGTGATTTGGAATAGCCTTAGGATAACCAGGTGGTGTAGCAGGAGCTTGTCCAGGTGCGTATAACGCGTTGTTACTCTTGTATGAAAAGTTAGGATGATTCTTCCAGCCAGGGTTATATGTGTTGCTGTAAGGATTACCCTGTACGTAATTCGCTTGTTCAACTGAAACTCCTGTTAAAAGTGGGCATTCTGGAGCAAGATGTGATTGAATACCACATAAGTCGCAAGTTTGAGCAATTGCAGCAACAGTAGCTGCGGGAGCGTTGGTAAGATTCTCGAGCTTTTGAGTGAGAGCTTCCACTTTAGCGTTGACTTGATCCAGACTATTCACTTCAACCATGGCACCTTTCGTTTGAGATTTCTCTACGCTAACTCTCTCCGTACCCCATTGGTAATGGTTTTGAGCCATGCTTTCGATAAGTTGTCTTGCTTCAGTATATGGTTTATTCATCAGTGCGCCACCAGCTGCGGCGTCTATAGTCAATCTCGTATTGTACAAGAGACCATTGTAGAACGTGTGAATGATCAGCCATTCTTCTAAACCATGATGAGGACAAAGTCTAAGCATGTCTTTATAACGTTCCCAAGCTTCAAAGAGTGATTCATTGTCTTTTTGTCTGAAACCATTGATATTGGCTCTGAGCATAGCAGTTTTGCTTGGAGGAAAATATCTAGCCAAGAAGACTTTCTTCAACTCATCCCATGTGGTGATTGAGTTGGAAGGAAGAGATTGGAGCCATGCGCGAGCTCTGTCTCTGAGAGAAAAAGGAAATAGGCGCAATCGTATCGCCTCGGGGTTAACACCATTCGCTTTCACAGTGTCTGCGTACTGCACAAATACTGACAGATGAAGATTCGGGTCGTCAGTAGGAGCTCCAGAAAACTGGTTCTGCTGAACGGCGGAAAGAAGCGAAGGTTTTAGCTCAAAATCGTTTCGAGCGATAGCAGGAGCAGCAATACTATTATGAGGCTCTGCTTGAGAAGGAACAACGTAGTCCTTAAGAGGACGAGGAGCAGGAGCAGGTGGATCAGCCATCTTCTTGAGTTCTTCAACGTCAGGAAGTTTGGTCGAAGGAAGGTTGTTGCGTTCTAAATACTCTTGAATTCGTCTTCTTAATCTAAGGTAATGCTCGATATCGTATATAGGTATATGCAAAGGCGCGCCTTGAGAGCGAGTATTTGGCATACACAGAGGGAGAAGAAATAGTTGCTATAGTCTATACTTCGTAATAAAATTACGATATCAACTTAAATAGTCCCCTGCAACGGCGCCAAAAACTTGATCGCGACTTTATCGTCTAAATTAATCGGGAGACTGCAAGTATACAGCCCTATCGCGTAGTTTTAAAAGATATCGAACCTAAGGGACTATAAATCGAACTAACGTAACCTAAACTACTGTGTAAAGCTATAGCTATCGAATAATTAATTAGGGGAATTTTTGGGTAATAAAACTTAATTCTAATTGAAATAATAATAATGCGAATATCGGTATGTACTTCATTAACATTAAAGAATCCGGCTTTCCACTGGCTTGTTTTCTAAAAATGATAATAATATCTTTTTCAGCAAAAAGTATTTATTCAAAAATCTATTCTCAAACTTTCGCTCTATTGAAGTAAATTATAATTTTAAACTCTGATGTATGCTTTCGCTATCCCATTGATTTTAAAATTACTTTTTGAAAATAAATAAAGTTTAATTGGTTTTAAAACGCTGTCGCAGTCTTTAAAAACAATACCTAGTATCTACTATCTGATTTTAAACCTCAAACTGTCGCTCTATTGGTTTCTAATCTTAGTCAGTTTATTAGCCTCAAACTTTCGCTCTGTTGGTTTCTAAACCTTTTTTAACAAAATAAATTAGATAACTAAATCAGAAAAAGTGTTTATTTTATAAAATATAATCAAGCCTGTTTGTTCCGGATCTATTCAAATTAACTCGTTACATACCGATATTTAAATAATTTAGCCAGACATACTCATAAAAGCAGACATGAATACATTAAAGGAATTAACATTCGTAAATAAATTCATGGCTAAATAAATATCTCTCATGCAAATAATTAATTAAATAAATTAAAGCGATGTAAATAAGAAACCTGAATTAAATAAATGCTGGAAATAATTCTTGAAGCTTGAATCAATTCGTACAAAATCCCGGTTCTTCAACAGAAATAAAATTTAAGTATTTGAAAAGGAACTGGCTGGAAAATAACAGCTGGAAACTGAATTACAATGGAAAATAATAATGCCGGAAGGTAAATTCTGAAACTGGAAAAATAATGCTAAAAACGGCCCCCCGATTTTGATTTCCTGATGTCCTTTTATAGTGGTAGAATGTAACCACGTTTTGAGATATTTTCGTACCACTTTTCCCCAAATTTCTCGTTCTAACTGCTTTGAGTGGAGGTGGTCGTCCCGAGATTTACTCATCCCCTTGACCACGTTGAGACGGGCGCCTCCCACTAAGGGGAGGGTCCGAGGCGGGCGCCTCAATTGTAGGAGAAGAGTTGAGACGTGCGTCTCACTCTTGTACGTGCCTTTAGGGCTCTCTTGCTTGCGTGGGCCTGATTTCGTTTGGGCCCAGTTTGGAGATAATAAACCCTTTTGATCCATCATTTTTGCTTTGCACACCCCTTTTCTTCATTTCTTGCATATTTAGTCCAATAACTCTCTTAATTTCTTCACTTTGCTCAATTTGTCTAATTAAAATAAAATACCTGAAACAATAAAAATACCGGCGTAATATGGAAATAAAATGAAATAATTAAATAAAAATACTAACATTATTTATGAAAATTAAATCAAATATACTATATAAAATTGTGTTATCAGTGCCACATCTTCATCTTCTTTGTTGAACTGTGGCTAAAACATCCAGATCTATACCAACGGACAATAGTCCGTAACTTTAAGCCAGGCCATCGTCAAAACTTGCTACAAGCCACAAAAATGCCTTTCAAGGGTATGGTCATGCTCGTTTCAACCTCCCGGTTCTAACCATGCCCTTCTTGATGGCCAATTTTTCCTGAAACGAAAACACCCAAAAATATCCACGAAAACCTAGCTATGGCATTTTGCAGTATAGGTCACATAAATAAAATTAAATTATGCCAAAAGATTGGAAATGTTATGAGGATTTCAAATATACCAATAATTTACTCAAATGATGCAAGAGTGATGATTTACGAATTTAAGAAAGAAGCGGATTATCTTGGTACTTACAGCTCGTTGTGGTGTCTGAGAATGATTGCTTTTGATCCAGGAAGGTTAAGTGTACGTCCAGGAAACGATTGAGACCGGTCTAAGCTTCTGAAATTGCCTCTAGTTATGGATTCGATTCCACACTTTTTAGTGAATTTTGCAACTTTTTGTATTTCCTATTCTTGCAGCCTCTAACCATTATTTTCGTGCCTTTGCCTTCCTTATGTAATGTATATTGCATTAGGGTAAGAAACTTGGTACAAATCTCTCCCCATCATGGCTCATGAATTGGATTTGATTCCACCATTACAACCTTCCAAATTTGGCCTAATTCATATCTTCTTGTAACCAATGCACTTGATGCGAATTTGATTCACATAATAGCTGTATTCAAAGCCTAAAGCAACCAAAAAATCATGAGTTATAAATACTTTTGATTTTATATGATTTGATTTGATTTAAAATGAATAAATTCAATAAAAAATCAAATTAAATAATAAAAATATAATATGGGCTCATGGCTGAAGCTAGGACACGTGGAAAATTATGCAATCTCAAATAAAGTGGAAAAGAATGGGCCCATTTGACAAAATTTGAAGTTTTGGGGATAGTGGACTTTTGGCAATTTTGCAAAAATGTCCAACTTCAACAATGCATAAATTCTTCAATTTTGAACTTTTGGAAGCTTTCTTGGACTTTTTAGAAAGCTTGGGATGTCCTCTAACCAACCCTTTTTGTCTCATCTAATTTTGATATTCCATTATCAAGTTATAAGCTTTGGAAAAAAAGGTGTTTTTGTTTACTTTCAAAAATGACCTATAATGTCCAAATTTATAACTTCTTGTGAGTGCATTTTTTGATCTTGGGGTGTGAATATGGATTGTATAAAATTGCATACTCTTCAAAATGAGCTTTGGATGGGTCATTTCTCATAAAGTATGAGAAAGTTATGCTTGGTCAAAGTTGAGTTGACTTTTCCTACAAAACCCTAATTTAGCAACTTTTGAGCAATCCTTGATGAATCATGATCAAACCTTGATTAAATGATAAAATATCCTTCAAAATGAGAATGTTGATAAAAAATCTTGAAGTTTGACTGTATTTGGGTCACAATTGACTTTTGCCCTAGCATAGTCGATTTTTGGACCTTTTGAGCATTTGACTGAGCAAACTTCCTCTGCAAGGCTTGAATTTTGACACGGATGACCTTGAGAACATATTAGGACATTGGGGAGAACTTGAGGTCATTTGGACTCAAGGATCTTGATGCAACACAAAACCCTAATTTAGGGTTGACTACCTTAGGAGATCGCTTGACTGTCAAACTCTTGAGCAATCTTGAGCCACTTGGAGATTTTTCTTGCAATGTTTGGAGAAATGTGAGAGGGAAAATTTTGGGGTACAACACCGGTCATATCACTACCCCTAAAAAAGGCCAAGATGGTCAAGTAAAGGTTTTAAGAGTTCATTAGTGCTTCATGACATCACTCAGCGGCCCTGTATTCTCTTTGATTGACTCAAAGGCTACCGGTACCCACAAATATGTCGCACTAATATAGCTATTGCTTCAACCATGTCGGTAAACCCCGCACAGTTTCCACAACATATTGCTATTTACCTATGAATGTTTCCCAAAAATCCGGGTGGAGGATTCAAACCCAAACAAGAGAACCAAATGTAAAGCAATCAAAGCAAACAATATAAGCATGTAAAAGGTGATCTAAACCCTAAGGTTACTCCACTTTTGGTTTGTTCCCCAGCAGAGTCGCCAGTTCTGTGATACGGTGGGAGAACTGACTTGAGGTTTTGCGTTTGTGTTCGCAAATGTTTCGGTTTAGCAAGAGTCGCCCCCGACTTTTTATTTTATCCTAAGGAAAGGTCAAAAAGCACAGGAAAGACCTTTGAGATGTTTTCTTGGGTTCGGGGAGTAGATTATGAAAAGGGAAGGTGCAAGCACCCTTTTCATCCATGGTTATCCATGGGCTCTTAGTTACTTGTTTATATCACTTGCTTTTGCTTTTCAATTGTTTGAAATGTTGCTTTGTGTGTGGTTTTGAAAGATGTTTTGAAAAGAGGCCAACATTGTGGAGACCTTTGTAATGATTCTTGTTTGAATGTATACAAAGGTGTTTTTGTCTTTTGAAAAGATTTTTCAATGTTTTGAAAGTTTGATTTGGGAAATGTTTTGAAATTGTGTTGTGAAGTATGTTTGAAAATAGCAAGGATGTTTTGCAAGTTTTGATCAAGTAACTAAGAGTTGTCTACCCTATTTTACTCAAAGGTATTTCCTACACATTTTAAACCCTTTTGACAGTGTTGTTTTACCATTGCATTTGGTAAACAACTTTGTATTAGGATGTTAAACGGGACAGGCGCGGGTCATCGTATTGACCATGATAGCAATATTGCTAAGTGTCTTTAGCAATTTTTGAGGGACTAGATCATTTTGTATAGGCAACCAAGATAGCGTTATCGAGGGACTATGATCTTTTTTGTTTTGATTTGTTTTGCCAAGACACCTAGCATGCATACCATGGCCATTTTTAAGACAACAAGTGGATGAAACCCTAGGGGTGCTTGTGTGCATTGTGTTGTCATTTTTCATGCATTTTTGTCTTGTGTTAGGTCAAGCTATTTGTTTTATTTTGGATTTTTGCATACAAACCCTAATCTCTAATCATGGCATAATTGAAAGCATAAATGCGTAAAATGAATCTACACTATTACAACATTTGATATGGGAAGGGGGATACAATTTTTGAATGGGGATTATTTGACAAGAAATTAAAACCCTAATTTTACTATTACATCCAAATTGAATAAGTGGTATAAAATAAATAAATGGACAAGCAATTAAATGATCAATTAAATAAATATGCAAAAATAATATGAATATGCAAAATAATGTTTTGTTTATTTTTTATGTATATAAAAAATATTTAGTGTATATACAAAGAAATAAAAGATTATATTTTTATTAAGGGTAAAACCCTAATTTTCTTTTTAAGAAAGTAAATATGTTAACTATATTATTTATGTACAATAAAAATAAAAATATATTCAATTGTAAAAAAAATATATTAAAAAAAAGTATTATTTTTTAATAAGGGTGGGAACCCTAGTTTTTTTATTTTGAGATGATATATATTATATTAATTATTTAATATACAAAAAATAAAATATAAATATACACAAATATTTAGATAAATAATAGTATATGAGAAAAAATATTATTTTATAGGTATAAATGATAAAATATATATATATATATATATATATATATATATATATATATATATATATATATATATATATATATATATATATATATATATATATATATATATATATATATATATATATATATATATATATATATATATATATATATATATATATATATATATATATATATATATATATATATATATATATATATATATATATATATATATATATATATATATATATATATATATATATATATATATATATATATATATATATATATATATATATATATATATATATATATATATATATATATATATATATATATATATATATATATATATATATATATATATATATATATATATATATATATATATTTATATATATATATATATATATATATATATATATATATATATATATATATATATATATATATAATATCTACTCTATATATATATATATATATATAATTTCTATATGTTTATAAGTTTTTTTATTAAATAAAATAAAAATATATACTACTTAATAATTATTTTCATGTCTAAAAATAATAATAAAATAATAAAAATAAATGGGAAAATATATGAAAATATTTTTGGGTATTTTTATGTTGGAAAATATAAATTAAAATCAGAAATGGAAAATAAATACAAAAATATAAAAATGTGAAGAAATTGGGCCAGGGGGTGTATTCAGTAAAAGGGGGGTGTCAATAACAAAAAGCCAAAGCCCAGCCCAAAGCCAGACTTCATCTTCAACCTTGGTTCAAAAAACGCACGCGCCCTGTACCAAATGCCAGATCCTGCATACGTGCTCTAATGCAAAAACTCAAAACATCAAAGTTGTAGCATTTTTCAAGACGAATCCAACCATATAAAGAACTCATTCTAACTCTCAAAGACCAGAGAGAATTTCTCTGGCCCTAAATCCTAACCTAATTTTTTCAGGAAGTTCATGGATCAAATTCTCTTAACACACTTAATTCAAATGGAAACTGAGCATATGTACAGCTTCATGGCTATGAATACTACATTTTTTATTCACAAACCTAAGCCTAATGATTCCTAAATAGAGAGATAGGAAGTTAATAAAAACCTGTTTCAGTTGAGATCGTGTCTGACAATATGGAACTTTTCAATGAGGCCTGAGGTATTTGGGAGCTTGCTTGAACTTCCTCAGACCTTCCCCAATGCCTAGCTTGCCTTGAATGTGCTTGAACAAACCTACAGAACTCAACCTGCACAAGTTGAAATCAAAAATGGCAAACCTTGTAAATGGAGTTACAGTCAGTGTTTAAGGGTTGGGATAGCTTGGATAGGTTATGTGGAAGGTGTTTGAACCAGTTTGAGGCAAAACGCACGAGGGATTTGTGCTATGGAAATCAAACTGCAGGGAGTGCCCTATTTTACCAAATGAAGATGATTTTGTGCTATGGGAGGTTTTAGGGCTCAAAGGCTCGTGTTCCTGGCTCAAGGGGATGTGAGAAACTTGTCTCAAGTGTTTGCAAATGTTGGTTTTTTCTGATGTTCAAGTTATAGTGTATTTGATATGTTTCTTGTATTTTAAGAAAAAAATGAGCAATGATGTAAGACAAGCATGTACAGGCTATCTATCAGCCTACCCCTTGTGATCTTGGCCCCTCAAGTTGGAGGATATGATTTTCTGCACAATATATTGTTCAAGGCTTAAGAGATGTGGTTTTGACATAAAGCACATTTTGGCAAAAATGGTAATGTACCTTTTACCATTTATGGATTAATCTTGTGTGCAATGCTCTAATGACCAAAACAAAGCCTTAGACCAATGGATTTGCATTTAATTATTGAGTATGGAATGGTTTTGAGACCTGTAATCATGTACAAAGAAAGCTGATTAGAGTTTGCAACTTGTATCACTATGAACATGCCATGGATAAAAAGTGAGTTTTTGCCAACTTCAAGCCTTCGATTCTCCCTAACCACAAATGATTTTGGGGAGTTCTTTGACTTTTTAAAAAGCTTGTAACATTCTCTACATTCCATCTTTGAAATGCATTTTGATATTCCAAGTGGAACTATGTTAAAAATGGTTATGAAGATGGCTCAAAATCCTGCCTAAATTAGGGCAAATTTTCACTAAGTTAAAAGTTTCATGGACCCTTGTTCCGAAAATCATAACTTGAGATCCAAGCTTCTTTTGAGAAAACTTTGTGAATAAAAGTTGTAGACTTTGTGGAGGAATACAACTTTCATGTTGGAGGTTTTGTTTGAATCCAATTGCATCATGATGTAAATGTTGGGCAAAGTTGGGAAAAATAAAGAAAATTTCATAACTTAGAAAAATTCTAAGTTATGAAAATTTTCAAACTTAAACCCTAATTTGCAAAATTGGGTTTCTTGATCAACAAGTTTCATGTTTTGACGCATCTTGATGAAAAATGACCCTTGGCACTTGATTTTGACCAAAAAAGTCAAAGTTTGACTTTTCAGTGTACAGTCAAATTTTGATCAGTTGACTGAAAAATTCATATGTCAATCCAATGCAATTGAGATCCTTTGAACCTTGTGAATAGGTCAAGATGATGCAATTGAGTCCTTAAATCCATGTTTGAGCCCAATTTTCCATTGGCTAGGTTAAAAAAATCAGAAATTGCCCTTGTGCAGTCAAAACCCTAAAAATGACCATTTTGCCCTTTTGATGATCTGATCAAATTTCTTGAGGAGTTGTGGTCCAAACTTGATCAAATGGTTCATAGGAGCCTAGAATATTGATATGGATTAAAAATTATGAGGTTTGACTGTAAATTGGCCACAATTGATTTTTTTTCCCCAATACAGCTGATTTTTAGGTCAACTGTCCAATTGACTGGGCAAAAATTTGATTCAAAGCTTGAAACTTGGTATGAGAAATCTTATAAGTCCAACATGAAATATGAAAGTCACTTTGAGCATTGAAAGTCCAAAAATCCCTGTGCAAACTCAAACCCTAATTTAGGTCATCAGTGCGAGGAGATGTCTTGAGCAGAGCAAAACCCTAATCTTGTCTGGAGTTCAAGGAGTCTTGTGAAAGGAAATCTTGATAAAATGAGAGGGAAAATTTTGTGGTACAACACCAAACCAGTGGTAGAGAATGAACGCTTAAGACATTAGTTTTAAGGGTCCTGAGTTCTAGCCCCAGAAACACCTTTTTTATGTTTATTTCTTGACACTTTTACCCCATTAGTTGAACCAGAACTTCTAGATCAACCCCCTTTTATTTTCTTGTCAAAACAGTGATCTTGGGCCAAAACTTCTAGATACTCTCACACAACAGCATTGACATTTCACTTTCCCATTATCAGAACTTCCAGGTTTCCAGTAACATTAGAACTTTTAGGCTTCCAATAACATTAGAACTTCTAGGCTTCCAATTGCATCAGAACTTCTAGGATTTCCCTTGTCCCCAGCAACCCTAGAACTTTAGCGTACTCGGACCCAAAACTTCTGGCCTTCCCCTTTTCTGCTAACATTTTCTTTCTTGTAGCGTATCAGAGTCAGAGTTTCTGCCCCTTACTTATGTTCCCTCTTATTTCAGCAATGCGCTGATTCTGATTATTTTCCCTTATTATTTTTAATATCACTTCTATTTTCATTAATTAAAACACCAAAAATATTTTTATATTCACATACTTTATTTTATTTGTAACAAAAAGACTAAAAATATTTTCTTAATCCAATTCATTTCTTCTCTCAACAAAAACAAAACAAGTCCATTTTACATTTCTTGTACATTATTTCAATATGGTTATAATAGATAATTAGGATTTTAATTTCTTGCAATCCCCATTTGTAAATTTGTACACCCCATCCCCCTAATGATTGTAATAGCATAAAATATTTACCTTCTGCAATTTATCGCTTTCATATAAATGTTAGTAAAGTAGGATTTGTATAGGAAGATAAAATCAACAATTAGACAACCCTTGATCAAAGACTAAATGTATGCAAATCAAACACACTATTCACACATGCACCCCTATGGTTACTTCCACTTGTTGGCTAAAAATAGTCATGTTATGCATGTGAGCCGTCTTAGCAAAAACAATCAAAAATACAATATCATAGTCCCTCGATGACTCTTCGAATATTGTCTTTCAAATGATCTTAGTCCCTTAAGAGAAATACTAAGATATATCACAACATTTCTATCATGACTATACGATGACCCACGCCCGTCCCTTTACATCCAACGATGGGGCTTCTTACCAATCAATGGTAAGATAGCAACATATAAAGGAGGAGGAAATGAAGAAATACTTTTGAGTAGGTAGAAACATTCTTAGTTGCTTGCTCATTTTCAAAACAAACATCTTTTCAAATGCACTCACACTTTCTATGAAATATTTTCAAAAGTACAAAACTTTGTATACATTCTTATAAAGACAAGAATCATTACAAAGTTTGCCTAAACAAAGGCGCTTTTCAAAAATACTTTCAAAAATCATCACAAAACACATTTTCAAACAAAAGAAAATGATCTAGCAAGAAACTAAGAGCCCATAGATAACTATGGATGAAAAGGGTGCTAACACCTTCCCTTTTCATAATCTACCCCCTGAACTCAAGAAATAATCTCAAAGGTCTTTCCTGTTCTTTTCACCCTTTCCTTTATTGGATAAAAGAAAAGTCGGTGGCGAATCTTGCTATCCGCAACAATTGCGATTAAACATAAAACATCCAAGGTCAGTTCTCCCATCGTATTACACATAGAATATGGTGCCCGCCTCGAGCTAGATAGACCATAAGCAAGCAGCGCCTACAAAATAAGACATATCATATTAGTTTCACATTTACATTATGGTTGTTTTTGGATAAAAATTATGGTGTATGTGGCAACATTAGGCTCTAAATTATGAGATTCCATGACTATGAAAAAAAATTCAGCCCTGCTCATGTATGCTTTCTTGCAGAATCCATCAACCAGACAGGTGTAGGCAACTACATTTGGCTTGCATTTCTGTTTCATCATCTGTCCAAACATCTTGAGTGCACTATCTGAGCATCAGGAATATTGTAAATCTGAGCATTAGGAAATACACCTTTCTCAAACATTTTAACCAAGATCAAAGTTAACACAAGTCTTCAACAAAACTTAACATAACAACAACATATTTCATCAAACCAAACAAAAAAGTTCCAACATAAATTTCTTCACTTGAAACCCAATTTTAACCAAATCAATTACAAATGTGTATCATACACAAACTTAATGTGAACCTAATTAGACTAAAAAAAGAAGATAAAAAACATATGGCCATACAATCAAACTCCAGTGAAGAATGTGATTAATAATTCATCAACATACATAAATAATTCTTAAGATGGTGTAGAAACCATATTTGTAACAAAATATTGTTTTAGGCTCTTACATGTAGTTTATGAGAATCACAATATAATCCTTCTCCAAAATGTTAACTTTTCTTGTCCATTTACGTACACGTTAAAAAGTTGCTATGCCATCACAATCACTTGAAGGATCTTTATCTAAATAAGCTAACTTTCAAAAGAAGAAGTTGTTGAAAAAATAAAACCTCTTTTGCTCATCAGTGGGGAGTTTTTTTTCCAAATACCTAAAGATACACCAGATTTAACAAAGGCTAAATTGCTAATTCATATGAAGCTTCACATAAAGAGGTGTGTCTAAACCTACACACATATATTGAATCGAAGCAGTGATTGATGTAACAAAGCGACCGAACTCGAGAATCTTAATATAATCTATCAAATTCATAGGAACTGAGTCCTGAATTTGCATACCTATTTATCTTTGTTATGAAGAATAAAACCTTCTCTCTGTCAAGCAGATTCCTTCTCAGGAAAGATCTGTGAATTTCCATTTGCAATTCAAAAACCTTATTTTTCATAAATTCACCTACTGCCTTGGAATATACAGAAAGAACATATGCGTAAAATATTGAGTAGATCAAGCAAATATTAAAATAATGAATCAAAGACTGTGTTGATAGGTTTTATGGCGACCTGATACTTATCAATATCATCAATGAAACACTCAGAGTCAGTGAAAGTTCCAAGTTCTTTTCTACATCAACATCTGAAATCATAGTAACAAAATTTTCTTCTCTCATCTGAGTATAACTTGAATCAAATAGTAAAATAAATCAATTGAATATATAGTACCTCATTCAACATTCTATCTAACTCATCTCTGACCTCAACAACTCTATCCCTGTCATTGAAATCAACAAAAAAATTAGGGATTAAGGTTTTATAAATTTTGCAGATATAAACTGAAAGGGAAAATAACCATACCTAAACAATATCCTTATTTTTCTACCCTTTTCCAACTACTTCGAAGCCACATATAGACAATCGTTTTATTTGTTCAAAGCCTTGATTGTGTTTTTTCTTTGTTTAACACATTAAATATTGAAAAATTAAAAAAAAATAGTTTGTTTTAGTTTGATTAAATCTTGGTATTTTCTTTTTAATATTTTGTGAACTTTTAGACTTTTCAAATCCATATTACATTTGTGATGTTGTTATCACCTTTTGTGATATGTGTGATTAAGTGTTTATACTTTCATTGTGATAATATTAATGTTCAAATCCAAGGAAAGCGGATATATTTATTGACTTTATAAGTCATGTGCATGTGCATTGTCTTAGATTTACCCTTGGATATATTTATCCTATGAATTCTCATGTACTCTAAAACCTTTTAACCCTAAAACTCATTTTCAAACTTTCACCACTTTCATATAAAAAACCTTGACTTTTTGTCATTGCATTTTCAAGCTTTTTTCTTTAATAAATGCTTCAATACACTTAAGCATATCAAAACAATTTCAAAAGACTAAAAGTGATTCAACCTCACTCAAATATTTTTTCCACTTGTATTTTTCAATTTAAAACCTTTTCTCAAATAGATTAGATATAAATCATCTTCATAGTTGAGATATAATTCTCATATCCCTATAGTAATGATTGAAGTAAATGTTAATTCTTTCCACATAAGGAAATTAATGGTGACTTGTTGATCTTATATCCAAGTTAGTAGTCTTTACTTTATGATGATGCAAGATCCATCTTATCATACTTGTGGTGGTATTAGTTGAGCATTCTCCCTAAGATGATGAAATATCTCTTCTCGTAAAATCAACCACAACAAACTCTTTTGTCATTTTTACCAAGAACTACGAGGTTTTGATCCTTCATTGATACGTAGGTATAAGACTATGTCTTTCCAAACAAAAATATCCTAAAATATATTTCTTTTCTCATCACTACAATCATTTTAACAAGCAAGCAAATTTTAACCAAAAAACAGATATTACAAAAGGTTCATGTAGAGTACTACAGATACATAGTGTACTAATATCTTCTCTTTGTATAAACTAACCCCGGTACCTTAGATCTCTTATTAGTGCTTTGATTTTAGTATTTAATCCTTGCATTGCATATTAAATAATAAGGTTTGGATCTTTTCCATTTTCATTGGAAACAATAAAGTTCGGTGGTGACTTCTTAAAGTCTTTGCGAGTCAAGTTTCTCAATAGCTTGGTCTCCGTGATTTTTCATTGCGATAGCAACAATATCCTAACTTTAAGGAGCTTCGTATGGTTGAATGGCAGTCCCAACACTATGGAACCCCGTCTACATTCTCATCCAAAAAACGAAGAAGATAAAAGCTTTCCTACATAAGAAAGGATTCAAAAATCTCCAAGCCTCTGAGTTTGAATCCTAGTAGATTTTAAAAAAATTTCAAGATAGCTTAAGGTTAAACCTTCTTAATGTTGATTTAATTGACAAGGAGTATCATGCCTGCAGTAGACTGAGAGAGGCTCAACAAGCTTACAGGGATTTTTTATCTCAAAAAGCCAAGCTGGATTAGATTAGAGATGGGGATCAGAACACTATTTTATTTCACTCTAGCATCAAGCACCGTAATAATCTCAATATAATTTGCTTTATAAACAACATCAGAGGTGACTGGATTAATGAACCAGAAGATGTCATCAAGGAATTCACTAGCTATTATGAGGATCTTCTTGTATCTCCCATGGAGAATAGAATGAAAGTGAATAAGCACATCTTGAAGCATGATGGTAATCTATCTAGAGACCAGCATGACTGTTGATAAGTGATTATACTGAACACGATGTCAATAGAATGTATTGATTTGCATGTTCAATTGGTGACACATAGTATTGTGGTATTGGTGTATATGTCAATGTTGTCGATATTATGGTTATGTTTATATGCTTACGAAGATATTGTTGTGTAATGAAGTGATAGATTTTGTATCATAGAGTGATGGGACAAGGAGTGATATGAACGGATGCATTCATAACCCGGTAGCAATGAATCTTATGGGATTATGGTGGTTGACTATGTGAGATGTTGGTTAGTGGTCTTTGAAATGATGCCAAACATGACGTGGGGGCAAGAGAGTAAGTTGCGAGAGTCGTATCTGGAGTTTTTAGTATCAAATGTATTTTCGAGGACGAAAATATTCTAAGTGAGAGAGATTTGTAACACCCTATTTCGATTTAAATTATTTGAATTTAAATAATTATGCGATGTGGTGTTTTTAGTGTATCTTGTTGAATGTAAGGATATGTCATTGTGCCTTAGAGAGAGATGAGTACCTTAGAAATCTTTAAATAGTTAAGGTTAGGAGTGTATGCATAATTTCGTAGTAACAAGGGTGTATTGAGAATATTATATTATTATTATTATTATAAATAATTACGATTATGATGATTATTTTATTTTATTTTTAATAAAATGATTAAGTAATTAAAAAAGGGAAAAATTGGAATATGGATTTAGGGGTCCAAGGGGTTAAGTGGTCATAAGAGGGAAATTAGAAGTTTTGATGGTAACATTTTGTGAACGAGAGAAGAGAAGCGAAGAACGAGAAAGAAAGAAGAAGAGGCAATCATTCGGAAAGGGTAGAATTTGCGGTAGAGGTTTGAGAATCTTCAAACCAAGGTAAGGGTGTGGTTTCGACTCTCTAATAGGTGGTATAATAGTAGGGATGTAGTGATATGCATGTTAGGTTTTTGGTGTAGGTTGTTTTGATTTAATTCGTTGAAATTGACTATAATCAATGAAATTGATATTTTGATTTAATTAGAAATACATGGTTGTGTATGTGCTAGAAATTGTAAGCATTGATGCATTTTAATGTGTTTCAAAACTGGATTTTTGGGGTTGAAAAGAATGATTTCCGTATCAATGAAAATAACATAATTTTCCACTGTTATGCTGTGGAAATTGATTTCCGTTTTTGGGAAATTGATTTCCATTTTTGGGTAATTGATTTCTTGAAACAAAAAACTGATTTTTGCTACTGGAATGTTGTGGAAATCGATTTACCATTTTAGCTAATCAATTTCTTGAGTTAAAACAATTGAACTTTTATTTGCTGATACGTTGGAAATCGATTTACCGTTTTGGGTAATCGATTTCCTGAGCGCATTTTTGAAAAATAGCCTTGTTACATTGGGGAAATCGATCTACCATTATGGGTAATCGATTTCCTGAGCGAAATTCTGAAAAATTATAAAACTTTGAAAATTCATATCTTTTGACTCGGGTGTTCGTTTGGCACACCGTTTGGACCGTTGAAAAGGTTAAAATAATTTCTATGATGTGATATTCATTTTGATGGCAGTAGACTAATATTGTGTTAGAAGAATTATGATATGTGTGTATACTGTACGTGTTATAATGTAGAATATTGTGATTGAATGTATCAGTGTTGTATAAATGATGTATGAAGGAATTGCATGTTATATTGGAATATGAAGATGTTGTTGTTGGCCTGGAACGACATAATGTTGAGGCTCATGCCCTGTATTTTTATAGTTGTGTTGTTGCATGTTGCATACATGCATCATTGAGGGCTTATTCCCTGTTGTTGGTCTGGATTGGAAAAATATTGATGGCTTATGCCCTGTTATGTTGAGGGCTTATGCCCTGTTATTTCCCTATTTGGAATTTTGGAGAGGGCTTATACCCTGATGGTACCACGTGCATTTTGCATAAGTGTCAGTCACATTGGATATTGTTGAGTTGTTGATACGATGATGATGTTAAGTTGTATAATTGGTATGCGTTGTATGACTGATGATGATAATTATATGTGTTTGCATAATCATTGTGAATTTGTGGTTGATGATGTATAGCATGAAATCTTACATGATATATTTATCGCATACTTATTATTATATAACTTATTATATTATTGTGATATCTCACCCCTTCTGTTTGAATGTTGCCTTTACGTGGGTAACATGCAAATAATCAGGAGTAGTCTGAAGTTCCGGAGTCTAGAAGAGGCTTCTCTTCTTATTTTTGAGTTGGCGTCAGTGCTCTGATACGTAACATTGGGGGGATGAACGCATGCTTGTTTTTCTTAATTGTTGTTTTATTTTGATGATTTGTTGGAGTATTGTAAACTCTCTTTTATTCGATTAAACGTTGGTTTGTGATTAAATTGAAGATGTTGAATGATGAAATATGATTTCTTTTTCCGCTGTAATAACAAAGTTGAAATTTGAGAACTATGTTGAAAAGTGTTATTGGTTCATCCGAAAAAATATGTTATGTATCAGTTTAATTATACACGAGCAGGTTTTTGATATGTTGTAAAATGTGGCATCTTATTCTTGATGTTTTATTTTATGAATTAATTTAATCTAATTTTATTAATTTATCATCGGGGAAATAGGGTGTTACATAATTTATACCAACAAAGATAAGCCCACCAATTTTGCTACTCTACTCCCAATTGCAAAGGTTTTGTATCACCTTCTAGGGTCAAATCTCTGTCCAAGAGAGAAACAACTAGAAATAGTTACTTGGGATGACAAACATCTCTCGTACTTCCTTACTTGCAACAATAAAGTTAATCTTTCTCTTACCATTTTTAACTTCTTAAAGGAAATGATAGTCATCTCTCAAGAGGAAATGACTTTTCTCATACCATATGGAAGTGTTATTTCTGAATTTTTCTCTCCGCTAAAGATAGTTAGGAATACTGATGGAGTTGAGTGGAGTCAGAAATTTGAATATGTGGAATAATTATCTGTTGTTTTATTTTTTTTATCATCAATAAAATATTTCCTTTTCTATTATTGCCTAATATTGTTTATTGATAATAAATATTTTGAGAATTACTAATTAACAAAGAAAAACATGGGAAAAATTCACTAAAGAAAAGACTTTGAGAATCTTGAAAGACACCAGGTGAAAAATCGTTGAAAAAACTTTAAATGTGATAACAAGAATTCAAAGCGAGACCCCTTATAGTTATATTACCTCGGTAAATCGAGGTAATAGGTTTATAATTTTTTTATGGATAAAATATGGCGCTCACTTATAGTTATGTTACTTAGGTTTTTGAGAAAACCGAGATAAAAGGTTGTTAGCATGGCGCTCCCAGGACCTATACTATAAGTTTTTAGCATGTTCAGGGTGAAAGTTTCATCATAAAAAATATTAATTATAGTAGTGACACCATATCCTCTATGAGGACATATGTTTCTTCTATATTCTTATTCATGAGTGCCCCACCAGCACCAACATCCATTGTCATTCTTGTTTTGTACATGAGAGTGTTGTAAAACATATGCACAATCAACCACTTCTCAAGCCCATGATGAGGCACAACCTCAACATCTCCTTAAATCTCGCTCATACTTTGTTAATGGATTCTCTATATTTATAAATACAACTAGTAATTTAGTTTCTCACCTGGGTTGTTTTACTCGAAGAAAAACATCTAGCTAGGAAGGGGATTTTTAGATGATCTTGTATCCTAATAGAATCAGATGGTAGTAATTGTAGCCATGTTGTGTATATGAGAGTGTTGTAAAACATATGTACAATCAACTACTTCTCAATCCTATGATGAGGTATAGCCTCGATATTTCCTTAAATCTCTCTCATAATTTGTAAATGGATTCTCTATATTTCTGAGTACAACTAGTAATTTGATTTCTCACATGGGTTGTTTTACTCAAAGAAAAGTATCTAGCTAGGAAGGCGATTTTTAGATGATCCCATATCGTAATGGAATCAAATGGTAGCAAATGTAGCCAGGATCTGGCCATGTTTCTCAATGAGAAATGGAAGAGCCTTAATTGAATAATGTTGCTGATCACTCAATTCAATTTCATAATTTTGTAGTATTCGACGAAAATTGATAAATAAAGATTTTGGTGATCTGTTGGTAAAATAGAAAATTTGTCCACTGTACCATAGACATCGAGGATGATTTAAGCTAAAAATTATTTGCTTCCACCGCAAGCCACTTAGTACAAGAATGAGGTTATGTAGTGTTTGGGAATGCGTAGTTTTCAACCTGCAATTATCAACCATCACGTGTTGTTGTCTTCTAAGTCTCATATGTAAAGTTATTTCAGTATCAGGAATTAGTTAAACAAAGTCCCCAACATAGCAGGCTTTTCGCATTCAACCAAAAATGACAAAATTTAACAGAAAATAAATAATAGAAAAACGTGTTTTAGTGTAATCGAATAATAGGAAAAAACAATATCAAAATAATCCCGCCAACAATACCAAAAGCTTGATATCTCGCAAACACACGATTTATATCAATGTAGTAAAATTATTGTTCTATATTAAATTAATAAGAGAATGTTTAATTATTTTGGATATTATATTTTTTAAAAATACTAATCTTAAAATTATGATTCTTATCTAAAACAATAAAACAAAAATAAAATGATAAAATTATACCAAGTACATCTAAAAACAATAAAAACTAGACTTACCAATATCTTAAATAATATTCTAAATAAATTATGAGGAATGTTAATTTAACCACTCAATATTTGACATTGTATATCAACCATATATCAATGTCTATATCTCTTTTCTACTTCTTCATAAATTCTAATAATATATCACTACACCTAAAAAAAAAAAAAATTACATTTTTTTGACATTCAAATTTAAATATCAAAAATATCATTTCTCATAAATTATATATGGTGTTACATTCAAATACTTTCTATTTTTCATTAATAGTTTTTTATATTCAATCCATCAAATATTTTTCAACTTATCATCTCTAGAACCAATAAAACAATTACGTCAAAAACATATTTTAGTACAATGTATTTAAAACTTCACCATATTATAACACTAAATATAAAATTTATACTTAGTAAAGCAAAAAAGGCAAATATATTAGCACAAACCGATTATTAACTTTTTAAATCTCGTTGTTTGTAAATTTTATTTTAGTGTGAAGTTATTTTGCATCTTACATAAAAAATATGTTTTAATTAATCGTACTTTAATATATAAAATTAAACTTATTAATAAAAGAGTATGAAACTCTTGAAATAAACAATTGTAATGGAAAAGAATATAAAAATATCATGTTAAAATAAATGATAAAATTGATTAAAGGAATGAAACGCAAAATGCAATGTCGTTTTACAGAAGAGTGTTGTTGGACCATTCCGTGGGACGTTAACAGTTATCAGAGATTTGGATTCCAATCCTTGTTCGTTCCCCGTTCTCCTCCCTAAAATCAACGGCGCCGATCCTTGTCATCTGTCTCCAGGTACCTCCACAATTGTTTAACCTAATTTTATCTTTTGATGATCTAATCACATGTCACTGAAATCAAATTATGCTTTTCACAATCTGTGTTATCTGATACCCAAATTAAGCAAAGTATTGTAGAGATTAGGATGTTAGAATGGATAATAAGCCGACGGAATGTGGCGGATTTTACATATATACCGCTGAATTTGTGATATGATATTTTTCGTAACGACAATCTGCAGTAGAAGTGATATCATATGGCTGCCTTCAAAGCATTTTGGAACAGTCCAGTTGGTCCTAAAACATCTCACTTTTGGGGACCTGTTGCCAACTGGGGATTCGTCGCAGCTGTGAGTTTCGCTCGAATCATCATCTGTTTATGTTGTTAACAAACTCCAACATTTATTTACTCCACTAGTATACAAAAATGGTCTTAAGTGTCTTAACCTTTTGTTTTAAGCTAATATGCCAAACGTTTTTTTTTTTTTATATGGGAAGGGTTTGGCTGACATCAATAAACCTCCAGAAATGATCTCTGGCAACATGACAGGAGGTCTGGCATCTTACTTTAATGAAATGATGAAATTCTTTTTCGCGTATTGGTCTGTGGGTTAATTATTTCATCACTTTTTTATTTATTATTATTGCAGCAATGTGTGTTTATTCAGCGTTGTTCATGAGATTTGCATGGATGGTTCAGCCACGCAATTATCTACTTCTTGCATGTCATGCTTCAAATGAGACTGTTCAGCTCTATCAACATACCCGATGGGCAAAGGCGGAAGGGTACGCACCTAACATGCACACAAAACAAAACAATTAACTCAACCTGTTCTATTGCCTTTACTTTCTGTGACAATAATGTTTCACATGTTACTGTGACAATAATGTTTCACATGTTATTGTGACAATAATGTTTCACATGTTATTGTGACTGATTGTGACTGATTGTATCTCTTGCAATTTCTTTTGTAGGTATCTCTCGGGGAAGAAGGAGAAAGAAGCTTCATCAGAGTGAAGACACTGATTTGAAAAGATTATGTTTGAACTTAACGATATATGAATAATTGATTGCATGAAAGGGCTCGTGGAAACGGTAAAAGATTCAAGATTTTCCGAGTATTTATTTTTACAAGGATTATAAAGAACTCTACACTATAAAAGAGTGATTGCTTTTGGTCTGATCCGGAACTTTTGGGCCAGAAATCGAACTTTTATAATTTGGCAGGGCGTAAGTAAGTCTTTTAACATACATTAAATTTATATCCGCATTGTTCACCTGTTGTCTGATTTATGAACTTTGAGAGCACTATTCAAATGTCTACTCTCTTCAGTGACATCAAACCTTTTCCTTCTAGTAGAGACGTCTTCTACTCCAGTTGCATGATTTTCTATAATACTGTCAAATAAATAAACGAGACTGGATTTTTCTTGTGTCTTAACATCCATGTGGGATGAAAATAACAATACAAGTGACTTCTCAACAATTTATGTCTAATCATGTAAAGGTGGATGAAAAACGAGTAATGCTTATGTGCTTAAAAAACATAATGGATTAAAATTAGTTTTAGAGTAAAGCACCAGGGTCCAGATGAAGGTTTGTCAAATTGAAACCTAAAATTTGTGAAACATAAAAAAGTCAATCTCTTGAATTGCCCAACGTTAGTGATTCGGGAATAAAACTTCTTTGTGTGCCGTGTTGTTGATAACTGAAGATCTAACGGCGAATTTAAAATGATCTTCTATTCTAGTCCATTAGTGTGTAGTGTATTTGCAAATACTATGACACTCAAATCAGCGACACTCGTAAGTGTGCGATTTTAGGTTAGAATAGTGTATCAAAGTCTGGTTTGCCTTTTCTCTCTCTTTATAATAGGCTTTTAAGGTTTGAGTTTAAGACACATGTCTCTTGAGAAAAATTGTCAGCAAATGCAACATTGTTATCTAAAACCAATGATGGTTGGATGACCTCGATATGATGCGCCTCTAGGGCTAGTGTATCTCATGGATTATCTCTAACAACTGGATTTAGATTATCTAGATATGAGTAGGCTAGATGTTGTCCGAGACCGATACAATTAGCTACGTTGTTCTCTGTCAAGTTACACTATTACATTTGTTTTCCACGACCCAATGATTAAAACATTGGGTTTTGTTAAGGGTTGAAAACTGATTTTTATAAGTAGTTTTAAATTTACAGTGAACCATAACATTTCAATTTAGGCAAAAAATCTTCTTTGGGTTTTGTTAATGGTTGAAGATTGATTTTTATAATTAGTTTTAACTTTACCGTGAACCTTAACATTAAACTCTTCATCTCCCTATAGTTTCTTCATTTTGCACACTTGTCTCTTCATTTATGACATTATAATTTTGTAAATGAGTTATATTTATTCATTTACTCATTATTTTTCTTAATATATGTGCCACAATCTTAAGGGTATGTTTGGTTAAGGAGAGAAAATGAGAAGAGAGAGTGTGTGAGAAGAGAAAAAGATGTGAGAAATAGAGTAGAATTGATAGATTGTTTATTATCAAAGAAGTATAAAAGAAATAAAAGAGAGAGAAGTGTAATTATTTTTGAAAATATAAAAATATCCTTAAATTAAAAAATTAATACAAACATATTTATTATTTAAAATACGTTGTTTAATTCTAATAACGTAAATTTAAATATTTTCTTTTAATTTAATTAAAACTTAATAAGTATTTTTAAAAATTAATTTTTTAAGTTAGTTATAGAGTAAATATATAGATATATTAAATTATTAATACGTTTTAGTTTAATTTATAATTTAATTTTTTTCATTGATTCGTGTTATAGACTCAAAAGTCAAAAGAATACAAGTATTATTATACATTATCATATAAATTCAAATTATTTACCTGCATTGATGGATATCTGAGAGAGCAAAAGTGTATGGGCCCACCATAATTGATTTGTCGTCTCTATTTCTTTGATGAACCAAGCAGAAAAAAAAAATACATTTCTCATCTTACTCTCTCCCTTACACTTACTTCTCTCGTCTTCAATTCACTCTAAACAAACAGATTGTAAAAGACTTTTATTTTGAGATGGATGAAATATTGATGTGTCTAATAAAATTGATGAATGAACATGTTGACATAATAATATAAGATATATATAAATATATATTATGCGGTTATAGGAAATAATGAGTACTAAGATATTCACACATACACTCATACCTATTTATTTTAGTGATAATTGCTTGTGCCTATATCTATATCTATTATGTGCGGCTTTTTTTACCCAAACTGTTGTTAATTTTTGCTGATATTCCTTGAGAATGAGTCCCTATCTCCAAGTTAAACTTGATTTCCCTTGTATGATCGTCATCTTGTTTCCAACTCTTTATGAATGTTTGATTTTCCTTCATATCATCTTTGTCTCTATGTCACATTTTAAAATTTATAAAAACCATTTGTGTAAGCCCTAAGGCAAATGACTTTATTATTGAATTTAAAATTTATATAATATTTATATTATAATAAATAGCTCTTCTTTATTATGTTTTTTTAAAGTAATAAAGTCTCATTTTTTTATAAAAAAACAGTAATAAAGTCCCCTAGAACAATTCTTCAAAAAAAAAAATCCTAGAACAATTAATTTGTTTAGTAGAACACCATTGAATATAAGAATGTAATTATAAAAATAGTAGTAGTCAAGTTTTAATTTCAAATAGGACAACAATAATTCATAAAGACCGGTTGTTAGTAGATTGATGACCATATCTCGAAGGCCACGTGTTATAGAATGTGGGGAGTGTCAAAAGTGTCAATAAGCTAAATGTTTAAGATTCAAGAAACTTTAAAATCACGTATATATATCCAAAATATTAAGACAATGTGAGTATGCATTATTTCTCCTATATATACAACATTTCCTCCATTTCTAGTTGATGTGAGACTTAATCACTCATATTTGAATTCAACAATCTCTCCAACAAGTGTGAATCACCGACATCACTAGTCTTAATCCATACTAGGACCCCACTTTTGTCTCTCATCAAGTTTAATCATGGCTCTGATACCACTTGTTATAGAATTCGAGTAGCGCCAGAAATTTTAATGGGCTAAACATTCAGGATTCAAGAGATTTTGACTTCACATATTCACCCAAAACCTTAAAGCAGAGGGTGTATGAGTCATTTCTCTTATATATTCAATATTTTCCCCACTTTTAGTCGATGTGGGACTTAACCATTCACACTTGAATTCAAACATCATGTATATGAGATATTATATCTTCACATATGTAGGAGTAATATTTATACTAGATTGATCTATCATGAATACTACATAATATATTATTAGTGTCATAAATTATTTCCATACTGTTATCGATGTATCTTACCCTTTGACCTAAAATCATTATAGTCTCTACTTGATGAGTTTATT
Source organism: Vicia faba (assembly GCA_948472305.1). NCBI lineage: Eukaryota > Viridiplantae > Streptophyta > Magnoliopsida > Fabales > Fabaceae > Vicia > Vicia faba. Next base: position 1,186,540,522 of record OX451738.1, read on the forward strand.
ACTTTAGTACCACCAAACGGTTTCTATAACAAAACTATTATAAAGTCTGTTGACTAGATACTCAACGAGTCATCTGGAGAAACATTGGTGATCTAGATGATATTCTCCCATTTACACATGCATGATTACTATCTAAGGGCTCGTTGACCGAGTATGACGATAAAATACATGGTTATGTAGAAATAAGTTAATATATGATATTGAGTTTATTTATTGTTATTAAGTATACTCAAATATCAAAGAATATAATATTGAATTATACAAGGATGATACAAATTATATCTTGTGTTCAATATAGATATTATGGCAAAAAAGTAATTATACACAACATAAAAAAGTTGTGTCGGATTGCAAGACACTTTCATCACTTGAGTAACAATGATATGTTACTAGACACCACTCTTTATTTATAATATTAAATAAATGATTTAATATTGTTGTCAATATTACAAAAACTTACAAAGTCATACACATAAGAACAAATAAACAAGAGATTAAATAAATGAATAAGGTTCATTTATGATTCAGTGGTACATTTTTACAATGCATTGATGTTGTTAGTTCCATGATTTTATGATTGGCTAAATTTTGGTAAAACATGGTTCTATATTGATGTTGAGAAAGATGTTGTAACATCTTCATCAACTGTCATAATAATTTTACAGTTATGTATTTCAACAAGATATTGAAGACATATGTTATGACATTTTGGTCTGTGTATGTCAGGCGCTGTTGTTGTTTATCTCTTGACATATTTGTTTTGATTTGATGAGATTATTTTGGATATACCTCATCATTATGCGCAGGTCAAGGAGATTATTTAGGAGTAATGTGCATATTTGATTTGTTTCATTAAAAAGGATCTTTGAGACTTTTTAGAAAACTTTAAAATATTCGTTCCTATTTTTATGTGAAGATCTTGCAGTTGATTTGAAAAGAGAAGATTGGATTTGATTTGAATAGTCTAAGTCTATTATGCAAGAGTCTATATAAAGAGACTTGATATGACCTAAAATAACAAGCATTCACAAAGAAGAAACTGTGTGTGCAACATAAAGGTTAGGGTTTTGAGAGTCTTTTAGGTGCTTAGTGTTTGTATCTTTGTATGCCACTCATGTATCTTTTAATGCACTGAGTATACTTATTGTTGCTTGTTTATCAATCTATTGTTCTCACTCACGAGCTTTTAAGTAAAGAGTTTCGTATTGTTCTTAGTTGAAGCTTTTAAGAAAAATTAAATATTGTTTATTTGAAGTGTAATCTTCTTTTGTGTTTACAAGATTTGTGGCTGTAGGTATATCACTGCGGTGATTGGAAGTGAGAGGGGATCTCATATCTAGTGTTTCTAGGTAGAAGTTGCACAAGGTAGTGATTATGCAAGAAGTTGTAAACTAGGGTTGATTTAACTTTGAACTAATATTATCATAGTGAGTTTCCTTCCTGGATTGGTAGCCCCAAAATAGGTGACATTGCACCGAAATAGGTTAACAATTAATTGTGTTATTTAAATTTATGCAATTTATCTTTCGGCATAATCAATAGTTTTAGAAAGTTTTCTGTAAATATATGTTATAACATCTGTCTTGATATTGTATGGTGTGGGACATCAACTTGAGCATCTGTATTTGAAGTGCCAGAATTTCAATTGGTATCAGAGCAGACATCATATTCTGTCTATTGGGTGAGCTTCAAGGAGAATATATTATGTTATTGGGAGTTAATTCAGTAATGTTTTGAAGAGAATAGAAAGGAAGGAAAGATCAAATGTCTTATCTGACATCAAAAGTGGAGATATTACTAATCAAGACAAAAGAATTAAGTGTCTTGAGTGTGAATGCTTTGCACACATTAGATCAGAATATCCTAATTTTCTCAACCTAAGGGACTGGATGATTCTTGGTCAGATGACGAATCTACTGAGAAAGAGTCTGCTAAATATATGATTGCCTTAACAGGAAGATGAGATCCTAAGGAAAACTTTAGAAGTTAAGAGATACCTCATGATGAATTACCTACCTCCTACAGAGATCTATGCAACAAAAGTGAGAAATTCTATCAAATAGGAGTGAAACAAAGGATGGTTATAGTTAAACTCTAGGCTGAGAAGAATAATTACCTAGCTGATAATCTTGAACTCCAAAATAAGGTGACTTTGTTGACATCTAAACTTAAAAATTTGATCAAAGGTGTTTGGATGTTAAACAATGGATCGGATGTGTTAGATGATATTCTTCAAGATGTGGAAGGAGGGAAAAAACATACTGGAATTGAGTTTGAACATTAAAGCTTGAAAAATTAGAAGAAAACCTTTGAGATAAGGTTTGTCCCTACAAAAATGCAGGATGAAAACAAGGTGACCAGTCAGATGTCACAACATCTTGTCAGGTCACGGGAAAATCATACCAAAGTTGAGTTTAGGTCTTGCAGATGCCAGCTTTGTGGAAGAAGTGGTAACTCAGAACAAGTTTGTCACAGATGCTGAAGCGGTAAAGCGGCAAGTAAAAAGTAAGTATTAATTTACTGAGTGATATTTAGGTTATATAGTATCGTGTCCACAGAGATTGGTGTATTAAATTGTCGTTCAACAAATCTCTCCTTAATGAGTTTGGGGGATAAATGGGTTGTAAGGAAAAAGTTATCAACAGAAAATAAATGTATAAAAAGGAAAGACAAACTTATCTGGTTCGAATATACTCTACTCATCACAAACTTAAACCTATCGACCAATTATACTTAACCTATAATATTCATCAATGTCAACATGTCTCAACCGCAACACCCACTATATCATCTCAACAACGATCTCTCAACCAACCTTAACAACACAAAAGTCAACCGTATCGCTCACGTTGATGATCTCTCAGAGCAACACAAACAACACAAAGGCATTAAGATCTGATATCCAAAGTGAATTTCAGCTCTAAATCTATCTCTAAAATCCAGAAACTAACATATAATTATCCTAGATAACAATCCAAGCAGTATATGTCTATAGCAACTCAAATCCCTAACACATTAAAAATCTAGGACAATAATCAACAAAGATTTGTAAAGCAAGTTTTATACAACGCATGGGCGAAAAATATACATGAGTTCAAAGTAAATATACAAGCAAAACCCAATAAAAGAGAAATACATAGAGAGGAAAAGAGATAAACCATAAATCTTCCAGTTTGTCAACGTCGGCCAATGAGAAATTCACCTCCAATCATTCATAAGCAAGACCCTAGTGTTGTTTCCTAAGCTAATCTATAAAAAATATGGTTAATGAAATTTGGGAACAAAAACACCCCAAAAATCATAACCTAAAATGAAATGTGTTGTACCTCAAAATTTTCCCTCTCATTTTATCAAGATTTCTCCTCACAAGACTCTTTGAATTCCAGACAGAATTAAGGTTTTGCTCTGCTCAAAACATCTCCTTGCACCGATGACCTAAATTAGGGTTTGAGTTTGCACAAGGAATTTTGGACTTCTAATGCTCAATGTGACTTTCATGCTTCATGTTGGACCTATAAGATTGCTCATACCAAGTTTCAAGTCTTGAATCAAATTTTTGCCCAGTCAATTGGACATTTGACCTAAAAATCAACTGTATTGGGGAAAAAGTCAAATATGGCCAATTTACAGTCAAACCTCTTAAATTTTGATCCACATCAATATTATAAGCTCATGTGAACCATTTTATCAAGTTTGGACCACAACTCCTCAAGAAATTTGATCAGATCATCAAAAGGGCAAAATGGTAATTTTTAGGGTTTTGACTGCAGAAGGGCAATTTCTGATTTTTCACCTAGCCAATGGCAAATAGGGTTCAATCATGGATTCAAGGACTCAATCGCATCATCTTGAGCTATTCATAAGGTTCAAAAAATCTCAATTTCATTGGATTGACAGATGAATTTTCCAGTCAACTGATCAAAAATCAACTGTACACTGAAAAGTCAAACTTTGATTTTTTAGTCAAAATCAAGTGTCAAGGGTCATTTTTCATCAATATGTGTCAAAACATGAAACTTGTTCATCAAGAAACCTAATTTTGCAAATTAGGGTTTAAGATTGAAAATTTTCATAACTTAGAATTTTTCTAAGTTATGAAATTTTCTTTTTTTCCCCAACTTTGTCCAACTTTTTCACCATGGTGCAATTGGATTCAAATAAAACTTCCAACATGAAAGTTGTAGTCCTCCATAAAATCTATAACTTTGGTTCACAAAGTTTTCTCAAAAGAAGCTTGGATCTCAAGTTATGATTTTTGGAACAAGGGTCCATGAAACTTTTAACTTAGTGAAATTTTGCCCTAGTTTAGGCAGGATTTTGACCTATCTTCATGGAAATTTTTCACCTAGTTCCACTTGGAATCTCAAAATTCATTTCAAAGATGGATTGTAGAGAATGTTACAAGCTTTTCAAAATGTCCAAGAACTCTCCAAAATCATTTATGGTTAGGGAGAACCGAAGGTTTGAATTTGGCAAAAACTCACTTTGATCCATGGCATGTTTCATATTGACACGAGTTGCAATTTCCATCCAGCATTGTTTATACTTGCTTACAGGTATCTAAACCCTTCCACACTCAAGAATTAAATTCAAACCCAATGGATTGAAGCTTTGTTCTGATCATTAGAGGTTTACACAAGGGATTAATCCAAAAATAGCAAAAAGGCAACATTGCCATTTTTGTCAAAACTTGCTTTTTGTCAAATTGCATCCCTTGAGCCTTGAACCAAATCTTGGGCAGCAAATAAAATCAACAAACTTGGGGCCAAGCTCATAAAATATATGCAGGATTAGAGCTAGCCTGTACAAGCCTGCCCTTTGTCACTTCTCACCTTTTGCTTCAAAACCAAGAAATGTGCAAAAGTCTAGACAACTTGAGTATCTGTTATAATCAACTCTTGTAAGCATTTGAAACAAGTTTTACACATTGCCTTGAGCCAGAAACACGAGTTATTCAACCCTCAAGCCTTCCAAAATACAAAAACACATTCTTCTTTCAAAACAGGGCACTCTTTGCAGTTTGACTTCCATCTCACAAACCATTCGTGCATTTTGTCCCAAACCAGTTCCAATACCTTCCATATACCCCACCTGAGATATCCCAACCATTGGCCATTGACTGTAACTCCATTTGCAAGCTTCACCATTTCTGATTTCAGCTTGTGCAGGCTGACTTCTACAGGCTTATTCAAGCAAGCTCAAAGCAAACAAAGCATTGGGGAAGGTCAGAGGAAGTTCATGCAAGCTTACAAACATCTCAGGCCTCACTGAAAACCTCCACATTGCCATATTCATGTTCAACTAAAGCAGGTATTTTCCAATGTCCTATCTCTCTATTTAGGAATCATTAGGCTTAGGTTTATGAATAAAAAATGTAGTACTCATAGCCCTTAAGCTGTACATATGCATAGATTTCATTTAAGTTAAGTGTGTTGAGAGAATTTGATTGATGAACTTTCTGAAAAAGAGGTTAGAAATTAGGGCCAGAGAAATTTTCTCTGGTCTTTGAGAGTTAGATTAAGTTTTTTATATGGTTAGAATCGTATGATCATGCTCTATAACTTTCATGTTGCAAGTTTTCATTTTTAAGCACAAATGCAGGAGATACGAGTTTGTACAGGAAACGCGCGTTTTGTTTGAATCAGAGGTTGAAGACGAAGCAAGTGGACTGGGCTTGGCTATTCCTTGCTTTTGACACCACTTGACTTGCTTCTCACACCCCCTTGGCCCATTGTTTTATTTTTTTTATATTTTTGAATTTCATTTTTAGTTTCTGACTTTATTTTATTTTTCTTAAACATTAAAAATACCAAAAATATTTTTATAAATTTTCACATTTTATTTTATTATTTTTATTATTTTTTAGACATAGAAATAATTATTAAATAGTATATACTTTTATTTTCTTTAATAAAAAACTTGAAAATAATACATAAAAATATTATATTTTATTTTATACTTAAATAATATTTTTTTCTAATATTTTTTTTATTTTTTGACATTTGTATATATTTTATTATTTTATTTTATTATACATAAATAATATAATTAATATATATATATATATATATATACTTTCTTAAAGAAAATTAGGGTTTTTACCCTTAATAAAAATAATCTTTTATTTTATTATTTTTAATGCATTAAATATTTTATTTTTACATACATAAAAATAAACAGAAACATTTTTTTACATATTTATACTATTTTGCATATTTATATTTAATTGCTTATTTATCATTTGAACAAAGAAATTCAATTTGGTTGTAATAACTTAGGGCTTTATTTTCTTGCAAATACCCCCATTCAAAATTATATCCTCCTCCCCATATCAATGTTGTAATAGTCGTAGATTTATCTTACGCATTTATAGCTTTCAAATATGCCATGTTAGAGATTAGGGTTTGTATGTAATATCCAAAATTAAAACAAATAATTAGACCTAATACAAGACTTAAAAGCATGTAAATTGACAACACAATACACACATGCACCCCTAGGGTTTTCATCCACTTGTTGCCTTCAAATGGCCATGGTATGCATGTTGAGTATCTTGGCAAAACAAAAAAACAAAACAAAAGATCATAGTCCCTCGATGACGCTATCTTGGTTGCCTATACCAAATGATCTAGTCCCTCAAAAATTTGCTAAAGATACTTAGTACAATTGCTATCATGGTCAATACGATGACCCACGCCTGTCCCGTTTAACATCCAAATACAAGGTTGTTTACCAAATGCAATGGTAAAACAACACTGTCAAAAGGGTTAAAAATGTGTAGGAAAGATCTTTGAGTAGATAAGATAGACAACTCTTAGTTACTTGATCAAAACTTGCAAAAATATCTTTGCTATTTTCAAACACACCTCACAACACAATTTCAAAACATTTCCCAAAATAAACTTTCAAACATTGAAAAATCTTTTCAAAAGACAAACACCTTTTTATATATTCAAACAAGAATCATTACAAAGGTTGCCACAACGATGGCCTATTTTCAAAATATTTTCAAAACCACACACAAAGCACCATTTCAAACAATTGAAAACCAAAAGCAAGTGATCTAAACAAGTAACTAAGAGCCCATGGATAACCATGGATGAAAAGGGTGCTAGCACCTTCCCTTTTCATAATCTACCCCCCGAACCCAAGAAAATATCTCGAAGGTCTTTCCTGTGCTTTTTGACCTTTCCTTTGGATAAAATAAAAAGTCGATTGCGACTCTTGATAAACCGAAACATTTGCGAACACAAACGTAAAACCTCAAGTCAGTTCTCTCACCGTATCACAGAACTGGAGACTCTGCTGGGGAAATCTAAAAGTGGGGTTACCTTAGGGTTTAGATCACCTTTACATGTTTATCTTGTTTGATTTGATTGCTTTACATTTGGTTCTATTGTTTGGGTTTGAATCCTCTACCCGAATTTGGGAAACATTCATAGGTAAATAGCAATACGTTGTGGAAACTATGCGGAGTATACCGACATGGTTGAAGCAATAACTATATTAGTGTGACATATTTGTGGATACCGGTAGCCTTTGAGTCAATCAAAGAGAATACGGGGCCGCTGAGTGATGTCATGAAGCAATAATGGACTTTTAGAACCTTTACTTGACCATCTTGGCCTTATTAGGGGTAGTGAGATGACCAACTTTGGTGCAGTCCGAAGTTGGTAGATACTCGATACTACACTCATTGAGGGTTGTTTTCTTGGAATATTTTGGTCGCCAGTAAAGTGGCTAAACTGAAACAATGAACACATAAAATAATTTAGTGATATTGAGCTCCTTAGAACCTGATTACTATTTATAGGACAGGTTGAGCCAACTAACTTCAAGAGGGTACTTACCTATGAAACCCCACGCAAGCCTGAAACTAGGATCTTGTGTGATTTGCTTGTACATATACTTGTGCATACATCATGAACATCATGAAGCATCATTTGCATCCACTAACCATTTCAAGGGTTTGGATCTTCATCTTTGTTCTTGTTTTGTAGGTAATGGAATCACTTCGCAGGAAAACTATTCAGGTCAACCTTGTGAGAATTCCTCCTTTACTCAAGGAGCTTACTTCCAAGATTCCAGAGAATTCTCCCTTCAGTGAAAGACATGGTAAACTTCTCAACTTGGTCAACTCCAACATTGAAGAAGACATGGTGAAAGTTCTCTTCCAGTTCTTTGACCCCTTACACCATTGCTTTACATTTCCTGATTACCAACTAATACCTACTTTGGAGGAATTTTCTCAACTCCTGAGGATTCCTATTCTCCATCAACTACCCTACAACGATACGGGAAGAGAGCCAAAGCCTGAAGATGTTGCTCAAGCCTTACACTTGCAACCATCTGATATCAAAGGTCATTGGAAAACCATAAGTGGTGTTAAAGGTTTCTTGGCAAAGTTTCTATTTGAGAAGGCACAAGAATGCTGGAATTCTTTAGATCTGCAAGCTTTTGAGGAGATTGTAGCACTTCTCATCTATGGGTTGGTCTTGTTCCCAAATCCTGATCAGCTTATGGATGTGAATGCTGTCAAGATTTTCATATCTCGGAATCCTGTGCCTACATTGCTTGGGGACATCCTAAACTCATTTTACACATGAACAATGAGGAAAAGAGGTGTTCTCGTGTGCTGTACTCCTATTCTAGCAAGGTGGTTTATTTCTCACCTTCCCCAGTCAGTCTTGAAGAATGAACAAGGCTTAAGGTGGTCACAACGGTTGATGACTCTCACACATTCTGATGTTCATTGGTGTTCTCGGTCCAGAGAAAATGTCATCATCATTGATCATTGTGGGGAATTCCCTAATGTCCCATTACTTGGCATTAGGGAAGGCATTACCTACAACCCCTGCTTAGCTCTGAGACAGTTTGGGTATGCCCGAAGGGATAGCCCTCATGACATGCTGATTCCGGACTTCGTTTTTGACTTCGACAACGACGCTCAAGGACTTCGATAAAGGTTTATCCGAGCTTGGAGGATTCCCAACAAAGTGGACAGTAAGACACTGGGACACAAGAATTCCATCTCCCTTGAGCCTTATCTCAAGTGAGTACGAACCCGCGCCTAGAGTCTTATGATGCCTTACCCCTACATTCTGCCTATGATCAAATATCCTGTTATGGAACGAGAGGTTTCATACACCCTCCTACATCCTGACATGCCAACATCATTTGAAGATTTGCAAAAGAGTTGGATACAGCTCAAGGAAGAACGAAACACTTTTGAAGCCGGCTTCTACGCCAGTGAGAAGAAGGTTTTGGAATTTACTCGTTGACTCCACGAAGAGCAGACTCTCAACACCTACATCGCACCGAAGAGGATGCGCAACGTCTTTTTACATTATAATTTTGTAATATTTTGCCCATGGGGCATTTATGTACTAACAAATTCTTCTTATTAATATGACGTGTGTTCTTTTTGTTTGCAACAAATTTGAATTTCTGAATCCTTGAATGCATTACATGAATACATATCATTCATCATATGCATAAACAGGTCTTCACACCAGGTTTCCTTATCTCTCTGCTGTTTATTTCAGCAAGATGGATATAGAGCAGACGATCAAAGACCTACAAGTGTAGAATTCATAGTTCCAACAACTCCTCGTGACCTTGACAAAGGGTCAGGAGGATCTTAAAGCACTGTTAGAGAAGGCAAAGGAAAAAGAGAAAAATAAAAAGAAAAGAGTTGGTGTGGCTACTCTGGGTAGAAGATTTTAGAACCAAGCTAGAAGGGTCATGGATTTCCCCTTAACATCTGATGAAGGAATAGGTAAAGGAAAGGGAGTTGCAGTACCATCTGAGTCTGAGGATGAAGAAGAAGAAGAAGAGGATGAAGACTATTCTGAGCAGCAGTACCCTCCTGCAGACGACAAGTACAAGAATCTGGAAGAGCGTTTGGAGGCTATGGAGGTACAAAGAGTGTCTGGACTGGACTTCGAAGAGTTAGGGTTGGTTGTTGGGATTGTGTTTCCCCCTAAATTCAAGGTGCCTAAAATTTCTAAATACGATGGTTTGTCTTGTCCGAAGATGCACCTACGGTCTTACGTCAGAAAGATCCAACCTCATTCTTCTGACAAGGATCTGTGGGTCCACTTTTTTCAAAATAGTCTTTCGGGAACGCAATTAGATTGGTTCTATCAGCTTGAGAGATCTGATGTACATAATTGAGAGGATTTGGCTGCTGCCTTCTATAGACAATATCAATATAATGCATACTTAGCTCCTACTCGTACTCAACTACAGAGTATGGGTATGGTCTCTAATGAAGGATTTAAGGAGTATGCCCAGAAATGGAGGGACTTGGCTGGAAGGGTGCAGCCACCATTGTCTGAAAGAGAGCTTGTTGATATGTTTTTAGGGACGCTGTCAGGTCCGTTCTTTAATCACCTGATAGGGAGTTTGTCTGCGGGGTTCACCGAGCTAATTCTGACTGGTGAAAGGGTCGAAGCTGGCATCAAGAGCGGTAAAATTCAAAAAGATACATCTGCTTCCGCTGCCGCCAAAAAACCTTTTCCAGCCAAGAAAGAGGTGTCAGCTATTTACTCTCAAAGAGGTCGAGGAAGAGTGGAGCGCCAGCCAGCGGTGGGGGCTGTAATGATTCAAAAGACTGCAGCTGATCATCCTAGAAATGATCAATCCAGAACCAACCAACAAAGAGTGGGAAGGCCTGCTAGGAAATTCACCAAAATAAACATGACGCCTGCCCAGGTTCTCCCTCATCTCTTGAAGTTAAACTTTACAACCTTGAGACAGCCACCCCAAAATCCGAATACAACTTCTCCTTTTTACCATGCCAACGCTAAATGTGCTTATCATTCAGACGGCATAGGGCACGACACAAACAATTATTGGGCCCTCAAAAACAATATCCATGATTTAATAGATGCCAAGGAGGTGGAATTCGACGCGCCTGAAAATCCGAATGTGATCTCTGCCCCAATGCCAAATTATGGTTACAATGCCCATGCTATCGAAGAGGATCTGTATGTTGCTGCTGTTGATGACTTAATAACCCCTTTACCAATAATCAAGATGAATCTGTTGAAAGCCGAGATTTTCCCAGGCTGTGAAAAGATTGTTACCTTTGTTCGTCCCTACAATCTGACTGTCCGCTATTGAAGTTAGACATCCAACGCCTAATGGATAATCAAGAAATCCTCTTTGAGAAAAATCATGTTACTCCAACTCCTATCAATGATGTTGCTATAATTACCATTTCCGCCAGTCTTTCCAAGGTCTCCAAAAGACCTGTTAAGATTACACCCGATCCAAAGTTTGTACCTCTGAAGATAACTATGTCGGGGCCTATCCCATACAAGTCCAATAAATCAACACCGTGGAATTATAGAGGAGAGGAGAGATCTTCTACCACGGTGTTAAGCAGATTGAATCAGTGGAAGAAAATTCCGATGAAGAAAATCCTGACATAGGAAATATCGCTGGGACGAGTAAGATCACCCGCAACAGAAGAATTTTCTCTTCGGAGATTGCTCCTCCAAGGGCAATCTTCGGACCCTCGAATGCTCCTAAGGTTACTCCTGTGCCGATCAACATCTCTGTGCAAACTCCAGTCATTGAAGAAATTGTTACTTTCGTAGTTGTACCCTCTGCTGTTGCTGCTGATAAAGGTAAGGGGATCCAGGAAGCGCCCGTCAGGACAAGGGCTCAGCCTTTGGTCATCCCCGAGACCACTCAAAAGGAAATGGAGGAGATTTTAAAAATAATTAAGAAAAGCGATTATGATGTCGTAGAACAACTGGGGAAAACCCCTTCAAAAATATCTATGCTGGCCCTATTACTCTGTTCCGAGGCTCATGCCAAAGCCTTGATCAAATTCCTGAAGACGGCCCACGTGCCTCAAGAAACCTCCGCGGACCAGTTTCAGGAGTGTGTAGCCAGCCTAACCGCCGACAATGGTCTTGGCTTCTCCGATGCCGATCTAACATCTAAGGGGAGAAAGCATAATGACGTGCTACATGTCTCGGTGGAGTGCAAAGGGACTACTCTTGCTCACGTTCTGGTTGATATCGGGTCGTCTTTAAATGTCCTGCCAAAGAAAGCATTGGACAGATTGGACTGTGAAGGTTTGACCCTAAAGCCCAGCAATATCATTGTTAGAGCCTTCGACGGTTCTAAGAGGATGGTCCACGGGGAGGTGGACATCCCAATTAAAGTGGGAACGGAAATTTTCAACTCTACATTTTATGTGATGGACATCCGTCCTTCATATTCTTGCTTGTTGGGAAGACCCTGGATCCACAAAGCTGGGGCAATCACTTCTTCTCTACACCAAATTCTCAAATACCCAGTCCAGGGGAAAATCATAACAGTTCATGGCGAGGAGGAGTATATGATAAGCCATCTTAATTCTTTCCGCTATATGGAGTTAGATGGTGAATTCATAGAAACCCCTTTCCAACACTTTGAAGAGGTTTCTCCTGAAGTTGCGGCATCCAAGACAATGACTTCTGTACCCATCATTACCAAACCTGTGTCCCGGATGTCATCCCTTAAAAATGCGAAGGTTGTGATCGAGGAAGAGGGAAGCACAATATGGGGTCAGCTACCAGATTTTTCCTTTTAAGATAGATAAGTTCGGCTTGGGTTTCACTGCTGCTAGTCAGAAGGCTGTGCGTCGCTCCCGGGCTGGAGGGCCACCATTAAAGATCACTCATCATGGAGTTCATGCTTTGGAGGATGGTGAAGATGAGAGCAACTTTGAAGACTGGATCTTTCCAACTATTGAAGGAGGACTAAACAACTGGGAGGCGAAAGACTTCGTTCCCATTAATTTCATAAATCAGTAATTTATCTTTCGAACATTTCTGTTGGTCTGTAATAATTATTAAACAATTCGTACACTTTTGCCTTGTGCCTTACCCGGGGCATATAGGTCCATTTGTAAGGGCTTGATTTTTTCATCCTCATATGCCATTTTTAATGAATCATGGACGTTTTCATATAGAAACTTTTGTGTTCATTTTCTTTCTTTTTACATTTTATTTGTTTAAAGATGGCTATCCCTTACACACACCCACACTCACAAAATGCAGGTACCCTTCCATTCCGGATTCTATGGGTAACAATCCTGCTATGGCCTTCAGTGACTCTGAAGATCTGGTCAATCATGCCGAGTACGAAGGTGATGAATACTGTGAAGTGCCTGGAGAGTTGGCTAGACTTCTACAACAGGGAGAAAGGGATATTCTGCCCTATGAAGAGCTGTTAGAGACTATCAACTTGGGTACTGCCGAAGATAGAAAAGAGGTTAAGGTGGGTGCCAACCTAAAGCCAAATGTCAAAGAGCGCTTAGTTCAACTGTTGAATGAATATGTTGAGATCTTCACCTGGTCCTATGAAGACATGTCGGGACTCGATACAGATATTGTGGTTCACCGTCTCCCTACAAGAGAAGACTGTCCACCAATTAAACAGAAAGTCCGCCAAATAAGGCCCGATATGTCTGAAAAGATCAAAGTCAAAGTGATGAAGCAGTTCAATGCTGGGTTTCTTGTTGTTACTTTCTATCCACAATGGGTTGCTAACATTGTGCCCGTACCTAAGAAGGACAGAAAAGTGAGAATGTGCATGGATTACAGAGACTTAAACAGGGCTATCCCTAAAGATGACTTTCCACTACCGCACATTGACATCTTGGTTGACAATACAACTCATCATAAGGTATTTTCCTTCATGGATGGATTTTCAGGGTACAACCAGATCAATATGGCCCCCGAAGACATGGAGAAGACTACTTTTGTTACGCAGTGGGGTACCTTCTGCTATAAAGTGATGCCATTCAGACTGAAGAATGTCGGGGCAACCTATCAGTGAGCCATGGTAGCTTTGTTTCATGACATGATACATCATGAGATCGAAGTCTACATAGACAACATGATAGCCTGTTCGCAAACAGAAGAAGGACACCTCAACCATCTGCAAAAGTTGTTTGTCAGGTTAAAGGAATATAAGCTTAGACTGAACCCTAGCAAGTGCACTTTCGGAGTCAGGTCCGATAAACTCTTAGGATTCATCGTCAGCAGTAAAGGCATTGAGGTTGATCCTGCCAAAGTCAAACCTATATGAGAAGTGCCTGTCCCTCGCATTGAGAAGGTGGTCAGAGGTTTCTTGGGACGCCTAAACTACATTGCAAGGTTCATTTCTCACCTAACATCTACCCGTGAGCCAATTTTCAAGCTATTGAAGAAAGATCAAGTGGTTGAATGGAATGATGACTGTCATGTTTCTTTCGATAAAATCAAGGAGTATTTGCTAGAACCTCCTATCCTAATGCCACCCGTCGAAGGAAGGCTGCTAATCATGTATCTGACTGTTTTGGATAATTCAATGGGGTGCGTACTGGGCCAATATGACGAGTCTGGCCGAAAAGAGCATGCCATTTATTACCTTAGCAAAAAGTTTACCGACTGTGAGACTCGCTACTCACTGCTCGAGAAAACTTGCTGCGCTTTGGTATGGGCTGCTCGCCGACTAAGACAGTATATGTTGACACATACCACTCTGCTGATTTCTAAAATGGATCCGATCAAGTACATCTTCGAAAAGCCTGCTTTATCTGGAAGAATTGCTAGATGGAAAATAATCCTGACTGAGTATGATATCCAGTACACGACCCAAAAAGCTATAAAGGGAAGTGTACTAGCTGACCATCTAGCTCATCAAGCTGTCAAAGATTACCAATCCATGAAGTTCGACTTCCCCGACGAAGACATTATGACATTGGACAACATTGAAGGTAATGGACCATATGACGGACCTGAACAAGGATCTCGATGGACCCTGTACTTTGATGGTGCTTCAAATGCACTTGGAAACGGTATCGGCGTGGTACTTATCTCTCCAAAAGGTTGCCATACACCTTTCACTTCTAGACTCTGCTTCAGCTACACCAACAACATGGCCGAGTATGAAGCTTGCATCTTTGGTCTCAAGGTTGCTATTGACTTGGGAATCAAATCTTTGATCGTATTTGGGGACTCGGCTTTGGTTATCAGTCAAATCAAAGGAGAGTGGGATAATAAAAACCCTAACCTCATCCCATACAAAGAACATGTACTGACATTGTTACCTCATTTCGAGCAGATTACCTTCGAGCACTTCCCGCGAGAAGAAAATTAGCTAGCGGATGCTCTAGCTACAATGTCATCCATGTTTAAACTTAACTGGGATAATGAGGCTCCCCAAATCACCATTTAGCGAATGGAAGAACCTACACATTGTCACGAGATTAATACCGAAGAAGTAGTAGACCGACCCTGGTTTCACGAAGTCAAAAGGTATCTCGAGACTCGAGAATGCCCTGAAGGAGCTTCAGTCAACGACAAAAAGTTCTTGAGGAGATTTTCTGCCAAGTTTTTCCTAAGCAATGGTATCTTATACAAGCGTAATCATGATCGTGTTCTGCTTCGTTGTGTGGACAAGGTTGAAGCTGAGCAGATCATGGCTGAACTACATAATGGTACATTTGGCACCCACTTGAGCGAACATACAATGGCTAATAAGATTTTAAGGGCAGGATACTACTGGTCTACCATGGAAGATGATTGTCATCAATATTTCCGTACTTGTCACAAATGCCAAATCTATGCGGAGAAGGTACATATTCCTCCAGTTCCTTTCAATGTCCTAACAGCTCCTTGGCCATTCGCAATGTAGGGTATCGACATGATTGGAGAGATCAAGCCTACAACATCCAATGGACACCGCTTCATCCTGGTGGCTATTGATTACTTTACCAAGTGGGTCGAAGCAGCTTCCTTCGCCCCCGTTACAAAGAATGTGGTTGCCCGCTTCATCAAGCAGAACCTCATATGCCGGTATGGTATCCCTGACCGTATCATCACCGACAATGGTACAAACCTGAACAACACTATGATCACCGCTCTGTGCGAGCCGTTCAAGATTCAACATCACAATTCATCTCCCTATCGGCCAAAGATGAACGGTGTTGTCGAAACTGCGAACAAAAATATCAAGAAGATCATTCAAAAGATGGCAATCACTCACAAGGACTGGCATTAGATGTTACCATTTACTCTGCACGGATACCATACCACGACACGTACTTCAACTAGGGAAATACCCTTTTCTCTGGTATATGGCATGGAAGCTGTTTTACCTATGGAGGTTTAGATTCCTTCCTTGAGAATTATGAAGGATGCTGGTTTGAGTGAAGACGATTGGATTCAGACCCGGCTTGATCAACTTAACTTGATTGACGAGAAGCAATTTACTTCTGTTTGTCATGGTCAGACGTATCAAAAACGGATGATCAAGGCTTTCAACAAGAAAGTCATGCGCCAGGTATATTAAGTCGAAGATCTTGTAATCAAGAGGATCATCTTGCTGCAAAGTGATCCCAGGGGAAAATGGACTCCTACCTATGAAGGACCATTTGTGATCAAAAACATCTTTTCTGGTGGGGCTATGGTTCTAACCACCATGGACGGTGACGACCTGCCGCACCCTGCGAATACAGACATAGTCAAAAGATACTACGCATAAATGACCCGACAAGTTGAAAACCCGAAAGGGCGACTTGGGCAAAAATGGGCATCCCGGTTAATCTAAAACCTGAAAGGGCGGTTCAGGAAAAAATTAGGGATAAAACAAAAAAATTTGTACACCCGGTAAGTTGAAAACCCGAAAGAGCGACTTGGGAAAAAAAGGGGTTTCCCGGTGGATCGAAAACCCGAAAAGGAGGTCCAGGCAAAAGTTAGGGAATTAAAGCGTATGACTATGTCTTGTCGGATCACTTTAAGGACAATCTTTTCACAGACAAGCTCCAAGCTTTCGATCAATCCAATCATCTACGGACGAAGCAACGAATGGACAAGATACTCAGAGTTACGAAGGCTATAGCAAATTGTGAACCTCATGGAATTGTTACACATAGCCATCTTTATTTGTATAAAATTTTCTCAATTTTACGACAACATTCTCTTACTAGGATGTCTGTCTCCTTTGTACAAAATACTTACACAAAGTTAATACAAAGATACTTCAAAGTGCAGAAAATTGTTTGCCTTTTCTTTCTTTTTTACACTTGTGTTTTATTTGAAAACGTCCAATGATTTATTAAATGAGCATATGCATTTGAATATAATCATTGCTTACCAATAAAATGAAATGAGAAAGAATAATTACTGACAGGTTGAAAGTATAGGAAAACGTCTTTAGGCTATTCCAGAAGAAATCCCCTGCAGTACATCATCCAGATCTTCGGCGGAACTAAAACCTTGAAACACATATCCCCAGCGGAGTTAAGTTTCAAAAATCCCCATCAGAGTTGAGTTTTCAAACTCCCAATCCCCAACGGAGAAAACCCTCAGTGAAGATGAAACTTTCTTCCCCAATGGAGTCAAACATTTAACCTTTGAACATCATTGGAGACCATCCAGTTTCCTCCAATTTCCCCGAAGAGTCGCTTTAAAACCAGATAATTCCCCAGAGAGTTATTTTTAATACCTTCTTCCTCGACGGAGTCAAGTTTCCATACACGATCAAATCAACACGTCATTAAGATCCCCAGCGGAGAGGAAACTTTGAGCTACCAATCCCAAGCGAAAACAATTCAGTTTTCCCCTGATACCCCCAACAGAACGGAGATTCTCATTCTTGAAGTTCCCAGTAGATTGGCATACAACCCAAACTCCTGATCTCCCCAGCTGTATAGCTTCTCCCCACAGAGGTTGTCAAAGATTTTGAATCTCCAGCAGTGGTCAAGGATTTATTTTCCCCGGCAGCAGTCAAAGTTTTTATCTCCAACTATCCAGGATTTATCTTCCTCAGCAAAACAGTGAATTAGCTTATATGCGCATACATTACATTCATAAATCATGAACATTGATAAAACACATATATTGCATCATACATTTCATGCAACATAACTTTGTGTTTTAGTTAACCTTTTACCCTTTTCAGGATAAAATTAACAGCTACCTAAAACAGATGTTCAAAGCTCAGAAAACGGCTTAGAGATGCTCCAGACGCGGATGCTTTCCTATTTGCTTATTCAAATCAATGAGCAGATTCCTGTTCCAGTTATAAAGCCTGGATTCGACCAGATAATATGTTGACTATACTGAAGCCCGAAGATCGACCAGAAAATTGTTGAATCCCCTGCGAGTTTTTGTGAAGCCTGGATGTTGACCAGATAGAAATATAAGACTGTGAAGCCTGGATGTTGACCAGATAATAGTAAGGTATATTGTGAAGCTTGGACGTTGACCAAATAACAGTTTACTCAGCCAATTACTTTGAAACCCGGATTAAACCAGATATTAGTAGGCCCCGAAATCAAAAGGAAAACCAGAGGCAACCGGATAACCATTTGATTTCCTTCTGAAGACTGGATGCTGACCAGATAGGAAGTAAAGTGTCGTGAAGCCTGGATGTTAACCAGATAGCAATACAAGACTGTGAAGCCTGGACGTTGACTAGATAAAAGTAAGGTATACTGTGAAACTTGGATGTTGACCAAATAATAGTTTACTCGGCCAATTACTTTGAAGCCCAGATCCAACCGGATATCAGTAGGCCCCAAAATCAAAAGGGAAACCCGGAGGAGACCGAATAACCATTTGATTTTCTTCTGAAACCTGGATGTTGACCAGATAGGAAGTAAAGTATCGTGAAACATAGATGCTCACCAGATAGCAATACAAGACTGTGAAGCCTGGATGTTGACCTGATAGCAGTTCACTGTCACCTCTTCAACCAAGAGATGACTCCCCAGTAGAATAATAGACGATTGAAGTTCTATTTCTACCACGACAGAGACCAGCATTACCCGGCGTAGTCCTCCTCAACAACAGGTATACAGGCTCTCGCAAAGGAATCTCTTATGCGATCAATTTTCTTAGATGGCATCTTTAAGCCCATCTCCGACAAGATTCTGTCACATCTTCCAAATGGCATCTTTAAGCCCATTCCCTCAATTATACTCTATCGAGCGCAAATTTACGGGTATTTTAGAGTTCAATCCTCTTTTACCTTCGAGTCACGAAAGGCAAACTCGCCAATCTAACTCTTCAGGTTCAAGAAGATTGAACAGGGACAGCTGTTGTACCCCAAAATTTTCCCTCTCATTTTATCAAGATTTCTCCTCACAAGACTCTTTGAATTCCAGACAGAATTACGGTTTTGCTCTGCTCAAAACATCTCCTTGCACTGATGACCTAAATTAGGGTTTGAGTTTGTACAAGGAATTTTGGACTTCTAATTCTCAATGTGACTTTCATGCTTCATGTTGGACCTATAATATTTCTCATACCAAGTTTCAAGCCTTGAATCAAATTTTTGCCCAGTCAATTGGACAGTTGACCTAAAAATCAGCTGTATTGGGGAAAAAGTCAACTATGGCCAATTTACAGTCAAACCTCATAAATTTTGATCCACATCAATATTATGATCTCATATGAACCATTTGATCAAGTTTGGACCACAACTCCTCAAGAAATTTGATCAGATCATCAAAAGGGCAAAATGGTCATTTTTAGGGTTTTGACTGCAGAAGGGCAATTTCTGATTTTTCACCTAGCCAATGGCAAATAGGGTTCAATAATGGATTCAAGGACTCAATGGAATTATATTTACCTATTCACAAGGATCAAAAGATCTCAATTGCATTGGATTGACAGATGAATTTTCCAGTCAACTAATCAAAAATCAATTGTACACTGAAAAGTCAAACTTTGACTTTTTGGTCAAAATCAAGTGCCAAGGGTCATTTTTCATCAAGATGTGTCAAAACATGAAACTTGTTCATCAAGAAACCTAATTTTGCAAATTAGGGTTTAAGATTGAAAATTTTCATAACTTATAATTTTTCTAAGTTATGAAATTTTCTTTTTTTTTTTCCCCAACTTTGTCCAACTTTTTCATCATGATGTAATTGGATTCAAATAAAACTTTCAACATGAAAGTTGTATTCATACATTAAATCTACAACTTTTATTCACAAAGTTTTCTCAAAAGAAGCTTGGATCTCAAGTTATGATTTTTGGAACAAGGGTCCATGAAACTTTTAACTTAGTGAAATTTTGCCCTAGTTTAGGCAGGATTTTGACCTATCTTCATGGCAATTTTTCACCTAGTTCCACTTGGAATATCAAAATGCATTTCAAAGATGGATTATAGAGAATATTACAAACTTTCAAAAATGTCCAAGAACTCTCCAAAATCATTCATGGTTAGGGAGAATCGAAGGTTTGAATTTGGCAAAAACTCACTTTGATCCATGGCATGTTTCATATTGACACAAGTTGCAATTTCCATCCAGCATTGTTTATACTTGCTTACAGGTATCTAAACCCTTCCACACTCAAGAATTAAATACAAACCCAATGGATTGAAGCTTTGTTTTGATCATTAGAGGTTTACACAAGGGATTAATCCAAAAATAGCAAAAAGGCAACATTACCATTTTTGTCAAAACTTGCTTTTTGTCAAATTGCATCCCTTGAGCCTTGAACCAAATCTTGGACAGAAAACAAAATCCACAAACTTGGGGCCAAGCTCACAGAATGCATGCAGGATTAGAGCTAGCCTGTACAGGCCTTCCCTTTGTCACTTCTCACCTTTTGCTTCAAAACCAAGAAATGTGCAAAAGTCTAGACAACTTGAGTATCTGTTATAACCACCTCTTGTAAGCATTTAAAACAAGTTTTACACATTTCCTTAAGCCAGAAACACGAGTTATTCAACCCTCAAGCCTTCCAAGACATAAAAACACCTCCTTCTTGCAAAACAGAGCACTCTCTACAGTTTGACTTCCATCTCACAAACCATTCGTGCGTTTTGTCCCAAACCAGTTCCAATACCTTCCATATAACCCACCTGAGCTATCTTAACCATTGGCCATTGACTGTAACTCCATTTGCAAGCTTCACCATTTCTGATTTCAGCTTGTGCAGGTTGACTTCTACATGCTTATTCAAGCAAGCTCAAAGCAAACAAAGCATTGGGGAAGGTCAGAGGAAGTTCAGGCAAGCTCACAAACATCTCAGGCCTCACTGAAAACCTCCACATTGCCATATTCGTGTTCAACTGAAGCATGTATTTTCCAACGTCCTATCTCTCTATTTAGGAATCATTAGGCTTAGGTTTGTGAATAAAAAATGTAGTACTCATAGCCCTTAAGCTGTACATATGCATAGATTTCATTTAAGTTAAGTGTGTTGAGAGAATTTGATTGATGAACTTTCTGAAAAAGTTAGGTTAGAAATTAGGGCCAGAGAAATTCTCTCTGGTCTTTGAGAGTTAGATTAAGTTTTTTATATGGTTAGAATCGTATGATCATGCTCTATAATTTTCATGTTGCAAGTTTTTGTTTTTAAGCAAAAATGCAGGAGATACGAGTTTGTACAGGAAACACGCGTTTTGTTTGAATCAGAGGTTGAAGACGAAGCAAGTGGGATGGGCTTGGCTATTCCTTGCTTTTGACACCCCCTGACTTGCTTCTCACACCCCCTTGGCCCATTGTTTTATTTTTTTTTATATTTTTGAATTTCATTTTTAGTTTCTGACTTTATTTTATTTTTCTTAAACATTAAAAATACCAAAAATATTTTTATAAATTTCCACATTTTATTTTATTATTTTTATTATTTTTTAGACATAGAAATAATTATTAAATAGTATATCCTTTTATTTTCTTTAATAAAAAACTTGAAAATAATACATAAAAATATTATATTTTTATTTTTATACTTAAATAATATTTTTTCTAATATATTTTTATTTTTTGACATTTGTATATATATATATATATATATATATATATATATATATATATATATATATATATATATATATATATATATATATATATATATATATATATATATATATATATATATATATATATATATATATATATATATATATATATATATATATATATATATATATATATATATATATATATATATATATATATATATATATATATATATATAAACATTTTTATTATTAGGGTTTTTACCCTTAATAAAAATAATCTTTTATTTTATTATTTTTATTGCATTAAATATTTTATTTTTACATACATAAAAATAAACAAAAACATTTTTTTACATATTTATACTATTTTGCATATTTATATTTAATTGCTTATTTAAATATTGCTTATTTATCATTTGAACAAAGAAATTCAATTTGGTTGTAATAACTTAGGGCTTTATTTTCTTGCAAATACCCCCCATTCAAAATTATATCCCCCTCCCCATATCAATGTTGTAATAGTCGTAAATTTATTTTACGCATTTATAGCTTTCAAATATGTCATGATAGAGATTAGGGTTTGTATGCAATATCCAAAATCAAAACAAATAATTAGACCTAATACAAGACCTAAAAGCATGTAAATTGACAACACAATACACACATGCATTCCTAGGGTTTTCATCCACTTGTTGCCTTCAAATGGCCATGGTATGCATGTTGAGTATCTTGGCAAAACAAAAGATCATAGTCCCTCGATGACGCTATCTTGGTAGCCTATACCAAATGATCTAGTCCCTCGAAAACTTGCTAAATATACTTAGTACAATTGCTATCATGGTCAATACGATGAGCCGCACCTGTCCCGTTTAACATCCAAATACAAGGTTGTTTACCAAATGCAATGGTAAAATAACACTGTCAAAAGGGTTAAAAATGTTTAGGAAAGATCTTTGAGTAGATAGGGTAGACAACTCTTAGTTACTTGATCAAAACTTGCAAAAACATCCTTGCTATTTTCAAACACACCTCACAACACAATTTCAAAACATTTCCCAAAACAAACTTTCAAATATTGAAAAATCTTTTCAAAAGACAAACACCTTTGTATATATTCAAACAAGAATTATTACAAAGGTTGCCACAACGATGGCCTCTTTTCAAAATATTTTCAAAACCAAACACAAAGCACCATTTCAAACAATTGAAAAGCAAAAGCAAGTGATCTAAACAAGTAACTAAGAGCCCATGGATAACCATGGATGAAAAGGGTGCTAGCACCTTCCCTTTTCATAATCTACCCCTCGAACCCAAGAAAATATCTCAAAGTTCTTTCCTGTGCTTTTTGACCTTTCCTTTGGATAAAATAAAAAGTCGGTGGCGACTCCTGCTAAACTGAAACATTTGCGAACACAAACGCAAAACCTCAAGTCAGTTCTCCCACCGTATCACAAAATGAAAATGAAGTTATAAAATAAATCTCAGCAGACCGTGCTAAGAGACCTCAGTGCGCTAAGCGGGCTTCCTGGTATTTACCTATTAAACCGCCTAAGTCGTGCTAAGTGCGCTATACGCGCTAAGCGGGCTCAAAATTTACTCTTCTGTCAAATTTCACAAAACCACTCATAGCACGCTACAACTTCCGCTTAGCGTGCCTGCCTGGACAGAACTTTCTCAAAATGGTCTTTTATTCCAAAAATGCGCATCCGGAGCCGTGTCTTCGACACCTTATTCCTCGATGCTCTAAATATGTAACAAATACCTACAAATGAGATTAAAACTATCAAACGTTACACTATATGCATAAAAACACAATATTTACGAAGTAAACGTATTTACATAAAAGTCAGGTTTATTCAATGATTATTGTTGTACCCCAAAATTTTCCCTCTCATTTATCAAGATTTTTCTCACAAGACTTCTTTGACAAGACAAGATCAGGGTTTGCTCAGCTCAAGACATCTCACCTTGCACTGATAAACCAAAATTAGGGTTTGAGTTTGCATAAGGATTTTTGGACCATCAATGCTTCATGTGACTTTCATACATCATCTTGGACCCCTAAGATTATTCATGTTAAGTTTTAAGCCTTGAATCACATTTTTGATCAGTCAATTGGACAATTGACCTAAAAATCAGTTGTATTGGGGAAAAAGTCAACCATGGCCAATTTACAGTCAAACTTCATAATTTTTTATCCACATTAACATTTTAGACTCATATGTATCATTCGATCAAGTTTGGATCACAACTCCTCAAGAAATTTGATCAAATCATCAAAAGGGCAAAATGGTCAAAATTAGGGTTTTGACTGAGAAAGGGCAATTTCTGATTTTTAACCTAGCCAATGACCAATTGAGTTCAAATATGATTTCAAGGGTTCAATGGAATCATCTTGACCTAATTACATGGTTCAAAAGATCTCAAGTTCATTGGATTAACATATGAATTTTGCAGTCAACTGATCAAAAGTCAAATGTGCATTGAAAAGTCAAACTTTAACTTTTTGGTCAAAATCAAGTACCAAGGGTCATAATTCATCAAGATATGTCAAAATATGAAACTTGTTCACCAAGAAACTCAAAATTGAAAATTAGGGTTTTAATTTGAAAATTTTCATAACTTCAAATTTTTCTAAGTATAAAAATTTTCTTATTTTTTCTCAACTTTGCACCACTTTTTCACCATGATGCATTTTGATTCAAAGAAAACTTCCAACAGGAAAGTTGTAATCCTCCATGAAATATACAACTTTTCTTCACAAACTTTTCCCAAAAGATGCTTGGATCTCAAGTTATGAATTTGTGAATATAGGTCCATGAACTTCTTAACTTAGTACAAATTTGCCCTAATTTAGGCAGGTTTTAGACCCAACTTCATGGACATTTTTCACCTAGTTCCAAGAGGTATCTCAAATTTCATTTAAAAGATGGATTATAGAGAACATTGCAAGCTTTCCAAAATGTCCAAGAACTCTCCAAGATCATTTTTGAGTAGGAAGAATCGAAGAAGGGAAGTTGGCATTTTATCACTTTTGATCAAGCCATTTTTACAAAGCATCAAGTTGCAAATCAGATCTATGATGGTTGTATCTTGCTTTACAGGTCCTAAGCTTGCTTTAAAATCCATAATTAAATGCAAACTCAGTTGACAAAGGCTTTATCTTTGCTTTTGAAGCTTTGTACAAGGTGTATTTCCATTTTTGGCATAAAGTTCACAATGCCATTTTCATAAAGAGAAGCTTTTGCAACTTTGTCAATCTTGAGCCTTGGACCTGTCCCTTTGGTACAAGCAATTTATACAGGTCTCAAGCAATATATACCAACTCTTATCAGCTCTCAAGACAGCAAGGACAAGCATGTGAGATTGGTCACTTCACTTTACTTAAAATGCAAGAAAAGTTGCAAAAGGTGCTAGAGCTTGCACAGCTAGTAAGGGCTGACTTTGTATCCCATCTCTACATATTTGCAATCTTCGTACAAGGCATAAGACGATTGCTTGACACTTGAAACTCTCAAAAACTTAGAAACACCAAAATTCTGTCCAAACACTCAGAATCTGCAAAAGCACAACCAACTCTCATTTGGCTCGTGCGTTTTGTGTTTAAACATTTAAAACATCTCATACACTTCATACCAAAGCAATTCAAGCCATCACCCTGGTTCTGTAGCCCCTGTTTCAGCATCCACCATTTTCACTTTGGAAGCTTGCAGCTTGACTTGGTCAGAGACTTCCAGTCATCCTCAAAGCAAGATAAGCATTGGATTAGCTTCAGGGAAGTTCAAGGAAGCTCAAACAATCCCCAGGCCTCCATTAAAGTCCCTACATTTCTATACTCGAATCCAGCTGAAGGAGGTATACTTCTTAAACTCTATCTCTCTGAATAGGCAACTTCAAGCCACGATTTGTGAAGGAAAAATGTAGCTCTCATCATGACAAAACTGTACATATCCATACTTTTCATTTATGTTAACTGTGTTGAGAGAATTTGAAGATTGAAAATACTGAAAAAGTTAGGTCACGAATTAGGGGTTCCAAAATTCTCCTTGATCTTTTAGAGTTAGGTCACATAATTTATATGGTTAGAATCGTGAGCTCAAATGCCACATATTTCATGTTATGCGTTTTTGTTTTTGTGCAAGCATATGAGAGTTATAGATTGAACTGGAAAACGCGCGCAGAAGGATGACCAAGGACAGAGATGAAACGCTGTTGGGCTTTTTGGCGCCTGGGCCTTTTTGTTTTTACTATTTGTACCCTCTGACTTATTATTTGCACCCCCTGGCTGATTTGATATATTTTTCATATTTTTTTTCATATTTTCATATTTATTGCTTTTATTTATTTTTTCTGAATAATAAAAATCCTAAAAATAATTTCTTTATTTTTTGCAATTTTATTTTATTTATTTTTTATTATTTTTTTTACATAAAAATTAGTTTATTTTGATAAATAAACTTTATTTTCTTAAATAACTTGTAAATATATTTAAAAATACTTAATATTTTTATACTATTTATACTCATAAATACTTATTTTTGTACATATTTAATTTTTAAATATTTATATATAATATTATTTATTATTTTTCTTATACAAAAATGTACAAATTAATTATATGAAATATTATTTTCTTTTAATTAAAAAAAACTAGGGTTTCATCCCTTCCAAAAATAAATTATTTATTTTTCCTTATTTTTTAGGGTTTAAATTAAATTATTTTTCTCATACAAAAACCAAACATAAAACATTTTTTACATAAACACATTTTGCATTGCATTTTAAATATTTGTCTTATTTATTTAATTCGCGCAATATTCGATTTGGTTGTAATAATATATTTAAGTTTATATTTGTGTAAAATCCTCATTCAAACTTGTATCCCCCCTCCTATAATAATTGTTGTAATAGCTTAGTTTATTTTACGCAATTCATCACTTTTATACCATGATTAGTAAATTAGGGTTTGCATGACAAGAACAAAAACAAGACAAATAGAAAACTATAAATGTAAGACAAAAGCATAAAAATGACATACTTTGCACACAAGCACCCTTAGGGTTTCTCCCACTTGGTTGCCTAAAATAAAATGGCCATGTTACGCACGCGAAGTATCTTGGCAAAACAAAATAAATACAAGATCATAGTCCCTCGATGACGCTATTAAAAGGTTACCTAAACAAAGATGATCTTGGTCCCTCCAAAATGCTAAGATACTTGGCAATATTGCTATCATGCTTATACGATGACCCACGCCCGTCCCATTAACATCCAAAGATAGGGTTGCTTACCAAATCAATGGTAAGTCAACAATGTCAAAGGAATAAAAATGCACAAGAAAGAAATTTGAGTAGGTAGATAGCTTCTAAGTTACTTGCTCCATTTCAAAATAATCCTTGCTATTTTCAAAAACAAACACACACACCTTTCAAAACATCTTAAAAAACATTGAAAACATTTTCAAAAGACAAACATCTTCTATACATTCTTACGAACGAGAATCATTACAAATATTGCCTAAACGAATGGACTCTTTTACAAAATACTTTCAAAACCACACCAAACACCATTTCAAACAAAGCAAAGCAAGTGATCTAAATAAGTAACTAAGAGCCCATGGAAAACCATGGATGAAAAGGGTGCTAGCACCATCCCTTTTCATAATCTACCCCCCGAACTCAAGAAAACATCTCAAAGGTCTTTCCTGTGCTTTTTTACCTTTTCTTTTGGATAAAAGAAAAGTCGGTGGCGACTCTTGCTAACCGCGACATTTGCAAACACAAACGCAAAACCTCAAGTCAGTTCTCCCACCGTATCACAATTATTAACAACAAAGAATCGATAAGTACAACAAAAAGTATATATAAAAATAACTATAATTTGCACTTATCAAACTCTCCTCAACTTGAACTTTTTTATCCTTAAACAAGGCCAAACAACTCAAAGAACCAAAAGTAGTCAACCAAACAATCATGAATCAACAACTTTTGAAAACATAAAATAAATGTATGGTTCAAACAAAAACGCACATGCAAGGTAAATACTTACCACAATCCTACAACGACAACATGTAAATGAAACAAATCCTAAGTATAAAAATCATACTAAACATTATAAAACAAAATAATCTCAATCATGAATCACACCTAGTAAAAAGTCATTGGTAGATGAAGAACACACAAAAGCGAGGGACAAAAACACTCATTTATAATCTTGCAAACAAAAGACTAAATTATGCATTCATCTAAAAAATCATATTAAAAGTACAAAGGCAAGAATCACAAGGGCTTTTCAAGGTTGTAATGTGGCTTGGTTAACAAACAAGGGATAAGTCATAAAGCTAATTGAAACAAAAACTTGTCTAAACCTAATGGAGTGATCAATTCACCAAAGAACCAAGCAACACAATTTCAATCAAACTTCTTCCAAATCCCAAATTGTCACACCAAACACAATACTTATTTGCACAATTATTTGAATTCTTTTTTTGTTTTTATTTTTCAATTTTTTTTCTTTCTTTCTTTTTCACTTTTTTCTTTATTTTTCTTTTATTTTTCACAACCTCATAGTAATACACACAAGAGCAAGCAAACAATTCTCTCCCCAACTTGAATTTAACCAACATCAAAGTGTGACTACTCCCTACTTTCTAAGGTAAGATAAAAATTCAAATCAAAAGTCATAGTTGAGAGTTTAAGAAAATAAAGAATCAACATCCATTCAAAAAAGAAAATTAAACACTCATAGACAAGCATTAAGTTAAAAAACAACATAAACATTGACAAAAAGGCTCAAGAGGGTTTAGCAAAAGTTTACACACTCACAAGGTGAATTGACTATTTGGCTACGTAGTTATGCTCAAAATTAAACAAAATGCCTTGATCATTTTTATGCTTTCATACAATCAACACAAATAAAAGATTAAGCATAGTAAAATTGAGTTAAAACAAGAATTATGGTCTCCAGCATATGTAAACAATGGAAAGCTTCCTCACAATTGGGGTAAAAAGAGAACTAAAGTGATTCAATCAAAAACAAGTAATGCAAAAAGAATGAATGGTATGGTTATTATACAAATGATAAGTTTCCTAAACATGTTATGTTATAGAAAGCGATAAACGAGTACCTAGCGTGTATCAACTTTAAAAACTATCATTATCATATATCCGCAAGTTGAATCAATCAAAATAGGAAAATCACCTCGAAATTCTTCAAGTTACTGGACCAAAATTGGAGTCCAAACAACAACAAAAGAATTAGAAAAATAATATTTTTATTATTTACTAATACAAAGCCTTGGTGAAAGTGGGAAAAAGGAGGACCAAATAAAATTAAAAATAATTCACTGGTGTAGCACAGGAGGGCGCGCTAAGCGGGCTCTACCACGCTAAGCGCGCTACACCAGATGCAGAAATATGATAATAGCAACAGGTGCAGCACAACAGCCTCCACAATCACCCTACACACTCAATTTACAACAATTACAATATTTAAAATATTAACAAACTTCCTCAGGCTAAACACGACAAGCTTTTGAAAAAACACAAATTGACATAACAAAACAAATGAGTGAAAGTGAATTAACAAGTTGAAAAGTGAAGATTTGAGAGTTTTAAAATAGGTCAAATTTAAACTTGTTAAAACACATTCACACACTACCTAAACTAGTACAATGAAAAACAATAAAACAACTAAACAATAAAAATATGCTTGTTTTATGTTGTAAGCTTGACGCCTGTTATTTATGAACATTCCTCCAAATTGCTTTCGCTCGGTGATGTCATGAAGCACTAATGAACTTATAGAACCTTTACTTGACCAACTTGGCCTTTTAGGATGTAGTGATATGACCGGCTTTGGTGCAGTCCGAAGTTGGTAGATACTTGATACTACACTCATTGAGGGTTGGTTTCTTGGAATATTTCGTTCGCCAGTAAAGAGGCTTGAACTGAAACAATGAACAAGGAAACAATCCAGTGATATTGAGCTCCTTAGAACCTGGTTACTATGGCTAAGAGGGTACTTACCTATGAAACCCCATGCAAGCCTAAACTAGGAACTTGTTTGATTTGCTTGTACATATATACTTGTGCATAACATCATGGACATCATGAACATCATATGCATCCTCTAACCATTTCAAGGATTTTGGAAATTCATCTTTGTTCTTGTTTTGTAGGATATGGATTCACTTCGCTGGAAAACTATCCAAATCAACCTTGTAAGAAATTCCTCCACAACTCAAGGAGCTAGCTTCAAGGATTCCTGAGAATTCTCCATTCACCGAGAGACATGGTCGTCTACTCAACTTGGTCACTTCCAACACAGAGGAGAATATGATGAAGGTTCTCTTCCAGTTCTTTGACCCTTTGCATCACTACTTCACATTTCTTGACTATCAACTTGTGCCAACTTTGGAAGAATTCTCTCAACTTCTGAGGATTCCTATTCTCAATCAACTACCTTTAAACGGTACGGAAAGAGATCCAAAGCCAGAAGAGATCGCTTAAGCTATGCACTTGCACTCATCTGATGTCACAACTCATTGGGAAACTAGAAGTGGTGTCAAAGGCTTCTTATCAAAGTTCTTGTTCGAGAAGGCCCGCGGCTGTTGGAACTCCTTGGACTTGAAAGATTTTGAGGAGATTGTAGCTCTTCTCATCTATGGGATGGTCTTGTTCCCTAATACTGACCAACTCATAGATGTAAGCGCTGTCAAAATCTTCATGTCTCACAACCCAGTGCCTACATTGCTTGGGGATATCCTACACTCTTTTCACACTCGTACAATGAGGAAAAGAGGTGTTCTTATGTTTTGTACTCCTCACCTAGCAAGATGGTTTATTTCTCATCTTCCCCAATCAGTCTTAAAGAATGAGCAAGGTTTGAGGTGGTCACAAAGGTTGATGACACTTAAACATTCAGATATTCATTGGTGTTCTCGATCCAAAGAGAATGTTATCATTGTTGACCGTTGTGGGGAGTTCCCTAATGTCCCTCTACTAGGCGTTAGGGGAGGCATCACCTACAACCCATGCTTGGATCTAAGATAGTTTGGTTATTCCCGAAGGGATGGCCCACATGATATGCTGATTCAAGGATTTGTTTTCGACTACGACAACGACAACCAAGGACTTCTCCAGAGATTCATCCGAGCTTGGAGGATGCCAAACAAGGTGGATAGCAAGACTTTGGGACACAAGAATTCCATCCCTCTTGAGCCTTACCTCAAGTGGGTACGAACCCGCGCTCAAAGTCTTATGATGCCTTACCCCTCCATTCTACCAATAATTATAGAGTATGTTAAGGAAGGAGAGGTTCCATACACCATCCTACATCCTGACATGTCGATATCACTCGAAGACCTGCAAAGGAGTTGGATACAGCTCAAAGGATAACATGATACTTTCGAGGCCCAATTCTACGCAAGCGAGAAGAAGGTTTTGGAACTCACTCGGCTACTTCATGAAGAGCAGACTCTAAACACCTACATTGCACCAAAGAGGATGCGCAACGTCTTTTTACCTTAGAATTTTTTATTATTTTGCCCAAGGGGCATTGATGTACTCAAATTCTATTTTATTAATATGACGTGTGTTTCTTTTTTGTTTAAAACAAATTTGAAATTCTAAATCCTTGAAAACATTGCATGAATACATATCATTCATCATAAGCATAATAGGTCTTTGCAATAAGTTTCCTCATCTCTCTACTGTTTATTTCAGTATGATGGATCTCGAATAAACGGTCAAAGATCTGCAAGCTCAGAATTCACAATTTCAACAGTTTCTCATGACCTTAGCCAAGGGGCAATAGGAGCTAAAGACTTTGCTAGAAAAAGAGAAAAAGAAGAAAGAGAAGAAGCTAACTGGTGTGGTAATCATGGGCAGAAGATTTCAGGGACAAGCCAGAAGGACCTTAGATTTTCCAACAACATCTGATGAGGGGGAAAGAAAAGGAAAAGAAATGGTAGTACCATCAGATTTTGAAGAAGAAGAGAACTACTTTGAACAAAAATACCCTATGGCTGATGACAAGTACAAACACCTGGAAGAGCGTCTAACCGCTATGGAAATACAGAGAGTACCGGGTCTAGATTTTGAGGAGTTAGGGCTGGTGTCAGGAATTGTAATCCCGCCAAAGTTTAAAGTGCCACTATTTGCCAAGTATGATGGGGTGTCTTTCCTTAAAATGCACCTCAGATCATATGTCAGGAAGATTCAGCCGCACTCTGCTGACAAAGACTTGTGGGTCCACTTTTTCCAAGACAATTTATCAGGGAAGCAACTTGATTGGTTCTACCAATTAGAAAGGACTGACGTCCACAATTGGGAAGACCTAGCAGCATCCTTCTATAAATAGTATCAATACAACACCGACTTGGCACCTTCCCGTACTCAGCTTCAGAGTATGTATATGGTATCAAATGAGGGCTTCAAAGACTACGCACAAAAGTGGAGGGATCTAGTCGGAAGGGTGCAACCCCCTTTATTTGAAAGGGAGTTGGTGGACATGTTCCTGGGAACTTTATCAGGCCATTTATTCAATCATCTAATTGGGAGTTCTTCTGCAGGGTTTACCGAATTGATTTTAACCGGCGAAAGGGTGGAAGCCAGTATAAGAAGTGGGAAGATTCAGAAAGACGTGTCTGCCTCAACAGCTGTGAAAAAGCCCTTCACTAGAAGGAAGGAAGTATCTGCTGTTTATGCACAAAGGAATCAGGGAAGAACTTAGCACCGGCCAACAGTGGGGGCTGTAATGATTCCAAAGTCTGCATCAGACCAGCCGAGAACTAATCAGCAAAGGGTAGAAAGGCCAGTTCGGCAATTTACCAAGATTAACATGACTCCAGCTCAAGTTCTACCATATCTCCTGAAGTTGAATCTGGACACTCTGAAAGAGGCCCCAAAGAATCCCAATATTGCGTCTCCACATTACCATCCCAACGCCAGATGCACGTACCATTCAGAAAGTCCAGGGCACGACACCAACAACTGTTGGGATCTGAAGAACAAAATCTAAGACCTAATAGATGCGAAGGAAGTTGAGTTTGAAGCGCCTGAGAAACCGAATGTTATTTCCGCTCCAATGCCGAGGCATGGTCACAATGCCAACGTTATTGAAGAAGATCTGTTTGTTGCTACCGTGGATAAACTGTTGACCCCACTCCTGATTATTAAGTTGAATTTGTTGAAAGCTTGTATTTTCCAAGGATGTGACAAAGACTGCCATGTTTGCCTATCCTCATCATTTGACCGCCCTCTGTTGAAGAAAGGTATCCAACTAATGATGGATAACCAAGAAATTTTGTTTGAGAATGCTCCTGTTTCACCCGTTCCAGTGAAAGAAGTTTCAATTATAACCATCTACGCCAATCCTTCTAGGGCCCCTAAAAGACCCGTTAGGATTACACCTGCTCCTAAGACTACTCCACTTAAGATTACAATGCCCGGGCCGGCCCCATACAAATTAGATAAAACAGTACCATGGAATTATGGTGGAGAAATATACTACCATGGTATTAAACAGGATGAATTGACTGCCGAAGAAGAGAGCTCCGAAGAGGACATTTCTGACATTAGCAATATTGTCGGAACTAACAAGATTACCCGCAGTGGCAGAGTCTTCTCTCCAGAGATTTCCCGTCCAACGACAGTCTTTGGACCCATGGCTGTTCCAAAGATTACCTCTGCACCAGTGATTGTACCTACAAGTGTACTTACCGACAAAGACAATACAATTCATATCCATACTTCCACTGCTGAGAATAAAGGAATGAACGTTCAAGAGCAGCCTGTCCGGACGAAGGCTCGATCACTAGTTATTCTTGAAACATCCAAGGAGATGGAAGAAATCCTGAGGATAATTAAGAAGAGTGATTATGATGTGGTTGAACACTTCGGGCAAACCCCTTCCAAGATCTCTATGATAGCCCTGCTGCTGTGCTCTGAAGCACATGCCAAAGCTCTGGTAAAATTTCTGAAGACAGCTCATGTGCCGCAAGAGACGTCTGTTGACCAGTTCCAGGACTGTGTGGCCAGTTTGACAGCTGATAATGGCCTGGGTTTCTCTGATGCTGACTTGACACCCAGAGGGAGAAAACACAACGAGGCATTACATGTCTCAGTGGAGTGTAGAGGAACAACCCTATCCCATGTCTTGGTTGATACTGGATCATCTTTGAACGTCTTACCGAAAAAAGCCCTTGATAGATTGGATTGCGAGGGGCTGACTTTAAAACCCAGCAACATAGTGGTGAGAGCTTTTGATGGTTCGAAGAGGATGGTCCACGAGGAGGTGGACATCCCAATAAAGGTGGGAACTCAGGTTTTTAACTCGACCTTCTATGTGATGGACATCCGTCCTTCTTATTCATGTCTGTTGGGACGCCCCTGGATCCACAATTTCGGTGCTGTCACCTCCACCTTGCATCAGATGCTAAAATACCCTGTCCAAGGAAAGATCATAATTGTCCATAGGGAGGAGGAGTATATTATTAGTCATCTGAACTCTTTCCGATATGTAGAGTTGGATGGCGAGTTCATAGAGACCCCTTTCCAACATTTTGAAGAAGTCTCTCTAGAAGTAGCGGCAACCAAGGCGGTATCCTCGATTCCTAAGATCACAAGACCTCCACCTCGGATGTCATCTCTAAAGGATACAAAGGCAGTAGTGGAAGAGAGGGGATGCACCATCTGGGGGCAGATTTCAGACTTTCCCTACAAATCAGACAAGTTTGGCTTGGGGTTTACTTCGACTGCTCAGAAGGCTGTGCGTCGTGCCCGTGTTGGGGGGCCACCTGTAAAGATTAGCAACCAAAGCATCAATGCAGTAGAATACAATGAAGAGGATGGAAGCTTGGAAGATTGGATATTTCCTACTGTCAGCGGAGGACTTCGCAACTGGGAAGCCAAAGACTTCATCCCAATAACTTTCATATCTCAGTAATTTATCTTTTACATTTCTGTTTGGACTTGTAATATTCACGAACAATTCACACTTTAAAAACCTTGTGTCTTACCCGAGACACAATGGTCCATTTGTAAGGGTTTTTATTTTATCTACATATTCCATTCAATGAATCATAGACGCTTTTTCATATATAAACCTTTTGTGCTCATTGTCTTTCTTTTACATTTTATTGTTTTAAGATGGCTATACCCTTACACACACCCACACTCACAAATACAGGTACCCTTCCATTCCGGATCCCATGGGTAACGATACTGCTATAGCATTCAGTGACTCTGAAGATCTGATCTACCAAGCCGAATACGAAGGAGAGAAAGATTGTGAGGTGCCAGGGGAATTGGCCAGATTACTACAGCAAGAGGAAAGAGCAATTCAGCCTCATGAGGAGCTATTGGATACAATCAACTTGGGTACCGAGGAAGATAAAAAGGAAATCAGAGTGGGTGCCAATCTAGAGTCGAGTGTCAAGGAGCGCCTAATTCAGCTATTGCATGATTATGTTGAGATCTTTGCCTGGTCATACAAAGACATGTCAGGACTCGATACAGACATCGTGGTACATTGTCTACCCACAAGAGAAGATTGTCCACCAGTGAAACAAAAAGTCCGCCGCATGAGACCTGACATGTCAGAGAAGATCAAAGCAAAAGTTATGAAACAGTTCAATGCTGGATTTCTGGCTGTTACTTCCTATCCACAATGGGTTACTAACATTGTTCCCGTGCCTAAAAAGGACGGTAAAGTGAGAATGTGCGTGGATTATAGATAGGACCAGCCCTAAAGATGATTTTCCACTTCCACACATCGACATCCTGGTCGACAATACAGCCCAACATAAAGTATTTTCTTTCATGGACGGATTCTCAGGCTATAACCATATCAAAATGGCACCTGAGGACATGGAGAAAACTACATTTGTCACACAGTGGGGTACGTTCTGCTACAAAGTGATGCCATTCGGACTGAAGAATGTCGGGGCAACCTATCAATGCGCCATGGTAGCTTTGTTTCATTATATGATACATCATGAGATAGAGGTCTACGTAGATGACATGATAGCCCGATCACAAACTGAAGAAGAACACCTTGATCACCTGCAAAAGCTGTTTGTCAGATTGAAGGAGTACAAGTTAAGGCTGAATCCAAACAAGTGCACATTCGGAGTCCGGTCCGGTAAACTCTTAGGTTTCATTGTCAGCAACAAAGGCATCGAGGTTGATCCTGCCAAAGTTCAAGCAATACAAGAAATGCCCGCTCCTCGCACTGAGAAGGAAGTCAGAGGTTTTTTGGGACGCCTAAACTACATTACCAGATTCATTTCTCACCTAACGTCTACTTGTGAACCAATCTTCAAGCTGTTGAAGAAAGATCAAGTGGTCAGATGGAATGATGAATGTCAGATTGCTTTCGATAAAATCAAGGAGTATTTACTAGAGCCTCCTGTCTTGATGCCACCAGTCGAGGGAAGACCACTAATCATGTATCTGACCGTCTTAGAGAATTTAATAGGGTGCGTACTGGGGCAGCATGACGAGTCTGGCCGAAAAGAGCACGCCATTTATTACCTGAGCAAAAAGTTTACCGACTGTGAAACCATATATTCACTGCTCGAGAAAACTTGATGCGCTCTGGTATGGGCTGCTCGCCGGCTAAGATAGTATATGTTGACTCATACCACTTTGCTGATATCTAAGATGGATCCAATAAAGTATATCTTTGAGAAGCCTACTCTGTCTGGAAGAATAGCTAGATGGCAGATGATCTTAACAGAATATGACATACAATACACTACCCAAAAAGCTATAAAAGGCAGTGTGCTAGCTGATCATCTTGCCCATCAAGCTGTAGAAGATTATCAGTCCATGAAGTTTGACTTCCCTGACAAAGAAATCATGACATTGGACAACAGTGAAGAAATCAGGCCATATGACGGACCTGAACAAGGATCCCGATGGACCCTGTACTTTGATGGGGCATCCAATGCACTTGGTAACGGTATCGGCGCTGTGCTTATATCTCAGGAAGGATTCCATACTCCTTTTACCTCCAGACTTTGCTTCAGCTGTACGATCAACATGGCACAGTACGAAGCATGCATCTTTGGTCTCAAGGCTGCCATAGACTTGGGAATCAAATCTTTGGATGTGTTTGGGGATTCAGCTTTGGTCATCAGTTAGATCAAAGGAGAGTGGGACACTAAGCATCCAAACCTTGTCCCTTACAAAGAACATGTTTTGACATTGTTACCACATTTCGAGCAAATTACCTTCGAGCATTTCCCGCGAGAAGAAAATCAGCTAGCAGATGCTCTAGCTACAATGTCATCTATGTTTAAACTTAATTGGGATAACGAGGCTCCCCAGATCACCATTGAACATATGGACGAACCGGAACACTGTCACGAGATTAATACCGAAGAAGTAGTGGACCAGCCGTGGTTTCATGAAGTCAAAAGGTATCTCGAGGCTCAAGAATATCCAGAAGGAGCTTCAGTAAATTACAAAAAGTTCTTAAGGAGATTCTCAGCTAAGTTCTTCCTAAGTAATGGCATCCTGTACAAGCATAATCATGATTCTATTCTGCTCCGTCGTATGGACAAGATTGAAGCTGAAAAGATCATGGCTGAATTGCATGAAGGTACCTTTGGAACTCACTCTAGAGGACATACGATGGCAAAGAAGATTCTACGGGCATGCTATTATTGGTCTACCATGGAAGCAGACTGCTATCAACACTCCCGGACCTGTCATAAGTGTCAAATCTATGCAGACAAGGTGCACGTGCCTCCGGTTCCTCTAAATGTCTTAACAGCTCCTTGGCCCTTCGCTATATGGGGAATCGATATGATTGGGGAGATCAAGCCTACAGCCTCCAATGGACACCGCTTCATTCTAGTGGCCATTGACTACTTCATGAAGTGGGTCGAAGCAGCTTCCTTCGCATCCGTTACTAAGAATGTTGTTGCCCGCTTCATCAAGCAGAATCTTATTCGCCGGTACGGTATCCCCGAAAGGATCATCACTGATAACAGTACAAACCTTAACAATACTATGATCACCGCTTTGTGCGAGAAGTTCAAGATTCAACATCACAATTCATCCCCCTATCGGCCAAAGATGAATGGTGCAGTCGAAGCTGCTAATAAAAACATTAAAAAGATCATACAGAAGATGACAGTCACCTACAAGGATTGGCATGAAATGCTACCGTTTTCTCTCCACGGGTACCGTACCACGGCTCGCACATCAACTGGGGCAACACCCTATTCCTTAGTTTACGGCATGGAGGCTGTCTTGCCTATTGAGGTTCAGATCCCCTCTTTGAGAATCATGAAGGATGCAGGTTTGAGTGAAGACGATTGGATCCAGACCCGACTTGACCACTTGAACTTAATTGACGAAAAGAGACTTACTGTTGTTTGCCATGGTCAGACGTATCAAAAATGGATGATCAAGGCTTTCAACAAGAAAGTCAGATGCCAGGTATATCAAGTTGGAGATCTAGTGATCAAGCGCATAATCTTGCCACAAAGTGATCCCAGGGGCAAATGGACTCCTACCTATGAAGGACCATTTGTAATCAAGAACATATTTTCTGGTGGGGCAATGATCTTAACCACCATGGACGGCGACGATCTGCCACACCCTGCGAATGCAGACATAGTCAAAAGATACTACGCATAAAATACCCGCTAGGTTGACACACCTAGGAAAAACAAGGGCATCCCGATGAAACAAAAGGTCTGGGCAAAAATTAGGGATAAAATATAAAAAATATGTACACCCGACAAGTTGAAAACCCAAAAGGGCGACTTGGGCAAAAAAGGGTTTCCCGGTGGACTGAAAACCCGAAAGGGCGGTTCAGGCAAAAGTTAGGGAATTAAAGCGTATGACTATGTCTCGTCGGATCACTTTAAGGACAATCTCTTCACTAACAAACTCTGAGCTTCTGATCAACTCAATCATCTTCGAATGAAGCAACGAATGGACAAGATATTCGGAGATACGAAAGCTATAGCAGAATGGGAACCCCATGGGATTATCACACATAGCTATCTTTTCTTTGTATAAATGTTTCTTACTTTTATGACACCATCCTCTTACTAGGATGTCTGTCTCCTTTGTACAAAATACTTATTCAAAGTAAATACAAGATATCTCTTTCAAAGTACAGAAAACTATTTGCCTTTTTCTTTACACTTGTGTTTTTATTTACAAAAACGTCCAATGATTCATTAATGAACATATGCATTTGAACATAATTACTGTTTACAAATAAACAAAATGAAAAAGGACAAGTACTGACAGGTTGAAAGAACAGGAAAACGTCTTTAGGCTATTCCATGAGCAATCCCTACAGTACATCATTAAGGTCCCCAGCGGAGTTGAAATTTCAAGCTATCAATCCCCAGCGGAAACCATTCAGTTTCTCCAAATTCCCCAACAGGTCATCTTGAAGCCTGAGAATCAACCAGATAACAGTTAACTTTTGTTTCTCCCCAACCTAGGATAATTCCCCAGTAGAGTGGCAGACGACCGAAACTCCTAAACTTTTTCCAAACAGGAATAAGCTTTTCCCCACAGAGTTTTCTTTATTCCCCAACAGAACGAGGATTCCCTTTGTTAATTCCCCAGTAGAAGTCATCAAAATTATCTAGACTCCCCAGGCAGATTACTCAAGTAGTATATGGCGTTGCTCAAGACATAATTTTTGTCAATACTCCAACTTCAAGACATGAAGAATCCACATATTCTCAGCAGCAATCAAGGATTTATTTTCCTCAGCAATACAGTGAATCAGCTTACATGCGCATACATTACATTCATATATCATAAACATTGATAAAATGCATATAATGTATCATACATTTCATGCAACATGACTTTGTGTTTCAGCTAACATTTTACCCTTTTCAGGATAAGATTAACAAGCTACCATTAATAGTATACAATCATGATACAATACAGATACACTTCAGACACGGAAGTCATTATGTAACTCATTCATATTTCAACTTTCAGATACAGTACAGATACGCTCCAGATACGGAAGCCATTCTGTCACTCATTCATATTTCAACTTTCAGATACAGTATAGATACACTCCAGACACGGAAGTCATTCTGTTACTCATTCAGATTCAGCTTTCAGATACAGTACAGATACACTCCAGACACGGAAGTCATTCTGTTACTCATTCAGATTCAACTTTCAGATACAGTACAGATACACTCCAGACACGGAAGTCATTCTGTTACTCATTCAGATTCAGCATTCAGATACAGTACAAATACGCTCCAGACACGGAAGCTATTCTATTACTCATTCAGACTTCAACATTCAGATATAGTACGTATACGCTCCAGACAAGGATGTCATTCTATTACTCATTCAGATTCAGCTTTCAGATACGCTCCAGACACGGATGCCATTCTGTTACTTATTCAGACTTCAACATTCAGATACAGTTCAAATACGCTCCAGACGCGGATGCCATCCTGATACTCATTCATATTTCAAGATCAGATACGCTCCAGACACAGATGCCATTCTGGCCCTTATTCAGATTTCAAGTTCAGATACGCTCCAGACACGGATGCCATTTTGGCCCTTATTCAGATTTCAAGTTCAGATACGCTTCAGACACGGATGCTATTGTATTTCTCATTCAAATTGCGAGTTCAAGATACAACTCAGATACGTTTCCGACGCGGATACCATTGTGATACTTATTCTTATGACTTACAACTTACAATTCAGCAAACATTCTTGGATGGAATCTACAAGCCCGTCTCCAACAAGATTCTATCACCTCTCCAAATGGCATCTTTAAGCCCATTCCCTCAACTACACTTTATCGAGTGCAAATTTATGGGCACTCTAGTGTCCAATCATCTTTTACCTTCGAGTCACGAATGGCAAAACTCGCCAATCTAACTCTTCAGGTTCAAGAAGATTGAACAGGGGAAGCTGTTGTACCCCAAAATTTTACCTCTCATTTATCAAGATTTTTCTCACAAAACTTCTTTGACTCAAGACAAGACCAGGGTTTGCTCAGCTCAAGATATCTCACCTTGCACTAATAAACCAAAATTAGGGTTTGAGTTTGCATAAGGATTTTTGGACCATCAATGCTTCATGTGAATTTCATACATCATCTTGGACCCCTAAGATTGTTCGTGTTAAGTTTCAAGCCTTGAATCACATTTTTGATCAGTCAATTGGACAGTTGACCTAAAAATCAGCTGTATTGGGGAAAAAGTCAACCATGACCAATTTACAGTCAAACTTCATAATTTTTTATCCACATCAACATTTTAGACTCATATGTACCATTTGATCAAGTTTGGATCACAACTCCTCAATAAATTTGATCAAATCATCAAAAGGGCAAAATGGTCAAAATTAGGGTTTTGACTGAGAAAGGGCAATTTCTGATTTTTAACCTAGCCAATGACCAATTGAGTTCAAACATGATTTCAAGGGTTCAATGGAATCATCTTTACCTAATTACATGGTTCAAAAGATCTCAAGTTCATTGGATTAACAAATGAGTTTTGCAGTCAACTGATCAAAAGTCAAATGTGCATTGAAAAGTCAAACTTTGACTTTTTGGTCAAAATCAAGTACCAAGGGTCATAATTCATCAAGATATGTCAAAATATGAAACTTGTTCACTAAAAAACTCAAAATTGAAAATTAGGGTTTTAATTTGAAAATTTTCATAACTTAGAATTTTTCTAAGTATAACAATTTTCTTATTTTTTCTCAACTTTGCACCACTTTTTCACCATGATGAATTTTGATTCAAAGAAAACTTCCAACAGGAAAGTTGTAATCCTCCATGAAATATACAACTTTTCTTCACAAACTTTTCCCAAAATATGCTTGGATCTCAAGTTATGAATTTGTGAATATAGGTCCATGAACTTCTTAACTTAGTACAAATTTGCCCTAATTTAGGCAGGTTTTGGACCCAACTTCATGGACATTTTTCACCTAGTTCCAAGAGGTATCTCAAATTGCATTTCAAAGATGGATTATAGAGCATATTGCAATATTTCCAAAATGTCCAAGAACTCTCCAAGATCATTTTTGAGTAGGAAGAATCGAATAAGGGATGTTGGCATTTTATCACTTTTGATCAAGCCATTTTTACAAAGCATCAAGTTGCAAATCAGATCTATGATGGTTGTATCTTGCTTTACAGGTCCTAAGCTTGCTTTAAAATCCATAATTAAATGCAAACTCAGTTGACAAAGGCTTTATCTTTGCTTTTGAAGCTTTGTACAAGGTGTATTTCCATTTTTGGCATAAAGTTCACAATGCCATTTTCATAAAGAGAAGCTTTTGCAACTTTGTCAATCTTGAGCCTTGGACCTGTCCCTTTGGTACAAGCAATTTATACAGGTCTCAAGTAATGTATACCAACTCTTATCAGCTCTCAAGACAGCAAGGACAAGCATGTGAGATTGGTCACTTCACTTTACTTAAAATGCAAGAAAAGTTGCAAAAGGTTCTAGAGCTTGCACAACTAGTAAGAGCTGACTTTGTATCCCTTCTCTACATATTTGCAATATTTGTACAAGGCATAAGACGATTGCTTGACACTTGAAACTCTCCAAAACTCAGAAACACCAAAATTCTGTCCAAACACTCAGAATCTGCAAAAGCACAGCCAACTCTCATTTGGCTCGTGCGTTTTGTGTTTAAACATTTGAAACATCTCATACACTTCATACTAAAGCAATCCAAGCCATCACCCTGGTTCTGTAGCCCCTGTTTCGCATCCACCATTTTCACTTTGGAAGCTTCCAGCTTGACTTGGTCAGAGACTTCCAGTCATCCTTAAAGCAAGATAAGCATTGGATTAGCTTCAGGGAAGTTCAAGGAAGCTCAAGCAATCCCCAGGCCTCCATTAAAGTCCCTACATTGCTCTACTCGAATCCAGCTGAAGGACGTATATTTCTTAAACTCTATCTCTCTAAATAGGCAACTTCAAGCCACGATTTGTGAAGGAAAAATGTAGCTCTCATCATGACAAAACTGTACATATCCATACTTTTCATTTATGTTAACTGTGCTGAGAGAATTTGAAGATTGAAAATGCTGAAAATGTTAGTTCACGAATTAGGGGTTCCAAAATTTTCCTTGATCTTTTAGAGTTAGGTCACATAATTTATTTGGTTAGAATCGTGAGCTCAAATGCCACATGTTTCATGTTATGCGTTTTTGTTTTTGTGCAAGCATATGAGAGTTATAGATTGAACTGGAAAACGCGCGCAGAAGGATGACCAAGGACAGAGATGAAACGTTGTTGGGCTTTTTGGCGCCTGGGCCTTTTTGTTTTTACTATTTGCACCCCCTGACTTATTATTTGCACCCCCTGGCTGATTTGTTATATTTTTCATATTTTTTTCATATTTTCATATTTATTGCTTTTATTTATTTTTTCTGAATAATAAAAATTCTAAAAATAATTTCTTTATTTTTTGCAATTTTATTTTATTTATTTGTTATTATTTTTTTTACATAAAAAATAGTTTATTTTGATAAATAGATTTTATTTTCTTAAATAACTTGTAAATATATTTAAAAATACTTAATATTTTTATACTATTTATACTCATAAATACTTATTTTTGTACATATTTAATTTTTAAATATTTATATATAATATTATTTATTATTTTTCTTATACAAAAATGTACAAATTAATTATATGAAACATTATTTTCTTTTAATTAAAAAAACTAGGGTTTCATCCCTTCCAAAAATAAATTATTTATTTTTCCTTATTTTTTAGGGTTTAAATTAAATTATTTTTCTCATACAAAAACCAAACATATAACATTTTTTACATAAACACATTTTGCATTGCATTTTTAATATTTGTCTTATTTATTTAATTCGTGCAATATTCGATTTGGTTGTAATAATATATTTAGGTTTATATTTGTGCAAAATCCCGATTCAAACTTGTATCCCCCCTCCTATAATAATTGTTGTAATAGCTTAGTTTATTTTACGCAATTCATCACTTTTATACCATGATTAGTAAATTAGGGTTTGCATGACAAGAACAAAAATAAGACAAATAGAAAACCCTAAATGTAAGACAAAAGCATGAAAATGACACACTTTGCACACAAGCACCCTTAGGGTTTCTCCCACTTGGTTGCCTAAAATAAAATGGCCATGTTACGCACGCGAAGTATCTTGGCAAAACAAAACAAATACAAGATCATAGTCCCTCGATGACGCTATCAAAAGGTTGCCTAAACAAAGATGATCTTGGTCCCTCCAAAATGCTAAGATACTTGGCAATATTGCTATCATGGTTATACGATGACCCACGCCCGTCTCATTAACATCCAAAGATAGGGTTGCTTACCAAATCAATGGTAA
This sequence comes from Vicia faba, assembly GCA_948472305.1. NCBI lineage: Eukaryota > Viridiplantae > Streptophyta > Magnoliopsida > Fabales > Fabaceae > Vicia > Vicia faba. The sequence continues at coordinate 1,186,584,654 of OX451738.1, forward strand.
GTCAACAATGTCAAAGTAATAAAAATGCACAAGAAAGACATTTGAGTAGGTAGATAGCTTCTAAGTTACTTGCTCCATTTCAAAACAATCCTTGCTATTTTCAAAAACAAACACACACACCTTTCAAAACATCTTAAAAAACATTGAAAACATTTTCAAAAGACAAACATCTTCTATACATTCTTACGAACGAGAATCATTACAAAGATTGCCTAAACGAATGGCCTCTTTTACAAAATACTTTCAAAACCACACCAAACACCATTTCAAACAAAGAAAAGCAAGTGATATAAACAAGTAACCAAGAGCCCATGGAAAACCATGGATGAAAAGGGTGCTAGCACCATCCCTTTTCATAATCTACCCCCCGAACTCAAGAAAACATCTCAAAGGTCTTTCCTGTGCTTTTTTACCTTTTCTTTTGGATAAAAGAAAAGTCGGTGGCGACTCTTGCTAACCGCGACATTTGCGAATACAAACGCAAAACCTCAAGTCAGTTCTCCCACCGTATCACAATTATTAACAACAAATAATCGATAAGTACAACAAAAAGTATATATAAAAATAACTACAATTTGCACTTATCAAACTCTCCTCAACTTGAACTTTTTTGTCCTCAAACAAGGCCAAACAACTAAAAGAACCAAAAGTAATCAACCAAACAATCATGAATCAACAAGTTTTGAAAACATAAAATAAATGTATGGTTCAAACAAAAACGCACACGCAAGGTAAATACTTACCACAATCCTACAATGACAACATGTAAACGAAACGAATCCTAAGTATAAAAATCGTACTAAACAATATAAAACAAAATAATCTCAATCATGAATCACACCTATTAAAAATTCATCGGTAGATGAAGAACACACAAAAGCGAGGGACAAAAACACTCATTTATAATCTTGCAAACAAAAGACTAAATTATGCATTCATCTAAAAAATCATATTAAAAGTACAAAGGCAAGAATCACAAGGGATTTTCAAGGTTGTAATGTGGCTTGGTTAACAAACAAGGGATAAGTCATAAAGCTAATTGAAAAAAAAACTTGTCTAAACCTAATGGAGTGATAAATTCACCAAAGAACCAAGCAACACAATTTCAATCAAACTTCTTCCAAATCCCAAATTGTCACACCAAACACAATACTTATTTGCACAATTATTTGAATTCTTTTTTTGTTTTTCTTTTTCAATTTTTTTTCTTTCTTTCTTTTTCACTTTTTTCTTTATTTTTCTTTTCTTTTTCACAACCTCATAGTAATACACACAAGAGCAAGCAAACAATTCTCTCCCCAACTTGAATTTAACCAACATCAAAGTGTGACTACTCCCTACTTTCTAAGGTAAGATAAAAATTCAAATCAAAAGTCATAGTTGAGAGTTTAAGAAAAATAAAGAATCAAAATCCATTCAAAAAAGAAAATTAAACACTCATAGACAAGCATTAAGTTCAAAAACAACATAAACATTGACAAAAAGGCTCAAGAGGGTTTAGCAAAAGTTTACACACTCACAAGGTGAATTGACTATTTGGCTAGGTAGTTATGCTCAAAATTAAACAAAATGCCTTGATCATTTTTATGCTTTCATACAATCAACACAAATAAAAGATTAAGCATAATAAAATTGAGTTAAAACAAGAATTATGGTCTCCAGCATATGTAAACAATGGAAAGCTTCCTCACAATTGGGGTAAAAAGAGAACTAAAGTGATTCAATCAAAAACAAGTAATGCAAAAAGAATGAATGGTATGGTTATTATACAAATGATAAGTTTCCTAAACATGTTATGTTATAGAAAGCGATAAACGAGTACCTAGCGTGTATCAACTTTAAAAACTATCATTATCATATATCCGCAAGTTGAATCAATCAAAATAGGAAAATCACCTCGAAATTCTTCAAGTTACTGGACCAAAATTGGAGTCCAAACAACAACAAAAGAATTAGAAAAATAATATTTTTATTATTTACTAATACAAATCCTTGGTGAAAGTGGGAAAAAGGAGGACCCAATAAAATTAAAAATAATTCACTGGTGCAGCACAAGAGGGCGCGCTAAGCGGGCTCTACCACGCTAAGCACGCTACACCAGATGCAGAAATATAATAGTAACAACAGGTGCAGCACAACAGCCTCCACAATCACCCTACACACTCAATTTACAACAATTACAATATTTAAAATATTAACAAACTTCATCAGGCTAAACACGACAAGCTTTTGAAAAAACACAAATTGACATAACAAAACAAATGAGTGAAAGTGAATTAACAAGTTGAAAAGTGAAGATTTGAGAGTTTTAAAATAGGTCAAATTTCAACTTGTTAAAACACATTCACACACTACCTAAACTAGTACAATAAAAAACAATAAAACAACTAAAAACAATAAAAATATGCTTGTTTTATGTTGTAAGCTCGACGCATGTTATTTATGAACATTCCTCCAAATTGCTTTCGCTCGGCTATTCCTAACCAAAACCCACTGTGATACGGTGACAGAACCGACTGTTATGTTGGTTTTGCGTTTTATATTCGCAAATGTCACGGTAAGCAAGAGTCGCCACCGATTTTTCTTTTATCCAATAAAGGAAAGAGTGAAAAGAAAAGAAAAGACCTTTTTCGAGAGTTTCTGAGTAAGGGGGGTAGATTATGGAAAGGGAAGGTGTTAGCACCCTTTCCATCAGTGGTTTTCCACGGGATCTTAGACAATTTCTCATTTTTGAAAATTGCTTTCGTGTTTGTGTGTTTTGAAAAGTTTGTTTGCTTTATGATAACTCTTGTATCAGTCCTCAAGAGTGTTGATAAAGGGTTTTTTGAAAAAATGTTTTGAAAGTGTAGTGTGAAAAGTTGTTTTTGAGCAAGTACCTATCAGCTATCTACCTACTCGAAAAAGGTGTTCTTTTCCTTCTTTCCTTTAGATAGTGACATCCTACTATTAATGAGTAGGTAGCCCTATCGCTGGATGTTGAGGGACTATCGTAGGGACATTTACAGTCACTAAGGCAACTGGGCAAGAACTTTTAGTAATTGTCCTAAAGTTCTAAGATTACTTTTTAACAGAGGCGCCATCGAAAGGGTCATCGAGGGACTTGTGATCTCTTGAACTAAAGGACAACCACTAAAAATTCTCACGTTTCGAGAATTATGACCGTTTTTGAAGGCAACCGAAGTGGGAGATATCCTAGGGGTGAGCATGTGCAAGTGTATTGATTCAGTTCATTTATCTTGCACATTTAGGGTTATCTAATCATTTTCTTTTCAGTCCTTTTCATGTAATCCTATTAATCTAAGCAATTAACAGTAGTAAAAACGATAAAGCAAACAGAAATATCCTACGCTATTACAGGGCTTCGGGGAGAAGGATACATAACCAAAACTTTTGGGGATAAAAAAAGTAAATAAACCCTAAGTTAAAAGCTATTACAAACTGTGTACAAATACAATAATTGAAAAGAATAATAAAACAGAGAATAATAAACGCGCGAATATTAAGACGGGAACAAGTTGAAAAAACCTAAAAAAAATCTAATTGATTTAGAAAAATATTTTTGATATTTTATTGAGAAAAGATTTCAAATTTTTAACCTAATTTCTAATTATTTTTATTTAAATGAAATAATCAAGTTGAAATAATTAAATTAATTAATTTTCAAAAATTAATTTTAATTATGAAAAACCTAATTCTGTTTTTATTTTATTTTATGATTAATTGAAAGAAAATAAAATAAAAAAAATTTTAAGACAATTAAAATAGAAATATAGAAATTAAAACCAAAGAGAGAATGTGCCTGATGTTGTTAATCAATTTGGGGGTGTACGTTTGAAAGTTTGCTAGGCCCATATGCACAAGCCCAACGCCTGCCTGATCCAGTGTTACGTCATAGAAAGTCCATCATGTTCTGTGCTTGTGAGAGCATTGGATCCAAACCATCTGTGATCTAATGGCTCAGGCTGATAGTCCATGTTGTGCGCGCGGGGATACGTTATACAGGATCGTGCAAGAAAACGTTAGAAAAATGTAAAATTGTTGGACCTGGGATCGAACCCAGGTCCCTTCCTTCACATGCCTTATGCCTTTACCATCTGGCTTCTCTAAGGCGTATGTATGCATGCTGAAATGTTTGTGCTTATATGTGAAACAAGATTAGGATAACAAATATGGCACAAATCCAATGGAATTATGGTATTTCAAAATGTTTCCAAACTTTCCATTTTTGAATTTTTTTTCTTCCTTTTTCATGGCCTTGCACGATTCTCTTGTCATGTCACAGCCTTGCATGAGTTGTCTTGGCTTTTAAGAGACTTGGATATCAAGCCCGCACACCTTTAAGTCTTTCTTTGCATTTTATTTTAATTAAAATTGAATTTTAAATATTTAATTCAAAATAAATTAAATAAACAAAAGGAGGACGTGTAATTGAGCTTAGAAGTTATGGGTCATGTTAGGAATAAGTTCAGATCATAAAAACCAAGGCCCATTTGGAAGAAAACCAAGATTGGTCAATATTTTCTTCATGCACTTCTTCAAAATTGGTCAAACTTAGCAATGCATATCTCTCTCAATCTTAACCCTATGAGGGTATTCTAGGACTTTTTAGAGAACTTAGCATGTCCTCTAAACAACCCTCTTGGTTTCATCTCAATTGGATCTTCCATATTCATGTACCAAGCTTTGACCCACAAGGTGTTTTTGTTGACTTTTTGAAAGGACCCATAATGTCTGAGCTTGTATCTTTTAACTGGGGCATTTTTTGAACTTGAGGGATGAAGATAAGTTTTAGGGAATTGTATTCTCTTCAAAATGAGCTTTGGTAGAAAAATTTATGATAAAGTATGAGAAAGTTATGTCTGGTCAAAGTTTGGTTGACTTTTCCTATAGAAACCCTAATTAGCAATTCTTGACTTTTGATGAATTATGAGCATTTCTTGAGGATTCATGATCAACCCTTGATAAAATGATGGATATCACTTTAAAATGTTGAGGTTGACAAAAAATCTTGAAGTTTGATTGTATATAGGCCACAACTGACTTTTGATCTAATGTAGTTGATTTTCAAACATTTGAGCAATTGACTGAGCAAACTTTTTGTGCAAAGCATGAAATCTGGCATAGACTATCTTGAAGACATATTAGGACCATGGAAAACATTTGATACTATTGGATCTCACACATATTGATGAAAATTGAAACCCTAGTTAAAGGTTTGTTACCTTAGGAGGAGAATTTGTCTAGTCAATTCTTGGCCATCCTTGGGCAAGTTGGGGACCTCAATGGGCATGTGTTGAGTAAGGGAGGGAAAATTTTGGAGTACAACAGCTGCCCCTATTCAATCTTCTTAAACCTGAAGATTTAGATTGGCTTGTCTGCCTTTCATGATCCGAAGGTGGAAGATGATTGAACACTAGAGTGCCCCGAAATTTGCACTCGTCTGAAGTGATACTGTTGGTGGATAATATTGGGAATGGGCTTATAGATGCCATTTAGAAAAGATGACAGAAGACTTTCGGAGATGAGCTTAAAAATGCCATCCATAGAAAATGACGAAGAGTCATCGGAGATGGGCTTAAATATGCCATCTAGAGAACATGCTGATTTCATGAGAGATTCCTTTGTGGGGATTCCTGTTCCTGTTGTTGAGGAGAACTCCGCTGAGGAATGTTGGTCTCTGTTTCCAGAAATAGAGTCTAGGAGTTTCAGTTGTCCATTACTCTACTGGGGAGTTATCTCTTGACTGAAGAGACGAAAGTGAGCTATTATCTGATCGAGATCTAGGCTTCACAGCGACTTGCTGAGGATAATAAGGCTGACTGCTATCTGGTCGTATTCCAGGCTTCACAGCTAACTACTGGGGAATATGAAATTAATTGCCATCTGGTCGGTTCCAGGCTTCACAGTAATTGTAGACATTGATTTGTTATCTGGTTGTATCCAGGCTTCAGTGATTTGAAGAAATTAAGTGGTTATCTGGTCGAGTCCAGGCTTCAACATGAATCTGAGGTATACCGTTATCTGGTCGGGTCCAGGCTTTGGTGTCATAGGTTATACTATCATCTGGTCGGGTCCAGGCTTCATAGTAATTAACAAAATAAATTGTTATCTGGTCAGACTCCAAGCTTTACAGTATCTTTAACTGGATAAGAATCAGAAAATCTTAGGGTCGATTTAACTGAACTAGAGAAAGTATCTACCGAAAAGAATCAGGATAAATCATTGGTCGATTTAAACTGAACCAACAGAGGTATTGTGTTATCTTCAACTGGAATAGAATTAGATGAATCTTAGGGTCGATTTAACTGAACCATAGAAAGTGTCTACCAGAAAAGAATCAGAATAAAATCATTGGTCGATTTAAACTGAACCAGCAGAGGTCTTGAATTATCTTCAACTGGAATAGAATCAGAGAAATCTTAGGGTCGATTTAACTGAACCATAGAAAGTGTCTATCGGAAACAAATCAGAATAAATCATTGATCGATTTGAATTAAACCAGCTGAGGTCTTCTGAATATGATCTTCTGAGGAAAATGCTGGAATTGCTCTTCGGTAGAGGTAACCTTTGAAAAGTCTGTCAGGTCATATAAGTAGTTAATGATGTTTGTCGATTGATCTTTCCTGAAAAGGTAAAGAGTTAGTCGTATACAATATCATGATGTATGAAATGCATCGTGTAATGACGTTCTCAAAATAAATGAGATTATGATATATGCAATATGTATGCGCATGCCATGATGTATGAACATGGAATGCTGTTGTGAATTTTCCTAGTCTGGGAGAAAAAATCCTTGACTACTGCTGGAGAGTACTGGGAAGTTGAACCCCTGACTGCTTTTTGGTAGATGAGGAAAGTGGTTCTTTTATTTCCGATGGTAATGATGAATGGGGATGATTCGTCGGGGATTTCCTCTTTCCGTTTGAGGATACTTTGCCGGTGATCTTCGACTTCTGCTTGAGAATGTTCTGTCGGGAAGACGATGCTCTATTGGAAAATCTTACCAATGTAGAGAAATAAACTCTGTTGGGGATGTGGATTTATAAACTGTTTGAGATTTGTAAAACTCAGTTGAGGAACATTGATTTAACCTCTCTGATGGAACTTTGCTGGAGAAGGTAATTCCTGCTTGGGAAAAAAAGAGGTTAAAACTTTGGTTGTTTTCACTCTGCAGGGATATAGACATCACTAGGACGTATGTTGAGGATGCGGCGGTGACTTCTCATCAGGATGTATCTGCCCCTGTACCTGCTGGAGAAAGTAATTGCGGGGACCATATATGGATTTTTAGGCATTGTCCCATTTCTTAAAGTCATTAGCAACTGTCTTTCTATTTTTTACGTAAGTATTTGTAAATAGTAATTATATTCAAATGCATATGTCGAAATAATCACTGGATGTTTTTGCAAAAAAAACAGAAAAATAGAAAACACAAAGTTTTATACTTTCAAAGAAGTGACTTGTATTGACTTGAAGAAATTTGCCCATAACAGGCGTTTTTTGTACAAAGGGACTGGCATTCTAGTAGGAGAATGTCGTTGTGAAAATGAAAACTATATAAAATAGTGTACAAAGAGAAAAAAAATATGTGTAATAATCCCATTGAGTTTCAATTCTGCTATTTCCCTTATGTCCTTGAGCGTCTCATCACTTTGCTACTTGTCCGAAGTTGACTGGATTGATTGGTACCTTTTAAGCTTGATAGTTGATATTGAAGTCTGGTTACAAGGTGATCCAACGGGACATAGTTATATGTTTTTAAATCCCTAACTTTTGCCTGGACTGCCCTTTCAGGTTTTCAGTCCACCGGGATACCCTTTTTTTCCTAAGCCGCCTTTTCAAGTTTTCGACTTGCCGGGTGTACAAATATTGTATGTATATTCCTAATTTTTGCCCGAACCCTTTTGGTTCGTCAGGATGCCCTTATTTTTGCCTAGGCCAGTCAACCTAGCGGGTCTTTATTCATGCGTAGTATCTTTTAACTATGTCCACATTCATAGGGTGAGGAAGGTCGTCACCGTCCATAGTGGTTAAGATCATGGCTCCACCAGAAAATATGTTCTTGATTACAAATGGCCCTTCGTACGTGGGGGTCCATTTTCCACTGGGATCACCTTGCGGCAGGATGATACGCTTGATTACTAGATCACCAACTTGATATACCAGACGTCTGACCTTCTTGTTAAAAGCTTTGATCATTCGCTTATGATATATCTGACCATGACAAACAGCAGCTAACACTTTCTCGTCAATCAGGTTCAGTTGGTCCAGTCGAGTCTAAATATAATCATCTTCGTTCGAACCTGCATCCTTCATGATTCTAAAATAATGGATCTGGACCTCAATAGATAGGAGAACCTCCATACCATACACCAGAGAGAAAGGTGTTTCTCCTGTTGACGTACGTGCTGAGGTGCGGTAACCATGAAGAGAAAATGGTAACATCTCATGTCAGTCTTTATATGTCACCGTTATCTTCTGTATGATCTTTTTAATGTTCTTATTAGCAACCTCTACAGCGCTATTCATCTTCGGCCGATAATGGGAAGAATTAATGCTGGATCTTGAATTGCTTACAGAGTTCGATGATCATAGTGTTGTTGAGATTTGTACCATTATCTGTAATGATTCTTTCAGGGATACTATACCGACAGATAAGGTTATGCTTGATGAACCGTGCCACAACATTCTTGGTAACAGTAGCAAAAGAGGCAGCCTCAACCCACTTTGTAAAGTAATCAATGGCAACAAGGATGAAGTGACACTCGTTGGAAGCGATAGGTCTTATTTCTCCAATCATGTTGATGCCCCACATTGCAAACAAATAAGGAGTTGTCAAGACATTTAGGTGAACCGGAGGTATGTGCACCTTATCAGCAAAAATCTAGCACTTGTGACAAGTCCGCGAATGTTGATAACAGTCTGCTTCCATAGTGGACCAATAGTATCCTGCCCGTAGGATCTTTTTAGCCATAGTGTGTCCACTAGAATGAGTGCCAAAGGTACCTTCATGTAAGTCAGCCATAATCTTTTCCGCTTCATTCTTGTCTACACACCGAAGCAAAGTAGAACCATAGTTGTGCTTGTAGAGGATCCTGTTACTGAGAAGGAATTTGGCATAGAACCTTCTTAAGAACTTTTTATCATTGACTGAAGCTCCTTCAGGATACTCTTGGCCTTCTAGATATCTTTTTGACTTCATGATACCAAGGTTTGTCCACTACTTCTTCAGTATCAATCTCGTGATAGTATACTGGTTCATCCATTCTCTCAATAGTGATCAGAGGAGCTTCATTGTCCCATCTGACCATGAACATGGATGACATAGTACCTAGCACGTCTGCTAACTGATTCTCTTCTCGTGGAAAATGTTCAAAGGTGACTTCTTCAAAGTGTGGAAGCAATGTCAGTACATGCTCTCGGTAAGGGATAAGATTAGGGTGCTTCGTGTCCCACTCTTCTTTGATTTGACTTATTACCAAGGCTGAATCTCGGAAAACACTCAAGAACTTGATTCTTAGGTCAATAATAGCTTTGAGACTCATGATACATGCTTCATACTCAACCATATTATTGATACAGCTGAAACATAGTCTGGAAGTGAATGGAGTATGACAGCCTTCAGGAGATATGATTACAATACCGATGCCATCTCCAAGTGTGTTGGAAGCTCTGTCAAAAACCATAGTCCATAGAGATTATTTCTCAGGTCCTTCATTCGGTCCAGGTTCTACATAATCAGTTACTAACATGATGTTCTCGTCCAACAACTCAAAATTCATGGATTGGTAATCATCCACGGCCTGATGAGCCAAATGATCAGCTAGTACACTTATCTTGATTGCTTTCTGGGTTATGTATTGAATGTCGTATTCGGTCAGGATCATTTGCCATCTCGCTATTCTTCCTGAGAGAGCGGGCTTCTCGAATATGTACTTGATAGGATCCATTTTAGAGATCAATAAGGTAGTGTGAGTTAACATATATTGTCTTAGTCAGCGAGCAGCCCATGCCAAAGCGCATCAAATTTTCTCGAGCAGTGAGTATCTTATTTCACAGTTGGTAAACTTTTTGCTAAGGTAGTATATTGCATGCTCTTTTCGACCAGACTCGTCATGATGTCCCAACACACACCCCATTGAGTTCTCTAATACCGTTAAGTACATAATCAAAGGTCTTCCTTCAACTGGCGGAATTAAAATTGGAGGCTCTTGAAGATATTCCTTGATTTTGTCAAAGGCCATTCTGGCATTCTTCATTCCACTTTACCACTTGATCTTTCTTCAGTAGTTTAAATATTGGCTCACAAGTAGCAGTTAGATGGGAAACGAACCTGGAAATGTAATTTAAACGTCCCAAGAAACTCCTAACTTTCTTCTCAGTGAGAGTAGCCGACATCTCTTGTATAGCTTTAACCTTTACATGGTCTACCTGAATACCCGTGTCACTGACAATGAAACCTATGAGTTTACCAGACCTTACCCCAAAGGTTCACTTGTTCGGATTCAGCCTCAACTTGTATGTCTTCAGTCTATCCAACAGATTTTGCAAGTGATCAAGATGCTCTTCTTCAGTTTGAGACATGTCTATCATATCATCGACATAGACCTCTATCTCGTGATGGATCATGTCATGAAACAGAGCTACCATGTCCCGCTGATAGGTTGCTCCAGCGTTCTTAAACCCAAATGGCATCACTTTGTAACAGAAAGTGCCCCATTGTGTGACGAAGGTTGTCTTCTCCATGTCTCCAGGTGCCATCTTGATCTGATTGTAACCAGAGAAACCATCCATGAAGGAGAAGATCTTATGTTATGCGGTGTTGTCAACTAGAACATCAATGTGGGGAAGCGGAAAGTCATCCTTGGGGCTTGCCCTGTTCAAGTCTTTGTAATCCACGTATGTACCTTGTTGTCCTTCTTAGGCACCGGAACTACGTTAGCAACCCATTATGGATAGGAGGTGACAACTAAGAACCCAGCATTGAACTACTTCATAACTCCTACCTTGATCTTTTCTGACATCCCAGGACGCATACGACGAACCTTTTGCTTCACTGGAGGGCAATCTTCTTTATTTGGCAGACGATGAACCACAATATCAGTGTCCAGCCCTGACATGTCTTCATATGACCAAGAAAATATCTCAACATAATCCTGTAACATCTGTATCAATCGTTGTTTGACACTAAGCTCCAAATTTTCACCTATCTTGACTTCTTTCTGACCTCTTCTATACCCAGGTTCACTATCTCAACAGGCTCTTCATGAGGTTGCATAGCCCTTTCCTCCTGTTGTAACAGTCTAGCAAGTTCTACTGGTACCTCACAATCTTCCTCATCTTCGTCCTCGACTTGGTTGATCGGATTTTCAAAGTCATAACTGGTAATAGCATAACCGTTATCAATGGGATCCAGATTGGATGTGGATCTGCAGTTTGATACGTGAGTGTGTGTAAGAGCATAGCTGTATTGATAAAGTAAAAAGCAGAAAAGAAAGACAGATAGCGCAAAATTTGTATGGAAAATGTCCAATGTTTTATTAATGGCATATGAGATTGAAAATGATAACTCTCACAAATAAACCATTGTGCCTCGAGTAAGACACAAACCCATATAGTTTATATTGTTTATTTATTACATATCTGAAAACAAGAAAGACAATAACTCATGAATAAAAGTAATCGGCACACAGTATTTAGCCGTCCAATTACTGGGTCCACCATTGGTAGTAGGGAAGATCCAACTGTCCATGTCACAGTCACCATCATTCTCTTCTAAAGCATTAACCCCATGATTGCTGATGCATATGGGAGGTCCTCCGGCACGAGCACGGCGAACAGCCCTTTGAGCCCCTGAAGTGAAACCCAAACCAAACTTATCAGATTTGTATGGAATGTTAGGGAGTTAGCCCCAAATGGTACACCCACCTTCTTCAATTACTGCTTTGGCATCCTTGAGAGAAGCCATCTTCAATGGAGGTCTGGTGATCTGAGAGCCTTCATATCCTCTTGCCCTTTATCTAGAGCCATGAACATCTGCTGGAACTGAGCATTTTTTGCCTGAAGATCCTTGACGTTTTGTTTGAGTGTCATTTCTTCTTGCTGAAATAAACAGCGAAGGGATAAGAAACCTGCCTTGAAACCTGTAATGATATGTATGCCATGTTTATGTGATATTTTCAAGGATATTGCGGGGTAAACACAAGAAAATGTTAGAATCCAACTGCAACTTTGATTGAAGAACTTTCGTATCATTGACCGTCATTCTACGAGAATCAAGCTCACCATGTCTAGTGGATCATAGCCTCTGACTCAAGTTATCATGCTTTGGTTTTTAGACGGAATTGGCTAGAGGAAAATAAATCCCCTTGCCCCTTGCTAGACGTATGGTTCATCATAACTTGCATCACAGACCCTTGAGATCCTTGAAATGGTTAAGGAAACGCTATGGAATGATGTTATGAGGTGTATGTTATGCATCAAGCAACAATGTAAGGTGATGAAGACAAGTAAGTCTTGCAAGAGGTTCAGATGACTATAAATAAGTCTTGCAAGGAATTCATGTTGTTAGATAATGAAAGCAAACAAGTCACACAAGTAGACTTAGGTTCAGGCTTGCATGAGGTTTAAGGTAAGTACCCTCTTGAATGTTCATTTAGCTCAACCTTTCCTATTAATAGTAACCGGGTTCTAAGGAGTCTCAATATCATTGACCTTTCCGTCAGGCATTGTTTCATCTCAAGCACCAAAGTATTGTGGCCAAAATATCCCGAAAGTCTAGTCTCAATGAGTGTAGCATCGGGTATCAACCAGTCTTCGGTAGGAACCAAAGCCGACTATCTCACTACTTACTAATGGCTAGGATGAGTCAATTAAAGGTTCTAAAGGTCAGATAGCGCTTAGTGACACTATGAGGAAGCCTAACGTTATCCCTGACATACTCAAGGAACATTAGTAGAATCCAGAGTATCGCGCTAACATAGCCACCACTTCGTCCGTATCGGTCTATGCAGTATAGCCTCCATAATTTTTTGCTACTTATCTAATAAGGAGCCCCAGATCCGGGTGTAGGATCTTTAGTAACAACCCAAACAAGCCCTCAAAATTAAAGCATACAAAAAACACACAATGAAATCCAATTAAAATGAACTAAGCTCTAAGGTAACCCCACTTTATAAAGTCTTCCCCAGCAGAGTCGCCAGTCCTGTGATACGGTGGCAGAACCGACTGTTATACTAATTTTGCATTTGTATTTGCAAATATTGCGGTAAGCAAGAGTCACCACCGACTTTTCTTTTATCCAACAAAGGTGAGGGTGAAAAGAACAGAAAAAGACCTTTCAAGAGTTTTCTGAGTAAGGGGGTAGATTATGGAAAGGGAAGGTGTTAGCACCCTTTCCATCCGTAGTTTTATACGGGCTCTTAGATGCTTAGCTCATTTTGAAACACCTTGTGTTTTGTGTGTTTAGAAAATTATTTTTGAAATGCCAATAGTAAGGCAGCTTGCCTTATGATAACTCTTGTATCAGTCCTCAAGAGCGTTGATAATTATTTTTGAAAATGTTTTTTGAAAGAAGTTTCGCGTAAGTATAAAAATTTGTTTTGAGCATAGCATCTAGGAATTATCTACTTTTACTCGAAAGGTTGTTATTTTCCTCTTTTCTTTTAGACAATGTTATCCTACTATTAGTGAGTAGGTAGCCCAAGTCATTGGATGTTTGAGGGACATTCAAAGGGACGTTTATAGTCACAAAGGCAACTGGGCAAGAAATATTAGTGACTACCCTAGGGTTTTAAGATCATTTTTTACCGAGGCAACGTCGAGAGGGTCATCGAGGGACTTATGATATTTAAACCGGAGGGTAGCCACTAAAATCTCTCACGTTTAGAGAGTTGTGACTATTTTTTTTCCGAAGGCAACCGAAGTGGGGGTACCCTAGAGGTGCACATGCGCAATTGTGTTGTTTTCAATTATTTTTCTTGTGTTAGGTTTACTAGCGTTTGGTTGTTAAACTCTTGTCATACAATCCTAATTAGCATACATCTAAACAGTTAATAATTTGCAGTAATTAAAAGTGCGGAAATGTAAATTTAGCTATTACAAGGCTTCGGGGAGGGGATTATTTACATGTCCAAAATGGGGAATAAAGCAGAAAAAATAAAAGTCCTACTTTAAACTATTACAACCAGGAAGCAGGTACAATAATATGAAAAATAGAATGCGAAAGATAATAACACGCGTGAAATGAAAATAACGTCTAAAACCTAAAAAGGAAAAATATTTTTGTTTGCTTTTGATCATGGAAAGAAATATAATTTAAAATCTCAAGTCTATTTATTTTTAAATTAAGAAAAGGGTTAAAATAATTAATCAATTAATTTAGAAAATTAATTTATTTGAGAAAATACTAACCTAATGTTTTTTGTGATTTTTTATCTGATTTTACAATGTTATAAAAAAATAAAACAATTAAAAGCATAAATAAAACAAAATAAATAAAGTAAATGGGCCAGGATAGTAAGAGTAACAGAGGGGGTAAGTTTTAAGAATGCAGGCCCAGATCAAGAAGATGCCCAGGTTGCCTTTTGATCCAATGAGGGAGGTTGTCCTTCGATCCAATGAGGGAGGCTATCCTTCGATCCAACGAGGGAGGTTGTCTTTTGGTCCAATGGAGGAGGTTGTTGAAAGTGCATGATAGACTGCATATTGAGGATACTGGATCTGGATTGATGAGATCTACTAGTGTTGACCACGTGGTGCATGGTATGCACGTTAGACCTGCAAGCATGGGATATGGAATACCATTGTTAAAAAAATACAAAATGCATGACCTGGATGTCGAACCTAGGTCCTTCCCCTTAATTCGAATCCCCACCTAATTCGAACCCCTGAGTCCAAATATGAAGCCATTTTATCCTGAAACACCATGAATCCTGAGATTCGAGGGAACCAATTTCAAATGCCCTAGTTGTGATGCGGTGGGAGAACTGACTTGAGGTTTTGCGTTTTGTCGCAAATGTTGCAGTTAGCAAGAGTCGCCACTGACTTTTCTTTTATCCAAAAGGAAAGGTGAAAAAGCACATGAAAGACCTTTGAGATGTTTTCTTGAGTTCGGGGGGTAGATTATCCATGGTTTTCCATGGGCTATTAGCTACTTGCTTTGGTTTGTTTGAAATGGTGTTTGGTGTGATTTTGAAAGTATTTTGTAAAAGAGGCCATTCATTTAGGCAATCTTTGTAATGATTCTCGTTCGTAAGAATGTATACAAAGATGTTTGTATTTTGAAAATGTTTTCAATGTTTGTAAGATGTTTTTGAAATGTGTATGTGTTTTGAAAATAGCAAGGATTGTTGTTTGAAATGGAGCAAGTAACTAAAAGCTATCTACCTACTCAAATGTTTTTCTTATGCATTTTCAATTCCTTTGATATTGTTGACTTACCATTGATTTGGTAAGCAACCCTATCTTTGGATGTAAACGGGATGGGCGTGGGTCATCGTATAGCCATTATTAGTAATGTTTGCAAAGTATCTTAGCATTTTTGAGGGACCAAGATCATTTTGTAAGGCAACTTTTGAATAGCGTCATCGAGGGACTATGATCTTAAATTTGTTTTGTCTTGCCAAGATACTTCGGATGCGTAACATGGCCATTTTATTTTAGGCAACCAAGTGGGAGAAACCCTAAGGGTGCTTGTGTACAAAGTGTATCATTTTTCATGCTTTTGATTTGGTCTTGTATTTAGGGTTTTCTATTTGTTTTGTTTCGTTCTTGTCATACAAACCCTAATTACTAATCATGCATATAAAGCGATAAATTGCGTAATGTAAATATACTAAGCTATTACAACAATTTTATGGGAGGGGGAATACAAGTTTGAATGAGGATTTGCACAAATATAAAGCTAAATACATTATTACAACCAAATCGAACTTGTGCGAATTAAGATAAATATAATACAATATTTAAAATGTAATACAATGTACATGTAAAAAAAGATGTTTTTATGTCTTGATTTTGTATAAAAGAATATTGAATTTAAACCTAAAAAATATAAGGAAAAATATTTAATTCTTTTGAAAGGGATTAAACCCTAATTTTCATTTAAAAGAAAATAATGTTTTCTATATTATTATTTTGTGCATTTTTTGTATGAAAATAATAAATAATATTGTATATAAATATTAAAAATAAATATATGCAAAAAATAGGTATTTGTAAGTATGTGATGTAAAATAAAAATATTAAGTATATTTAAGTATATTTATGAGTTTATTAAGAAAATAAATTAAATCTTATCAAAATAAATTAATTTTTTTATGTGAGAAATAATAAAAAAATAAAATAAAAGTGTAAAAATAAATAAATTATTTTTTAGGATTTTTTATCATTAAAGAAAATAATTAAAAGTATTAAATATAAAAATGAAAAAATAAAATATGAAAGAGTTAGCAGGGGGTGTAATAGCAAATCAGTGGTAGTGTTTAGCAAAAACAAAAAGTCCAAGAAGCAAAAAGCCCAAACAGACTCGTCCCTGTCTTGTCTTCCTCTTCCTCACGCCATGGCCAGTTCAACCTGTAACTTCCTCATGCTTGCATAAAAATGAAAACTTATAACATGAAAAATGTAGCATTTGAACTCACGATTCCAACCATATAAATTATGTAATCTAACTATCAAAGATCAAAGAGAATTTTAAAATCCCTAATTTCTAACCTAAAATTTTCGGAGATTTCAACTTCCAAATTCTCTTAGCACAAGTAATATAAATGCAAGATAATGATATGTATAGCTTCGTTAGGATGAGAACTACATTTTTTATTCATAGATCGTGGCTTGAGGTTGCCTGTACAAGGAGATAGAGTTTGAAAAATTACCTCCTTCAGCTGGAATCGTGTATGGAAATGCAGGGACTTTGATGGAGGCCTGATGATTGCTTGAGCTTCCTTGAGCTTCCCTGAATCTATTCCAACCCCTAACTTGCTCTGAAAGTGGCTAGAACTCCCTGACCAAGTCCAACTGCAAGCTTCAAAGTTAACAATGGTAAATGGTGAAACATAGGTTACAGAACAGGGATGATGGTTTGGATTGACTATGTATCAAGTATGTAAGATGTTTGAATGGTCTAAACACAAAACGCACGAACCAAATGGATGATGGATATGTTTGTGCAGAAACTGTATATTTTAGACAATTTTTGGTGTTTTTCTGCTTTAGAGAGTTTCAGGTCCTTGCCAAGCGTGTTATGTGTTGCATATTGTTTGCATATTAGTATAGAAATGATCTAAAATCGGATCTCTATCAGCTGTGCAAGCCCTAGCCTTTTTGCAACTTTTCTTGTACTTGAAGCAAAGTGACAAGACAAAACCCACATGATTGTACCAGCTTGCTTTAGGGTTTGTATGAGTTTGTACAAGTTGCTTGAGACCTGTGTGGTTTGTATGCATCAAGGGGACAAGTTCAAAGCTCCAAGTTGAAAAGTTTGCAAAAGTGGTTCTTTATGAAAATGGCAATGGAACCTTTTTGCCATAAGTGGAATTATCAATTGGATAAAGGTTCAAAAGCATGGATAGAGGCTTTTTCAAATGAGAAAGCATTTAATTAAGGAGTGTGTACCAAGTTTAGGACCTGTAAAGCATGAGATATCCAGCATAGGTTTGATTTGCAACTTGGTTCTTCATGAAAATGGCTTGAACAAAAAGTGAGAAAATGCCAACTTCCTCTCTTCGATTCTCCTTACTCACAAATGATCTTGGAGAGTTCTTGGACATTTTGGAAAGCTTGTATTGTGCTCTATAATCCATATTTGAAATGAATTTTGAGATACCCCTTGGAACTAGATGAAAACTTGCCATGAAGTAGGGTCCAAAGCCTACCTAAATTAGGGCAAAATTTCACTAAGTTAAGAAGTTCATGACCATGTATTCACAAATTCATAACTTGAGATCCAAGCATATTTAGGGAAAAGTTTGTGAAGAAAAGTTGTATATTTCATGGATATCTACAACTTTCATGTTGGGAAGTTTTCTTGAATCATTAGGCACCATGGTGTAAAAGTGGTGTAAAGTTGAGAAAAAATAAGAAAATTTTTATACTTAGAAAAATTCTAAGTTATGAAAATTTTCAAATTCAAAACCCTAATTTTCAAATTTGGTTTTCTTGATGAACAAGTTTCACATTTTTACATATATTAATGAATTATGACCCTTGGTACTTGATTTTGACCAAAAAGTCAAAATTTGACTTTTCAGTGTACAGTTGAATTTTGATCAGTTGACTGCAAATTTCATCTGTCAATCCAATGAACTTGAGATGTTTTGAACCATGTAATTAAGTCAAGATGATGCCATTTAATCCTTGAAATCATGCTTGAACTCAATTGGTCATTTGCTAAGTTAAAAATCAGAAATTGCCCTTTCTCACTCAAAACCCTAATTTTGACCATTTTGCCCTTTTGATGATTTGATCAAATTTCTTGAGGAGTTGTAATCCAAACTTGATAAAATGGTATATATGAGTCTAAAATGTTGATGTGGATAAAAAATTATGAAGTTTGACTGTAAATTGGCCATGGTTGACTTTTTCCCCAATACAATTGATTTTTAGGTCAACTGTCCAATTGACTGATCAAAAATGTGGTTCAAGGCTTGAAACTTATCATGAGCAATCTTAGGGGTCCAAAATGATGTATGAAAGTCATATGAAGCATTGGTGGTCCAAAAATCCTTGTGCAAACTCAAACCCTAATTTTGGGTTATCAGTGCAAGATGAGATGTCTTGAGCTGACCAAACCCTAATCTTATCTTGAGTCAAAGAAGTCTTGTGAGAAAAGTCTTAATAAATGAGAGGGAAAATTTTGGGGTACAACAGCTGCCCCTGTTCAATCTTCTTGAACCTGAAGAGTTAGATTGGTGAGCTTTGTCGTTCGTGACTCGAGGGTAAAAGATGATTAGACACTAGAGTGCCCGTAAATTTGCACTCGACAAAGTGTAGTTGAGGAAATGGGCTTAAAGGTGCCATTTGGAGAGGTGATAGAATCTTGTTGAGGAGATGGGCTTGTAGATGCCATCCAAGGATGTTTATTGAATTACAACTTGCAAGCTGAAAGAATGAGTATCAGAATGATGTCCGTGTCTGGAGTGTATCTGAGTTGTATCTATACTTGAAGTCTGAATAAGTATCAGAATGGCATCCGTGTCTGGAGCGTATATGAACTTTGGAAATCTGAATGAGTAACAGAATGGAAACCGTGTCTGGAGCGCATCTGAACTGTATCTGAAAGCTGAACCTGAATGAGTAACAGAATGGCAACCGTGTCTAGAGCGTATCTGTACCGTATTTGAAAGATGGATCTGAATGAGTAACAGAATGGCAACCGTAACTGGAGCGTATTTGTACTGTATCTAAAAGATGGATCTGAATGAATAACAGAATGGCAACCGCGTCTGGAGTGTATATGTACTATATCTGATAGTTAAACTCTGAATGAGTAACATAATGGCTTCCGTGTCTGGAGTGTATTTGTATTGTATCATGATTGCACATTTTTTAACGGTAGCTGTTAATCTTATCCTGAAAAGGGTAAAATGTTAGCTGGAACACAAAATTATGTTGCATGAAATGTATGATGCAATATACGTGTTTTATCAATGTTTATGATATGCGGATGCAATGTATGCGCATGTAAGCTGATTCGCTGTATTACTGAGGAAAATAAATCATTGACTGCTGCTGAGGATATGTGGATTCTTCATGTCTTGAAGTTGGAGTAATTGACAAAAATTCTGTTGTGAGAAATGCCATATACTGCTTGAGTAATCTTCTTGGGGAATTCGGAGAATTTTGATGACTTCTACTGGGGATTTAACAAAAGGAATCTTCGTCTGTTGGGGAACAAAGAAAACTCTGTGGGGAAAAGGTTTATTCCTGTTTGGAAAAAGTTCAGGAGTTTCGGTCGTCTGTCACCCTACTGGGGAGTTTTGCCTAGGTTAGGGAGTAACAGAAGTTAACTGTTATCCGGTTGATTTTCAGGCTTCAAGGCAACTTACTGGGGAATTTGGAGAAACTGGATGGTTTCCACTGGGGATTAATAGCTTGAAATTTCAGATCCACTGGGGATCTTAATGACGTACTGTAGGGATTGCTCATGGAATAGCCTAAATACATTTTCCTATTCTTTCAACCTGTTAGTAATTGTTCTTTTCCATTTTGTTTATTTGTAAACAGTAATTATATTCAAATGCATATGTTCATTAATGAATCATTGGACGTTTTTGCAAATAAAACACAAGTGTAAAGAAAAAGGCAAATAGTTTTCTGTACTTTAAAGAGATATCTTTGTATTCACTTTGAATAAGTATTTTGTGCAAAGGAGACAAACATCCTAGTAAGAGTATGGTGTCATAAAAATAAGAAAAATTTATACAAAGAAAGATAGCTATGTGCGATAATCCCATGGGATTCCCATTCTGCTATAGCCTCCGTATCTCTGAATATCTTGTTTATTCGTTGCCTCGTCCGAAGATGATTGAATTGATCAGAAGTTCAGAGTTTATCTGTGAAGAGATTGAAGTCGTCCTTAAATTGATCCAACGAGACATAGTCATACGCTTTAATTCTCTAACTTTTGCCTGGACCGCCCTTTCGGGTTTTCAGTCCACCAGGAAACCCTTTTTTTGCCCAAGTTGCCCTTTTGGGTTTTCAACTTGACGGGTGTACAGATTTTTTTTTATTTTATCCCTAATTTTTGCCCGAACCTTTTGGTTCGTCGGGATGCCATTGTTTTTCCTAGGTGTGTCAACCTAGCGGGTCTCTTATGCGTAGTATCTTTTGACTATGTCTGTGTTCGCAGGTCGTCACTGTCCATGGTGGCTAAGATCATTGCCCCACCGGAGAAGATGTTCTGAATTACAAATGTTCCTTCATAGGTAGGAGTCCATTTACCCCTGGGATCACTTTGAGCAAAATAATTCGTTTGATCACTAAATCTCCAACTTGATATACTTGGCGTCTGACTTTCTTATTGAAGGCCTTGATCATCCATTTTTTATACATTTGACCATGGAAAACAGCAGTAAGCCTCTTTTCATCAATTAAGTTTAGTTGATCAAGCCGGGTCTGGATCCAATGGTCTTCACTCAAACCTGCATCCTTCATAATTCTCAATGAGGGGATTTGAACCTCGATAGGCAAGACAGCCTCCATGCCATAAACCAAAGAATAGGGTATTTCCCCAGTTGATGTGCGAGCCGTGGTACGGTATCCGTGGAGAGAAAACGGTAGCATTTCATGCCAGTCCTTGTAGGTGACTGTCATTTTCTGTATGATCTTTTTAATGTTTTTATTAGCAGCTTCGACTGCACCATTCATCTTTGGCCGATAGGGGGGTGAATTGTGATGTTGAATCTTGAACTGCTCACACAAGGCGGTGATCATAGTATTGTTAAGGTTCATACCGTTATCAGTGATGATCCTTTCTGGGATACTGTACCGGCAAATAAGATTCTACTTGATGAAGCGGGAAACAACATTCTTAGTAACGGATGCGAAGGAAGCTGCTTCGACCCACTTTGTGAAATAGTCAATGGCCACTAGAATGAAGCGGTGTCCATTGGAGGCTGTAGGCTTGATCTCCCCAATCATATCGGTTCCCCACATAGCGAAGGGCCAAGGAGCTGTTAAGACATTTAGAGGAACCGAAGGCACGTGCACCTTGTCTGCATAGATTTGACACTTATGACAGGTCCGGGAGTGCTGATAGCAGTCTGCTTCCATGGTAGACCAATAATAGCCTTCCCGTAGGATTTTCCTCGCCATCGTATGCCCACTAGAGTGAGTGCCATAGGTACCTTCATGTAATTCAGCCATGATCTTTTCAGCTTCAAACTTATCCACACAATAGAGCAAAATAAAGTCATGATTACGTTTGTACAAGATGCCATTACTTAGGAAGAACTTAGCGGAGAATCTCCTTAGGAACTTTTTATCATTGATTGAAGCTCCTTCTGGATATTCTTGAGCCTCGAGATACCTTTTGACTTCATGAAACCAAGGTTGGTCCACTACTTCTTCAGTATTAATCTCATGACAGTGTGTTGGTTCATTCATTCGTTCGATAGTGATCTGGGGAGCCTCCTTATCCCAATTATGTTTAAACATAGATGA
This sequence comes from Vicia faba, assembly GCA_948472305.1. NCBI lineage: Eukaryota > Viridiplantae > Streptophyta > Magnoliopsida > Fabales > Fabaceae > Vicia > Vicia faba. The sequence goes on from OX451738.1 coordinate 1,186,606,818, forward strand.
CATTGTGGCTAGAGCATCTGCTAGCTGATTTTATTCTCGCGGAAAATGGTCGAAGGTAATCTGCTCGAAATGTGGTAACAATGTCAAAACATGTTCTTTGTAAGGGATAAGGTTTGGGTGCTTAGTGTCCCATTCTCCTTTGATCCGACTGATGACCAAAGCTGAATCTCCAAATACAACTAAAGATTTGATTCCCAAGTCTATGACAGCCTTGAGACCAAAGATACATGCTTCGTATTCCGCCATGTTGTTCGTACAGTTGAAGCAAAGTCTGGTAGTAAAGGGAGTATGACACCCTTTCGGAGATATGAGTACAGCGTCGATACCATTGCCAAGTGCATTGGATGCCCCATCAAAGAACAGGGTCCATCGGGATCCTTGTCCAAGTCCATCATATGGTCTGATTTCTTCACAGTTGTCTAATGTCATGATGTCCTCGTTCGGGAATTCAAACTTCATGGACTGATAATCTTCTACAGCTTGATGAGCAAGATAATCAACTAGTACGCTGCCCTTTATAGCTTTTTGGGTAGTGTACTGTATGTCATATTCTGTTAGGATCATCTACCATCTAGCTATCCTCCCAGATAGAGCAAGCTTCTCAAAGATGTACTTTGTCGAATCCATCTTAGATATCAGCAAAGTGGTATGAGTCAACATATACTGTCTTAGCCGGTGAGCAGCCCATACCAGAGCGCAGCAAGTTTTCTCGAGTAGTGAATATCTGGTTTCACAGTCGGTAAACTTTTTGCTCAGGTAGTAAATAGCATGCTCTTTTCGGCCAGACTCGTCATGCTGCCCCAATACACACCCCATTGAGTTTTCTAAAACGGTCAGATACATGATCATTAATCTTTCCTCGACTGGTGGCATCAAGACACGAGGCTCTTGTAAATACTCTTTGATTTTGTCAAAAGCAATCTGACATTCATCATTCCATCTAACTACCTGATCTTTCTTCAACAGTTTGAAGATTGGTTCACAAGTAGACGTTAGGTGAGAAATGAATCTGGCAATATAGTTTAGGCATCCCAAGAATCCTCTGACTTCCTTCTCAGTACGAGGAGCAGGCATTTCTTGTATTGCTTTGACCTTGACAGGATCAACCTCGATGCCTTTGTTGCTGACAATGAAACCTAAGAGTTTGTCGGACCAGACTCCGAATGTGCACTTGTTCGGGTTCAACCTTAGTTTGTACTCCTTCAATCTTACAAACAACTTTTGCAAGTGATCAAGGTGCTCGTCCTCAGTTTGTGATCAGGCTATCATATCATCTACATATACCTCTATCTCATGATGTATCATATCATGAAACAAAGCTACCATGGCGCGTTGATAGGTTGCCCTGACATTCTTCAGTCCGAATGGCATCACTTTGTAGCAGAACGTGCCCCATTGCGTGACAAATGTAGTTTTCTCCATGTCCTCAGGTGCCATTTTGATCTGGTTATAGCCTGAGAATCCGTCCATGAAAGAAAATACTTTATGTTGGGTCGTATTATCAACTAGGATGTCGATGTGGGGGAGTGGAAAATCATCTTTAGGGCTGGCCCTGTTTAAATCTCTATAATCCATGCACATCCTTACTTTACCGTCCTTTTTAGGCACGGGAACAATGTTGGCCACCCATTGAGGATAAGAAGTAACAGCCAGAAATCCAGCATTGAACTGTTTCATGAATTCCACTTTGATCTTCTCTGACATGTCAAGTCTCATGCGGCAGACTTTTTATTTCACTGGTGGACAGTCTTCTCTTGTGGGTAGACGATGTACCACGATGTCTGTATCGAGTCTTGGCATGTCTTTGTATGACCAGGCAAAGATCTTAACATAATCATGCAATAGCTGAATTAGAATCTCCTTGACACTCGGCTCTAAATTGGCACCCACTTTAATTTCCTTTTTATCTTCCTCGGTACCCAAGTTGATTGTATTCAACAGCTCCTCATGAGGCTGAATAGCTCTTTCCTCTTGTTGTAGTAGTCTGGCCAATTCCCCTGGCACTTCAAAATCTTCCTCACCTTCGTATTCGGCTTGGTAGATTAGATCTTCAGAGTCACTGAAGGCTATAGCAGTATCGTTACCCATGGGATCCAGAATGGAGGGGTACATGCATTTGTGAGTGTGGGTGTGTGTAAGGGTATAGCCATCTTTAAACAATAAAATGTAAAAGAAAGACAATAAGCACAAAATATTTATATGTGAAAAAGCGTCCATGATTCATTGAATGTCATATGAAGATGAAATAAAAACCCTTACAAATGGACCATTGTGCCTCGGGTAAGACACAAGGTTTTTAAAGTGCGGATTGTTCGTGAATATTACAAGTCCAACAGAAATGTAAAAGATAAATTACTGAGAGATGAAAGTTATTGGGACAAAGTCTCTAGATTCCCAGTTGTGAGGTCCTCCATTGGCAGTAGGAGATATCCAATCTTCCAAGCTGCCATCTGTTGTACCCCAAAATTTGCCCTCCCATATTCTTCAAAGATTTGCCAAGTCAAGCTTCAAATCTCCCCAAGGGTTGCACAGTGCAAGGGCCTCATAAACAGTCAAGATTAGGGTTTTTGTTCTGATCAAGAAAATGAAGTTTCCAAAGGTCCAATCAAGTCTCACATGCCTACAAATATGGTCAAGCATCCTCATACCAAGTTTCAAGACTTTCAGCACAAAATTGCACAGTCAAAACCCTAATTGCACTACAGTCAACTGTAGGGGCAAAATGGTCATTTGACAGTCAAAAGTTCAAATTTTTGGTCAACATCTCATTTTGAAGCCACAAACATCATTTGATCAATGCTTGATCATGATTCTCAAAGCTTGGCTCAAAAATCATCAAGATGCAAAAGTTTCCTTATTTGGACAGCTGAAAAAGTCAACTGTAAATTGACCAGGGCATAACTTTCACATGGATTATCAGAAAAAATTCCATCCAAAGCTCATTTTTAAGAGAAAGACATTTCCTACAACTCATCTTCATACTTCAAGTCCAAGAAATGCTCTCACAAAAAGTTATCAATTTCAACATTATAGGTCATTTTCAAAAGTCAACAAAAAGGGACTTTAAGTCAAAGACCATAACTTGAGATTGGTAAATCAAAATGACATGGGACCAAATACATTGGTTAGAGGACTCAAAGACCTTTCCAAAATGTCCAAGAACATGAGCAAAGCTTAAAAATTGAGCCAGTTATGCCTTGTGGAAGTTGGGAAATTTTTGGATATTTTGAAAAGTCAACATTGATTCAAATGACCTAAAATTGCTAATGGGCCCATTTTTCTTCCACAATTCATTATCCCAAGCATGCACACGACCATTTGGCCCAAAGGGAAGTTTTTCTCCATTTTTATTTATTTATTTGAATTTTTTATTATTAATAATTCATTTAATCAAATAAAATACATGAAAAATATAAAACCAATGAAATAAAATCTTTTTGTGCATAATATATCTTCAAAAATTCGTGCATGACCAGATATGGAAGGAATTGGATTGATTAGATATGGTTTGTACAAAAATAGCATGAAAAAAGATTTGAAAATCATGGGGAACAAATCAAATATTGCATTCATTAATTCATGGATTCTAATCAAGTTTTTCAACCCTAATTGGTTCAATACATAAGCCTGATCAAACCCTTGTGCTCAAAAACCTCTAAGCTGCGCAAGAACCTGGAAATAAAACACACACTTTTTCTTAAAAATCTCAATTCTGAAAACACTTGTGCAGGACGATTCAAGGCGAAATTTTTATCCCATCACCTTCCTAAAGCTTCAAGGAAGGGTTTCTGATCAAAATCATCCATCATAACTTCAAGAATTGGTAAAACGAACAGGACCTGTACCGAAAAATTTTCACACTCTTGCATCTCAATTCATGCGCTTTTTGCACTTTTTAACATATGATTTACATTCCTTATGCGATTCTGATGCTAACCATGTGGTTTAATTTCGTTTTCATGCCTTATATGAGGATTTGCCATTAGAGATATCTAGGGTTCCAAGGTTTTTTAATTTAGGCGTTTTCCATTCCTGTAAAATTGAGACATAACAATGCCATGAACGAAATCAGCAGGTTGGGACGAAGAGATTGAGACCATCGCGCCAAATTTCTGAGGTCACATGGCCTAATCGCTATTATTAAAATCAGCATATTTTGAGGGGGTTCAAAACCCCCGTTAAATGTTTGTTAATTTGTTTCAGGAAATCACCAACGAAGAAGACGCTTAGGTGGCGAGGTCTGACTGGTTTATTTGAATTTTTGCGCGCAAAATCCACTAACGCGTTGTTTCATATTATAATATTTGTTGGTTATCTAATATATTGAAAGCGCGTTTGGAGCAGTTGGCAAGGCATTGGAGTGGTGACATTCAGGACCTGGGTTCGATCCCAGGTCCCCACTCTTTCCTATTATTTTTCTTTCAACCATTATCCTATGCAGGTTTACTATGAAGGAACACCATGTATCCACAAGATCTGGCTTGCCACGCATGCACTAAGATCAATCCAAAGGACGTGATTTGAAGACCATCATGAATATTAGTCAATGGAGGTACATGCTGGCGCAAAAGTCAATAAGGCCAATGGTTGATGGGCCTGAATTACTAAGGCTTCACCCTCCAATTTGGGGCAGACCCCCTAGGTTTGCATGTTTTTTTACTTTCTTTATTTTTTTTTATTATTTATACTTCTTTTTATTATTGTTTTATTAATTAATTTTATTATTTTCATAAATATAAAAAATACCATAAAAAAATCAGAAAGAAGAAAAAAAAATAATAAATATTTTATTTTAGTGTTTTCATAAATAAATTTGCATGTAAATTAATTAGTTTTAAATTAGGGTTCAATTTAATATTTTCATAATAAAAATCTAAAAAACATAGAACTAGGGTTTAATTAATTTTTTATCTTTTTTTATTTCTTCCATAATAATTAAATAATTAAATATTTACTTTTATAATTAAATTGCATCTAAATAATTAGGTTTAATTTTAGGGTAAAACTTTAATCCTTTTTTAATAAATTAAAAGCAACTAGAATTAGGGTTAGCATTTATCTTAATTAATTCTTTTTTCATTAAAAATCCCAAAAATCATAAAATACCAAAAAAACAATTTCCTTTCTTTTTTTAATTGATTAATGTCACCATTTAATTTAATTTTGCAAAAAGGGTCCAACGCCCTCGTTTTTAATTCTTATTAATTCGCATATTTATTTTATTTCGTTTAAATATTTATGTATCTCTCCCAAAGCCATGTAATTAATTTCTCGCACTTTTAATTCTTTATTTTCTTTAAGTCTTTATTTTTCTGTCAAATCGGGTTCGAGAAATTTTGGCGATGTGGACCCGCGCCTTTTGTAATAGCTTAGAATTTTTACTTTCCCGCAATATTTTTAACTGTTAAATCAAGGCATTAAAGAATGTATGGATAAAATAAAAACAAACGTTAGATCACCATGACATGACAAAAGACCAAAACAAATGAAAACGACACACGAATCACACACACCACCCCTAGGGTACGCCTCACTGTTGCCTTGCCTCGAAAGGTGATCGTCGAGTAGAGGATGTCTTAGTAAGTCCTCATGATCCGGGAATCTGGCATGAGGGTAGCTTCTAAGGTGTCTTCCCATTGCTCTGGTGATCACCATGTCCCGAACCTCGAATTGACCCGAACACCTCCAACGGTGGTGCTACCTACCTCTCAATGGTGGGATGGCACTACTTTAAAGGACATTTACACAGACGAATTCCTTAGGGTAGGTAGACGACTCTAGATACTTGCTCTAATTTCAAAACAAATTCAAAAAATACTTTTCACACCAACACATTTTCAAAAAGCTTTCGAAAGCAATTTTTCAAACACTCTTGAGGACCGATACAAGAGTCGAACTGAAATTTTCAAAGAAACTTTTTAAAACCCACAATTGAAAAGCAAGCAAACCATTTTGAAAACACAAATGAGCAAGTATCTAAGAGCCCATGGATAACCATGGATAGAAAGGGTGCTAACACCTTCCCTTTCTATAACCTACCTCCCGAACCGAGAGCAATCTCTTTAAGGAATTTTTCTGTGCTTTTGTCCTTTCCATTTGGAGAAAATAAAAGACGGTGGCGACTCTTGCTTCCGCGACATTTCGCGAACCAGCTTTAAACAGTCAGTTCCAGATCCACCGATCACAGAACTGGCGACTCTACTGGGGATTTAACTTAAAGTGAGGTGTACCTTAGGGTTAGTTCATAACTGTGTTTTCAATTGTATTGCTTTGCTTGCTTTAAATTGTGGGACTGTCTTGGGAGTTCTATAGATCCTAACCCGGATCTGGGGGATACCTTCTTAGAAAGTAGCAACAAGACTGTGAGGGAACTTTGCGGGGTATACCGACATGGTTGAAACAGTCTGCTACGTTGATGTGGCACTTCGGTGTGTACCAGTAACCCTTGAGTTCAGTCAAGGAGAGTACGGGGCCTCCGCGTGGTGTCGTGAAGCATCAACAGACCTTAGGAACCTTAATTGAACTATCTTGGCCTCTTTAGGGTAGTGAGATAACTGACTTTGGTGCAGTCCGAGGTTGGTTGATACTCGATACTACACTCAATTGAGGGTTGCTTTCCTGGAATATTTCGGTCGCCAGTTTAGTGGCTAAATCGAAACGATGAACAATGAAAGCAATCCCGTGATATTGGGACCCTTAGAACCCGGTTACTTCTAATAGGACAGGTTGAGCCCACCAACTTCAAGAGGGTACTACCCAGACCCCATGTTGGCCTTGAACTCTAAGGGCTTTCTCTTGTGTGACTTGTGTGCCTTCGTACTTGACTACTTGCATGTTTTATCTGACACATGAACTATTTGCAGGTTTTGTTTTAGTCCTTAATTGGGACCCATGACAGAGCTTACTAAGTTTCTTGCAGGTTTTGGTTTGCAGTCCCCAATTGGGACTCATAGCAGGGTTACTCACACTACCCCATGCATACCATAACATCATACCATTGCATACATCCTAACCCATTTCAAGGATCTCAAGGGCTTGTGATGCAGGTCATGATAAATCAAACATCTAGCAAGGGGCAAAGAGGATTTATTTTCCTCTAAGCCAAGGTTGTCAGGGGCTATGACCCACTGGATATGGTGAGCCTTTGACCCTTGAAGAAGGACTCTCTACAACAGGAAGTTCCTTCAATCAAGCTACAAAATGCAAACTCTAACAATTTTCTTGTTTACCCCGCGAGGTCCTTGAAAACATTGCATGCATGTCATACACATCATTACATAACAGGTATCTTTGTTGCAGGTCACTTACCTTTCTCGCTGTTTATTTCAGCAATGGCCTTCCAACCAGATAACCAGGACCTTCTCGCTCAAGAGACTCAGTTCAGGGAAATCCTCCTGAATCTATCCAAGGGGCAGGAAGAGCTAAGGACACTTCTCATGGAGACTTTTGTCAGGAACAGTGCTGAGGATGAAAGGCTGAAACACCTACAAGCTGAGGTGGATGCATTGAAGGTCCAGATGCTGGGGCAGGTGACTTCCATTCAAGGGTTAGCTCAAAGACAAGATGAGCTCTGGTTTCTCGTCAACCAACTGCTTCAGGGTAACCAACTGGGGCAAAAGTCTAAGGGCAAAAAGCCAGTCATCGTTCAACCACCTTTGAGACAAGGAGGTAAGGGGAGAGCTCCTCAGATGGCTCCAGTGTCACAAATTCAACATCACAACCAACAAAAGAGCGAGAGGAGGCAGTTCACTCGGCTCAGCATGACCTTATCCCAGATATTGCCACAGTTGCTGGAGACCAAGATGGTAACTCTAAAAGAGGCTCCGAAGTTTCAAAATACAACGTCACCAAAGTATAACCCCAACGCTCTCTGCGCTTATCATTCTGATAGCCCGGGGCATGCTACAGAGGATTGTTGGACTTTGAAGAATAAGATTCAGGACCTGATTGATGAAGGAGCACTGGAATTCACACAAGATGGTCAGGCTGAATTTTTCTACCATCCCTCCAAGGCTCACCATTTGAAGTGACAAGCTCTGAGACTAGGAAACTTTTATTCATTCGAATGTTCAAGTTGTGTTGTGCTTTGATTGTTCAAACATTTACTCATGTTAAACATTGTTATTTCATTAATGCATCGCATGTGTCTGTTCTGAAACCATATATTCGTATTCACTAAATGCAAATTATTTTCATATTTTTTCTGATGTCAACTCTTGATCTAAAATTCTAAAGCCTCTTGAGGGAGGATGACAAAAACGATACCACGATATACAGTATGCTTTTGAACAGACCCCGCTGATGAGGTACAGGCATTGTTTCAATCCCTAAACACTGGAGTTATAAGGATGATAATCCCTCGTCAACCCCTCTGAGCCAAAGAAGTAGGAGTTTTTCTTTTTATTTAAAACCCTTAATCATAACCTGGGGCAGGGTAGTCTCTCAGTTGATCCAAGTGCATAACGAATGGCACCAAAGAGATCCTTACGAAAAAAAAGATAGTGATGGTTCCGAATAATCAATAAAGAAAGGCAGTCATTATCTCAAAAAATAAGAAACCCATTAAGTCAAAACCCATGAAGGAGACTTATAAAACTGGGGCATCCCGCTGACTGTAATTCCAAAAAAGGAAACAATTCAGGCAAAAAAAAAAAAGAAAGGGATAACAAAAAAAATCAGACAAGAAAGAGGTCTTACCAACCCTCAACAAGAAAGGAATGACTGCCTATTCAAAATAAGTTATCAACATCCGAATCATCACCGGAAAATCAGAGCAAAGACTCAAACAAGGTCTAACGCACGATCAGCTGAGTTTAGGTTTGGAGAACATCACGAAGAGCGGGTGGGTACAAATAAGATTTGAGCCTTTATCCTTTGTTTCTTAAACCGTGAACCAGGCCACGTTATAACCCTTAAAAGTCCTAGCTGAAGCATGGGTTAGTTCGAAAGCATGTTGTTACGAAAGGTATCCTGACTCCTTAAGGCTCACGGTAAAATACGGAGTTGACATCACGTTTTACAAACATTCATTTGTTTTATGAAAAAGAATGCATTTTCAAAATCTTCAAGACAGACATAGGCTTTGCATTTTTAACATAACTTTGTTTGCATATGACTTTTTGTTTGAACAGCAGGAAAATTCACACGATGAATACCTAGTGAACAAAAGCATTTCCAATCAAGGGGCATAACATGATCATTGTCCATCATCTGGGGCAGTCCAATCAAGATTCGGAGAATCTCTCAAGGGCCAAATAGCCTGGGGCAAATCTCTGCCTGAGTCACTGGGGGCATTCCAACAACGAATCTTGCCTGATCAAACACCTTCCGGTGGCATGACAAAACACTTCTAACAGGGGCAACTCCCTACCTTCTGAAAGCACGGACATAGTCGAAAAAAATACTGCGCATAATCAAAGACCCGCTAGGTTGACATACCTAGGCAAAAATAAGGGCTTCCCGGCGAACCAAAAGGGTTCGGGCAAAATGAAGGGATGAAATGAAAAATCTGTACACCCGGCAAGTCGAAAACCTGAAAAGGCGGCTTGGGCAAAAATGGGTATCCCGGTGGACTGTAAACCCGAAAGAGCGGTCCAGGAAAAAGTTAGGAATCAAAAGCGTACGACTATGTCCCGGCATCTCGTCACTGGCCTATCAAAAGAAGAGTTTGGCCATCAACAACTATCAAGCACCTCCACAGGTCATCCTCCCCCACCTCAGAAACAGGGGCAATAAAGAGTCGTCTAAGCAATCTAATTGTTCTATCCACTAAGGTACCAAGGTAGGTTCAGCCGAAGAACATAACCAGACACCTTAATTCCCCAGAGAGTGAACCAGCAAGTCAACATACTCTCCTCAAGCAAAACTACTATCAAACCTTAAGGAAGTTGGGTATCCTCCAGCAGATCTCAACATTCTCCAGCAGTATATACGCATCCCTAACAAGCATCCCCGGCAGTCTTAGCCTAAAGATTGTTCCCCGGCGGTATACCTGCGTTCAGTGGAGTCATCTTCCCGAAACAGTTCAAAACTTCCCCAGGAAATTCCAATCCAGTTTCCCCAGGAAAGTTGGAATTCATCTCCCCAAGCAGTAAGCTTATCCCCAGTAGATTCTGGAAGCTTATCCTCGCAGAGCACGAACGCGTCGTCCGGCTTTATTCAAAGAGTTATTTCCTTAACAGGATATAACTGGGTTATCCTCAGCCAAAAGCCACGGAAAGGTCGTCGTCAATACAGTTCTTTCTTATCCCCAGCGAAGTCTATTAACACTTCCAGTACAGCAAAGATATCCCCAGCAAATTATTATCAACTCGGCAAAGTATCTCTCTCCCCACAGAGTATTGTTTCCCAGCAAGATCGTTAGAGTACTTTTCCTCCGCAGAGTTATTCCATTCGCCAAGTTTATTCCCCAACGGAGTTATCTTCTCCTACCGGTATTCTTGCAGTTATCATCCCCAGCAGGAGTAAAAGCTTATTCTTCAATATCAGCCCAGGAGTGACTCCCCGGCACCCGTCAAGGATTTACATTCCTAGACGAAAGCATACATAAACATCACATACATCATTATAGCATGCATGTACGCATCATATCATACAAATCTCATTTATGTTGAGAACATCATTGCTTGGTCCATATCATGCATGGCATATGACTGACCTCTACCTTTCAGGAAAGATGCAGTTAAATTCTCAATCATATTTCAAGACCTAGACCGGTTCAGTTAACCGACTCCAAAGATTTCTTATCCAGTCCAAGGCCTTCTCTAGTCCAGCTAAATCGACTCCCAACAGATTTGTCTGATGAAGACTCAGTAGAAGTTACCAGGTTTTTCTCAAACGTTCGCTTTTGAGATTATAATTTCCTATGGTTCTCTCCCCGACGGTGCGTGAGATGATAATTCCATTCCAGGTTTTTCTCAAACGTTCGCTTTTGAGATTATAATTTCCTATGGTTCTCTCCCCGACGGTGCGTGAGATGATAATTCCATTCCAGGTTTTTCTCAAACGTTCACTTTTGAGATTATAATTTCCTATGGTTCTCTCCCCGACGGTGCGTGAGATGATAATTCCATTCCAGGTTTTTCTCAAACGTTCGCTTTTGAGATTATAATTTCCTATGGTTCTCTCCCCGACGGTGCGTGAGATGATAATTCCATTCCAGGTTTTTCTCAAACGTTCGCTTTTGAGATTATAATTTCCTATGGTTCTCTCCCCGACGGTGCGTGAGATGATAATTCCATTCCAGGTTTTTCTCAAACGTTCGCTTTTGAGATTATAATTTCCTATGGTTCTCTCCCCGACGGTGCGTGAGATGATAATTCCATTCCAGGTTTTTCTCAAACGTTCGCTTTTGAGATTATAATTTCCTATGGTTCTCTCCCCGACGGTGCGTGAGATGATAATTCCATTCCAGGTTTTTCTCAAACGTTCGCTTTTGAGATTATAATTTCCTATGGTTCTCTCCCCGACGGTGCGTGAGATGATAATTCCATTCCAGGTTTTTCTCAGACATCCGTTTTTGAGATTATAATTTCCTATGGTTCTCTCCCCGACGGTGCGTGAGATGTTAATTCCATCCCAGGTTTTTCTCAGGCATCCGCTTTTGAGATTATAATTGCCTATTGGTTCTCTTCCCGATCTTGCGGAGGTGGTAATCCCAAGATTTTGCTCAATGATTGCTGTTAAGGTTAAAGTCACCCAAGGTTCTCCTATCGTTCATGCTGAGGTAGCAACCACCCCTGGTTTATTCATCATCTTTTGAAGATCCAGATCCAGCTCCTGTAACCAGTCAGGACACATCTATACCAAGCATCTGAAGACCAACTCCTGCAACATGTCAGGTATTCATTTTTCTTTTGCAGGTATGCAAGTTCTCGCTAAGGAATCTCTTACGCGATCAACATCCAGATGGAATATATAAGCCCATCATCCTATTCATCAATCTCCAAATGGCATCTATAAGCCCATTCCATCATCACACTGCTACTATGTGAGCGCAAATTTCTGGGCACTCTAGTGTTCAATCATCTTCTACCCTCGGATTACGAAAGGCACATCAGCCAATCTGCATCCTCAGGTCTAAGAAGATTGAACAGGGGCAACTGTTGTACCCCAAAATTTGCCCTCCCATATTCTTCAAAGATTTGCCAAGTCAAGCTTCAAATCTCCCCAAGGGTTGCACAGTGCAAGGGCCTCATAAACAGTCAAGATTAGGGTTTTTGTTCTGATCAAGAAAATGAAGTTTCCAAAGGTCCAATCAAGTCTCACATGCCTACAAATATGGTCAAGCATCCTCATACCAAGTTTCAAGACTATCAGCACAAAATTGCACAGTCAAAACCCTAACTGCACTACAGTCAACTGTAGGGGCAAAATGGTCATTTGACAGTCAAAAGTTCAAATTTTTGGTCAACATCTCATTTTGAAGCCACAAACATCATTTGATCAATGCTTGATCATGATTCTCAAAGCTTGGCTCAAAAATCATCAAGATGCAAAAGTTTCCTTATTTTGACAGTTGAAAAAGTCAACTGTAAATTAACCAGGGCATAACTTTCACATGGATTATCAGAAAAATTCCATCCAAAGCTCATTTTTAAGAGAAAGACATTTCCTACAACTCATCTTCATACTTCAAGTCCAAGAAATGCTCTCACAAAAAGTTATCAATTTCAACATTATAGGTCATTTTCAAAAGTCAACAAAAAGGGACTTTAAGTCAAAGACCATAACTTGAGATTGGTAAATCAAAATGACATGGTACCAAAGACATTGGTTAGAGGACTCAAAGACCTTTCCAAAATGTCCAAGAACATGAGCAAAGCTTAAACATTGAGCCAGTTATGCCTTGTGGAAGTTGGGAAATTTTTGGATACTTTGAAAAGTCAACATTGATTCAAATGACCTAAAATTGCTAATGGGCCCATTTTTCTTCCACAATTCATTATCCCAAGCATGCACACGACCATTTGGCCCAAAGGGAAGTTTTTCTCCATTTTTATTTATTTATTTGAATTTTTTATTATTAATAATTCATTTAATCAAATAAAATACATGAAAAATATAAAACCAATGAAATAAAATCTTTTTGTGCATAATATATCTTCAAAAATTCGTGCATGACCAGATATGGAAGGAATTGGATTGATTAGATATGGTTTGTACAAAAATAGCATGAAAAAAGATTTGAAAATCATGGGGAACAAATCAAATATTGCATTCATTAATTCATGGATTCTAATCAAGTTTTTCAACCCTAATTGGTTCAATACATAAGCCTGATCAAACCCTTGTGCTCAAAAACCTCTAAGCTGCGCAAGAACCTGGAAATAAAACACACACTTTTTCTTAAAAATCTCAATTCTGAAAACACTTGTGCAGGACGATTCAAGGCGAAATTTTTATCCCATCACCTTCCTAAAGCTTCAAGGAAGGGTTTCTGATCAAAATCATCCATCATAACTTCAAGAATTGGTAAAACGAACAGGACCTGTACCGAAAAATTTTCACACTCTTGCATCTCAATTCATGCGCTTTTTGCACTTTTTAACATATGATTTACATTCCTTATGCGATTCTGATGCTAACCATGTGGTTTAATTTCGTTTTCATGCCTTATATGAGGATTTGCCATTAGAGATATCTAGGGTTCCAAGGTTTTTTAATTTAGGCGTTTTCCATTCCTGTAAAATTGAGACATAACAATGCCATGAACGAAATCAGCAGGTTGGGACGAAGAGATTGAGACCATCGCGCCAAATTTCTGAGGTCACATGGCCTAATCGCTATTATTAAAATCAGCATATTTTGAGGGGGTTCAAAACCCCCGTTAAATGTTTGTTAATTTGTTTCAGGAAATCACCAACGAAGAAGACGCTTAGGTGGCGAGGTCTGACTGGTTTATTTGAATTTTTGCGCGCAAAATCCACTAACGCGTTGTTTCATATTATAATATTTGTTGGTTATCTAATATATTGAAAGCGCGTTTGGAGCAGTTGGCAAGGCATTGGAGTGGTGACATTCAGGACCTGGGTTCGATCCCAGGTCCCCACTCTTTCCTATTATTTTTCTTTCAACCATTATCCTATGCAGGTTTACTATGAAGGAACACCATGTATCCACAAGATCTGGCTTGCCACGCATGCACTAAGATCAATCCAAAGGACGTGATTTGAAGACCATCATGAATATTAGTCAAGGGAGGTACATGTTGGCGCAAAAGTCAATAAGGCCAATGGTTGATGGGCCTGAATTACTAAGTCTTCACCCTCCAATTTGGGGCAGACCCCCTAGGTTTGCATGTTTTTTTACTTTCTTTATTTTTTTTTTATTATTTATACTTCTTTTTATTATTGTTTTATTAATTAATTTTATTATTTTCATAAATATAAAAAATACCATAAAAAAATCAGAAAGAAGAAAAAAAAATTTATTTTAGTGTTTTCATAAATAAATTTGCATGTAAATTAATTAGTTTTAAATTAGGGTTCAATTTAATATTTTCATAATAAAAATCTAAAAAACATAGAACTAGGGTTTAATTAATTTTTTATCTTTTTTTATTTCTTCCATAATAATTAAATAATTAAATATTTACTTTTATAATTAAATTGCATCTAAATAATTAGGTTTAATTTTAGGGTAAAACTTTAATCCTTTTTTAATAAATTAAAAGCAACTAGAATTAGGGTTAGCATTTATCTTAATTAATTCTTTTTTCATTAAAAATCCCAAAAATCATAAAATACCAAAAAAACAATTTCCTTTCTTTTTTTAATTGATTAATGTCACCATTTAATTTAATTTTGCAAAAAGGGTCCAACGCCCTCGTTTTTAATTCTTATTAATTCGCATATTTATTTTATTTCGTTTAAATATTTATGTATCTCTCCCAAAGCCATGTAATTAATTTCTCGCACTTTTAATTCTTTATTTTCTTTAAGTCTTTATTTTCTGTCAAATCGGGTTCGAGAAATTTTGGCGATGTGGACCCGCGCCTTTTGTAATAGCTTAGAATTTTTACTTTCCCGCAATATTTTTAACTGTTAAATCAAGGCATGAAAGAATGTATGGATAAAATAAAAACAAACGTTAGATCACCATGACATGATAAAAGACCAAAACAAATGAAAACAACACACGAATCACACACACCACCCCTAGGGTACGCCTCACTGTTGCCTTGCCTCGAAAGGTGATCGTCGAGTAGAGGATGTCTTAGTAAGTCCTCATGATCCGGGAACCTGGCATGAGGGTAGCTTCTAAGGTGTCTTCCCATTGCTCTGGTGATCACCATGTCCCAAACCTCGAATTGACCCGAACACCTCCAACGGTGGTGCTACCTACCTCTCAATGGTGGGATGGCACTACTTTAAAGGACATTTACACAGACGAATTCCTTAGGGTAGGTAGACGACTCTAGATACTTGCTCTAATTTCAAAACAAATTCAAAAAATACTTTTCACACCAACACATTTTCAAAAAGCTTTCGAAAGCAATTTTTCAAACACTCTTGAGGACCGATACAAGAGTCGAACTGAAATTTTCAAAGAAACTTTTTAAAACCCACAATTGAAAAGCAAGCAAACCATTTTGAAAACACAAATGAGCAAGTATCTAAGAGCCCGTGGATAACCATGGATAGAAAGGGTGCTAACACCTTCCCTTTCTATAACCTACCTCCCGAACCGAGAGCAATCTCTTTAAGGAATTTTTCTGTGCTTTTGTCCTTTCCATTTGGAGAAAATAAAAGACGGTGGCGACTCTTGCTTCCGCGACATTTCGCGAACCAGCTTTAAACAGTCAGTTCCAGATCCACCGATCACACCATCCTCTTCATTGTCTTCTACTACGTTGACCTCCCGGTTACTAATCTTCAAAGGTGGCCCTCCGGCATGGGCCCGGCGCATAGCCTTCTGAGAGGTTGAAGTAAACCCCAAGCCAAACTTGTATGATTTGTACGGAATGTCTGGAAGCTGCCCCCAGATGGTGCATCCACCCTCCTCTATTACTGCCTTTGCGTCCTTTAGAGATGACATCCGAAGTGGAGGTCTTGTGATCTTGGGAATCGAGGATATTTCCTTGGTTGCCGCTATTTCTTGAGAGACCTCCTCGAAATGTTGAAAAGGAGTTTCAATGAACTTGCCATCCAACTCGACATATCGGAAAGAATTCAGATGACTAATCATGTACTCCTCCTCCCCGTGGACAGTTATGATCTTTCCTTGGACCGGGTACTTCAGCATCTGATGCAATGTGGAGGTGACAACACCGGTATTGTGGATCCAAGGCCGTCCTAACAGACAAGAGTAAGAGGAACGGATGTCCATCACATAGAAGGTTGAATTGAAAGTCTAAGTTCCCACATTTATCGGGATGTCCACCTCCCCATGGACCATCCTCTTCGAGCCATCAAATGCTCTCACAATCATGTTATTGGGTTTCAACGTCAGCCCTTCACAATCCAATCTATCAAGAGCTTTCTTTGGTAAGACGTTCAAGGATGAACCAGTGTCTACCAAGACATGGGCTAGGGTTGTTCCTCTACACTCCACAGAGACATGCAATGCCTCGTTGTGATTTCTCCCTTTGAGTGTCAAGTCAGCATCAGAGAAGCCTAGGCCATTATCAGCTGTCAAACTGGCCACACAATCTTGGAACTAGTCAGCAGACGTCTCTTGTGGCACATGAGCTGTCTTCAGAAATTTTACCAGAGCTTTCGCATGTGCCTCAGAGCACAACAACAATGATAGCAAGGAGATCTTGTAAGGGGTTTGCCCCAACTGTTTAACCACATCATAATCACTCTTCTTTGTTATCCTCAGGATCTCTTCCATTTCCTTCTTGGATGTTTCAGGGATAGCTAGTGATTGAGCCTTCGTCCGGACAGGATCCTCTTGAATGCTTTTTCCTCTATTCTCAGCAGTAGAAGTACTGGTAGGGATAGGGATTGTGTTGTCTTTGTCGGTAAGTACGCTTGCAGGTATAATCACTGGTGTAGAGGTAATCTTCGGAATGGCCACGGGTCCAAAAACTGCCTTTGGAGGGGCAATCTCTGGAGAGAAGATTCTACCACTACGGGTAATCTTGCTAGTTCCGGCAATATTACTGATGTCAGAATTTTCTTCTTCGGAGCTCTCTTCTTCGGCAGTCAGTTCATCTTGTTTGATACCATGGTAGTAGATTTCTCCACCATAATTTCATGGTACTGTTTTATCTGACTTGTACGGGACCGGCCCGGGCATTGTGATCTTAAGTGGAGTAGTTTTTGGAGCAGGTGTAATCCTAACGGGTCTTTTAGGGGCCCTGGAAGGATTGGCGGAGATGGTTATGATAGAAATGCCTTTAACAGGAACCGGTAAAACGGGAGCATTCTCAAAAAGAATTTCTTAGTTATCAATCAGGCGTTGGATACCTATATTCAACAGAGGGCAGTCGGTTGGTGAGGATAAGCAATGATGACAGTCTTCCTTACATCCTGGGAATACACCAGCTTTTAACAAATTCATCTTAATGATCGGGAGCGGAGTCAAAATTTCATCCATTGTGGCAACAAATAAATCTTCCTAGACATCATTGGCATTGTGACCATGCCTAGGCATCAGAGCGGAAATAACATTTGGTTTCTCAGGTGCATCAAACTCAACCTCCTTTGCATCAAAAAGGTCTTGAATTTTGTTTTTTAGAGCCCAACTATTGTTAGTGTCGTGCCCTGGACTTTCAGAATGGTATGCGCATCTGGCATTTGGATGATAATGAGGGGATGCAGTATTGGGATTCTTTGGGTCCTCTTTTAAAGTTTCCAAATTCAATTTTAGAAGATGTGGTAGAACCTGGGCTAGAGTCATGTTAATCCTGATGAATTGCTGGACTGGCCTTTCCACCCTTGGCTGGTTATTTCTAGGCTGGTCGGATGCGGGCTTTGGGATCATAACGGCCCCCACCACTGGTCGGCGTTTAGTTCTTCCTTGATTCCTTTATGAATAAATAGTAGATACTTCCTTCCTCCCAGTGAAGGGTTTTTTCACAGCTGT
Source organism: Vicia faba (assembly GCA_948472305.1). Taxonomy (NCBI): domain Eukaryota; kingdom Viridiplantae; phylum Streptophyta; class Magnoliopsida; order Fabales; family Fabaceae; genus Vicia; species Vicia faba. The sequence continues at coordinate 1,186,624,851 of OX451738.1, forward strand.
AGAGGCAGACGAATCTTTCTGGATCTTCCCACTTTTTATACCAGCTTCCACCCTCTCACCGGTTAAAATCAATTCAGTAAACCTTGTAGAGGAACTCCCAATCAGATGATTGAAGAAAGGGCCCGATAGAGTTCCCAAGAACATGTCCACCAACTCCCTTTCAAACAGAGGGGGTTGCACTCTTCTGGCTATATCTCTCCACTTTTACGCGTAATCTTTGAAGCCCTCATTGGAAAACATAGCCATACTCTGAAGTTGAGTACGGGTAGGCGCCAAATCAGTGTTGTATTGGTATTGTTTGTAGAAATCTGCGGCCAGGTCTTCCCAATTATGGACGTCGGCCCTTTCTAATTGGTAAAACCAATCAAGTTGTGTTCCTGATAAACTGTCTTGGAAAAAGTGGACCCACAAGTCTTTGTCGGCAGAGTGCGACTGAATCTTTCTGACATATGATCGGAGGTGCATTTTAGGACACAACACTCCATCATACTTGGCAAATAATGGCACTTTAAACTTTGGTAGGATCATAATTCCTGACATTAACCCTAACTCTTCAAAATCTAGACCCAGCACTCTCTGGATTTCCATAGCGCTTAAACGCTCTTCAAGGTGTTTGTACTTATCATCAGCCGAAGGGTATTGCTCTTCAGAATAGTCCTCCTCTTCCTCCTCTTCCTCAGAGTCTGATGGAACTTCCGTTTCTTTTCCTTTTCTTTCCCCTTCATCAGATGTTGCTGGAAAATCTAAGGTCCTTCTAGCTTGTCCCTGAAACCTTCTGCCCATGATTACGACACCAGTTGGTTTTTTCTCTTTCTTCTTTTTCTCTTTCTCTTTTTCCAGCAGGGTCTTCAGCTCCTCTTGCCCCTTGTCTAAGGTCATGAGTAATTATTGAAATTGTGTGTTTTGAGCTTGAAGGTCTTTGACTGTCTGTTCGAGATCCATCTTACCCTATAAACAGTAGAGAGATGAGGAAACTTGTTGCAAAGACCTATTTATGTTTATGATGAATGATATGTATTCATGCAATTCTTTCAAGGATTTAAAAATTCAAATTTGTTTCAAACAAAAACAAACACACGTTATATTGATAAGATAGAATTTAAGTACATCAATGCCCCTTGGGAAAAATAATACAAAATTCTAAGATAAAAAGACATTGCGCATCCTCTTTGGTGCAATGTAGGTATTTAGAGTCTGCTCCTCATGAAGTAGTCGAGTGAGTTCTAAAACCTTCTTCTCGCTTGCGTAGAATTAGGCTTCGAAAGTATCGCGCTCTCCTTTGAGTTGTATCCAATCCCTTTGTAGGTCTTCGAGTGATGTAGGCATGTCAGGATGTAGGATAGTGTATGGCACATCTCCCTCCTTAACAGGCTCAATAATCACTGGGAGAATGGAAGGATAAGGCATCATAAGACTTTGAGCGCGGGTTCGTACCCACTTGAGGTAAGGCTCAAGAGGGATAGAATTCTTGTGTCCCAAAGTCTTGCTATCCACCTTGTTTAACATCCTCCAAGCTCGGATGAATCTCTGGCGAAGTCCTTGATCATCGTTGTCGTAGTCGAAAACCAAACCTTGAATCAGCATGTCATGTGGGCCATCCCTTCGGGCATAACCAAACTGTCTTAGAGCTAAGAACGGATTGTAGGTGATGCCTCCCCTAATGCCAAGTATAGGGACATTAGGGAATTCCCCACAATGGTCAACAATGACAACATTCTCTTTGGATCGAGAGCACCAATGAATATCTGAATGTTTAAGCGTCATTAACCTTTGTGACCACCTCAAACCTTGCTCATTCTTTAAGACTGATTGGGGAAGATCAGAAATAAACCATCTTGCCAGGAGATGAGTGCAACATATAAGAACACCTATTTTCCTCATTGTACGGGTGTGAAAAGAGTGTAGGATATCCCCAAGCAATGTAGGCACCGGGTTGCGTGACATGAAGATTTTTACAGCGCTCACATCTATGAGTTGGTCAAGATTGGGGAACAAGACCATCCCATGGATAAGAAGAGCCACAATCTCCTCAAAAGCTTGCAAGTCTAGGTAATTCCAACAGCTTTGGGCCTTCTCAAACAGAAACTTTGCTAAGAAGCCTTTGACACCACTTCAAGTTTCCCAATGAGTTGTGACATCAGAAGAGTGCAAGTGCAAGGCTTGAGCAATCTCTTCTGGCTTTGGATCTCTTTACGTACCGTTGAAAGGTAGTTTATTGAGAATAGGAATCCTCAAGAGTTGAGAGAATTCTTCCAAAGTAGGCACAAGTTGATAGTCAGGAAATGTGAAGCAATGATGTATAGGGTCAAAGAACTGGAAGAGAACCTTCATCATATCCTCCTCTGTGTTGGAGGTGACCAAGTTGAGTAGACGACCATTTCTCTCGGTGAATGGAGAGTTCTCAGGGATCCTTGAAGCTAGCTCCTTGAGTTGTGGAGGAATTCTTACAAGGTTAACTTGGATAGTTTTCCTGCGAAGTGAATCCATAACCTACAAAACAAGAACAAAGATGAATCTCCAAAATCCTTGAAATGGTTAGTGGATGCATATGATGTTCATGATGTCCATTATGTTATGTACAAGCATGCATATACAAACAAATCAAGCAAGTTCTTAGTTTAGGCTTGCATGGGGATTCATAGGTAAGTACCCTCTTAAAGTTTAGTTGGCTCAACTTGTCCTATCAATAGTAACCAGGTTCTAAGGAGCTCAATATCACTGGATTGTTTCCTTGGTCATTGTTTCAGCTCAAGCCCCTTTAATGGCGACCGAAATATCCCAAGAAAACGATCCTCAATGAGTGTAATATCGAGTATCTACCAACTTCGGACTGCACCAAAGCCGGTCATCTCACTACATCCTAAAAGGCTGAGTTGGTCAAGTAAAGGGTTCTAGAAGTTCATTAGTGCTTCATGACATCACTCAACGGCCCCGTATTCTCATTGATTAACTCAAAGGCTACCAGTACCCACAAATATGTCACACTAACATAGCTATTGCTTAGACCATGTCGGTATACCCCACATAGTTTCCACAACATATTACTATTTACCTATAATGTTTCCCAAATCCGGGTAGAGGATTCAAACCCAAACAAAGAACCATAATGTAAAGCATACAAATCAAACAAGGTAAGCAAGTAAATATGATCTAAACCCTAAGGTAACCCCACTTTTATAATAAAGTCCTCAGCAGAGTCGCCAGTTCTGTGATGCGGTGGGAGAACTGACTTGAGGTTTTGAGTTTTGTCGCAAATTTTGCGGTTAGCAAGAGTCGCCACCGGCTTTTCTTGTATCCAAAAGGAAAGGTGAAAAAGCACAAGAAAGACCTTTGAGATGTTTTCTTGAGTTTTAGGGGTAGATTATGAAAAGGGAAGGTGCTAGCACCCTTTTCATCCATGGTTTTCCATGGGCTCTTAGTTACTTGCTTAGATCACTTGATATGGTTTGTTTGAAATGGTGTTTGGTGTGATTTTGAAAGTATTTTGTAAAAGAGGTCATTCCTTTAGGCAATCTTTGTAATGATTCTCGTTTGTAAGAATGTATACAAAGATGTTTGTCTTTTGAAAATGTTTTCAATGTTTGTAAGATGTTTTTGAAATGTGTATGTGTTTTGAAAATAGCAAGGATTGTTGTTTGAAATGGAGCAAGTAACTAGAAGCTATCTGTGATACAGTGGGAGAACTGACTTGGGTTTTGCGTTTGTTTTTGCAAATGTTTCGGTTGAGCAAGAGTCGCCACCGACTTTTTATTTTATCCTAAGGAAAGGTTAAAAAGCACAGGAAAAACCTTTGAGATGTTTTCTTGGGTTCGGGGAGTAGATTATAGAAAGGGAAGGTATTAGCACCCTTTCTATCCATGGTTATCCATGGGCTCTTAGTTACTTGCTTAGATCACTTGCCTTTGCTTTTCAATTGTTTGAAATGGTGCTTTTGTGTGTGTGGTTTTGAAAATGTTTTGAAAAAGATGCCTTGTCTAGGCAACCATTGTAACAATTCTTTACTCGAATGTTTTACAAAGGTGTTTGTCTTTTTGAAAAGATGTTTCAATGTTTTTGAAAGTTGCTTTGAAAGTTGTGTTGTGGAGTGTGTTTTGAAAGTAGGCAAGTGTGTTTTGCAAGTTTGATCAAGTAACTAAGAGTTGTCTACTCCTAAATTTACTCAAAGGTCTTTCTCATGTTTTAACCCTTTTAATAGTGTTGTTTCACCATTGTATTTGGTGAACAACCTTGTGTTAGGATATTAACGGGACGGGCGCGGGTCATCGTTTAGACCATGAATGCAATAGTGCCAAGTGTCTTTGGCAATTTTTCTCTTTGAGGGACTTGATCATTTTTTAGGCAACTTGAGAAAGCGTCATCGAGGGACTATGATCATTTGATTTGTTTTTGTTTTGCCAAAGACACTCAACATACAACATGGCCCATTTTTGAAGGCAACAAGTGGAGTAACCCTAGGGGTGCAAGTGTGCATTGTATTTTGATTTTCATGCATGTTTATCTTTGAATTAGGTCAAGCTATTTGTTGATTTTATTTGCATACAAACCCTAAGTCTATCATGGCATAATTTGAAAGCTTTTAAATGCGGAAATTTAAATGCTAACCTATTACAATAATGATTATGGGGATGGGGGTACAAATTTGGATTTGGGGATATTTGACAAGAAATTAAATTCTAAGCTATTACATCCATATTGAATATACAAATATTTAATTGTACAATATTTGAATAAATACAATAAATATGCAAAATGTATTATGCACAAAAATGATTTTTTATGTATGTGAGAGTGTTTTTTAATGTGAAATATAAACAAAAATAAAAAGGTCAAATTTTGAATATTTTTATGGTTTAGGGCAAAACCCTAGTTTTTGAATAAATAGTATTTATTTATTAATTATATACAATATTTGTTAATTATATACAAAAATAAGAAGTATATTGTAAAAAAGTATTTTTTGATGTCAAATATTAATAAAAATAAAAATGTATTATTTTCATATTTTTATCCTAAGTATTCTAATAAAATATACAAGTATTTATATTATATATTAAATATACTAAATATATATAAAAAAATATTAATTATTTACAAAAAAAAAGTATATTTTAGAAAATGTTTTCAAAATGTGAACAAAAAAATAATAACTGAAAAAATATTTATTTTTGTATTATTTTTAGGGTTTTAAATAAAAAGGTTTTTATATTATTTACATATATATACTAAATAAAACAAATAAATGCCAAATAAATGCAAAAAAGTGAGAAAAAATATTTTTTATATTTTTTATATTTGAGCAAAAAAATACTAAGTCAGAATCAAAAAGAAAAAGTCAAAAATGATAAATATTTCTCACAATGGGCCAGGGGGGTGTAAATTGGAAAAGGGGGTGCAAAAAGCAGGACTGACTCAGGCCCAGCCCAAGCCAGTCATCTTCAACCTTTTGCATTGTTTGAACAAACAAAAACGCGCGTTTCTTGTACCAAAGCTAACTCCTGATTCCTGGACTTTCATGCAAAACTCATAACACCAATATTATAGACCATCAAGAGATGAATTCAGACATATAAAACACTTGACCTAACTCTAAGAATCCAGGGAGAATTTCTTCATCCCCAATTTCTGACCTAATTTTTCTTCAATGTTCATGGCCAAAATTCTCACAGCATGCTTAATATAAATGAAAAGTAAATACATGGATGGCTTCAGAGCTATGAGTAGAACATGTTTCATTCACAAACCTAAGCTTAATCATGTCTGGATAGAGAGATAGAAGTCCATGGTTTTACCTGTTTCAGCTTGAGTCGTGTACAACAATGTGACCAACTTCAATGGAGTTTGAGCTTTTGTACAGCTTGCCTGAAGTCCAAGGATGCTTCCCAAGTACCTAGTGTGATCGGTGGAAATAGAACTGACTGTTTTGGAATGCTGGTTCATGTTTGTGTTTCGCAAAATTTCGCGGTAAGCAAGAGTCGCCACCGTCTTTTATTTTCTCCAACAAGGAAAGGACAAAAGCACAACAAAATTCCTTTTCGAGATGTTTCTCGGTTCGGGAGGTAGATTATAGAAAGGGAAGGTGTTAGCACCGTTTCTATCCGTGGTTATCCACGGGCTCTTAGGTACTTGCTCACTATGTTTTCAAAAAATGTTTGCTTTTCTTGTGTTTGTGGGTTTTGAAAAATTTTGTTTGAAAACTTCGTTTTAACTCTTGTATCTGTCCTCAAGAGTGTCATGAAGTGTTGTTTGAAAACTTTTGTCAGAAAAGTGTAAGTGCGAAAAGTTATTTTCGTTTTGAAAGAGCAAGTACCTTAGAACCTCTACCTACTCAAAAGAAATTAAGCTGTGTAAATGTCCTTTAGACAGTACTATCCCACTATTGAGAAGTAGGTAGCACCGTCGTTGGAGTTATTCGGGTCAATTCGATTATAGGGACATGTGGTCACCAAAGCAATAGTAGGACGCCTTAGCGGTAACCCTAATGTCCTAGATCCTTTTTATCCGAGGAAACCGTTTCGAGGCAACTTGGATCTTTAGACAGGAGGGCGACCTCTAAAACACCTTATACTCAATGACCACGTCGAGGCAACCAAGTGAGGCGTACCCTAGGAGTGGCATGTGCGAGTGTGTCAGGATTCAATTAAATTATCTTTGCACATGTCATGGTGAGCTACGTTTTGATTTTATTTTGAGAACAAGTCTTGTCATGCATAGCAGTTAATAATTGCGGAAAGTAAATTGCGGAAAGTAAATTGCGGAAAGTAAATCTACGCTATTACAAGGCGTCGGGTATTTACATCGCCAAAAACAAACCCTTGGAAAATAAATGCGAGAAAATAAAGGAAAGCGATAAAAAGTCCTAATTACGCTATTACATCCTCGGAGCAAATACATAAATATGATTAAAAATAATATGCGCGAAATAAAATTGCATCGGAGAAGTCCTTAGGGTTTTGACCCTTTTTGAGAAAAGAATGAGTTTGTTGTCCTTTTTGTATTTAATTAAACTAAACCTAAAACTAATTAATTAATTAATTAAAAGAAAAAAGTATTTTTTAGTTTTTTATGTTTTTTATGAAAATAAGATAAAATAAAAAGATGATTAAAATTGTCAAGAAAACCCTAATTCTATGTTAATTTTATATATTGTGAAAAAAGTCAAAGTTAACCTAATTAACAAAATTAATTACATTAGAATTTATTTACAAAAATAATAAATTAAAAGTGAAATTAATAATAATAATATTTTAGTTTTTCTGAATTTATTATGAAAACAATTAATTTGTGAGTTAACTAAATAATAATAATAATAGTTATTAAAATAAAATAATTAAAGGAAAAAAATATAAAAGAAAAGGAATAAAGAAACCAGGGGGTGATGGGCCAGCTTTGGAGGTGAGAAAGTAATTTTCAGGCCCATCAAGTTGTAAGCCTGTTTGACTTTGGTGATTGTCCAGGCGCATGGTTGACTGGGAGTATGGTAGTCACTCACTCTTGGCCCTTGGATCTGTGCCTGACGCCACATGGCACCTGGATGCTTGGAATGCATGGTAGACCACTTTTGGAATTCTGCACACAATTATGTTAAGAAAAATAATAGAAACGTTTTGGGGGACCTGGGATTCGAACCCAGGTCCCAATGATCAATACACCAATGCCTTGGCCATCTGAGCTAGAACGCACATCTGATAATATAATAACAAATAAATATAATATATCAAAATCAACTCATGTACCAAACACGCGCGCGTTTTCAAACGAACCAACCATACGTTTACACAAACTCATCTTCTTCCCTGTACCTGCAAATATAACATTAGATAGCGGGGGTTTTTAACCCCCGCAAAACAGGATGACGAAAAATAGCGATTAGCCCTACAGGCTACATAAATATTTCGCGATGGTGGCTTTGGATTCATCTTGACCTAACGAATTCAGTCATGGGTCTTATGAGGCTCATTTTTTCTTGTATTAAGAATCCCCAAATTCCAAGCTCAGGAACCGTAGAATTCATCCATGGAAATTTATGATTCTGTGCATTATAATTCAATTAAACTATGCCAATAGGTTCATATGGATTCAAGCAATACAAAACAATCAAAAAATCATGTTAAATGCTCATGAATTTAGAGTTACGATTCTGAAAATAATGTGCAAACCGTGGGTCTGTTCTTGATGATTTCTTGAGCTTTAGCACTTGGTTTTGATTGCTACACGTTCTTGAGAAATCTTGGAGATTTTTGCATATTTGATTTGTACACGAAATTGCCAGCATATCTTGACCATGTTTGCCTCACAAACAGATTGAAAAATCAAATCTTTGTATTTTCCTACAATTTAAATTAATTAAATGAATTAATATTGATTAAAAATCCAATTAATTAATAAAAAATAAGAAAATAATTCAATTAAGCTTTATGGGTCGTGCATAGGTCATGGATAAAGTTTCAAGAAGAAATTTGAGGCCCATTAGCAAAAACAAGGTGTTTTGAGCAAAGTTGACTTTTGCAAATTCACAAAAATTTCCCAACTTCTCCAATGCATATCTTGCTCAATTTTGATCATATGAACATGTTCTTGGACATTTTGGAAAGGTCTTGAAGTCCTCTAACCAATGCATTTGGTCCCATGTCATTTTTATTTACCAATCTCAAGTTATGGCCTTTGACTTAAAGTACATTTTTGTTGACTTTTGAATTTGACCTATAATGTAGAAATTGATAACTTTTTGTGAGAGCATTTCTTGGACTTGGAATGTGAATATGGATTGTAAGAGATGTCATCCTCTTCAAAATGAGCATTGTATGGGATTTTTGTGATGAACCATGAAAAAGTTATGCCTTGGTCAAGATACAATTGACTTTTCTACTGTCCAAAAATAGTAACTTTTGCATCTTGATGATTTTTGAGCCATTCTTGTGGAATTATGATCAAGACTTGATCAAATGATGATTGTGTACTCAAAATAAGATGTTGACCAAAAATTCTGACTTTTGACTGTAAAATGACCATTTTGCCCCTGCAGTTGACTGTGGATCAAATGAAGCTTTTGACTGTGCAAATTGGCATTGTGAGCCTTGAAACTTGGCATGTAGGTGCTTGAGGATATGTATAGGCCTATGGGACTTGATTGAACCATTGAAAACCCCAAATTCCTTGAAAGAACCAAAACCCTAATTTTGACTGGCTTATGAGGCATTTGGACTGTGCAACCCTTGAGAAATCTTGAGCCATTTGAAAATGATTCTTGGCAAATTTTGAAGAATATGGGAGGGCAAATTTTGGGGTACAACACCTAGCTTGCTTTGAAACTCTCTGAATCGTGCTATGGAAGTTCACCTGCAAAACTGAAAAGTGAAAATGGCAACAGAGGTTAGGGATGTTACAGTTTGTATTTAGGGCTTGGGATAGTTTATGTGGATGATATGGAATGTGTTTGAAAGGTTTTTAGCCAAAGTGCACGAGTGGATTGAGTTGTGGAAGTCAAACTGCAACAGATGCCCTGTTTTGCAGAAAAATTGTGATTTTCTGTATGAGGAGGGATGAAGGGTGGTTTAGTCGTGCTTTAGGCTTGCCTGGATGTATGAAAGATGTTTGCAAAGTTTGTGTTTGGCTGTGTTGACAGGAATGAGAGCTTGGCTTCAGTTTGCAAGCTTTCTTCAAATGTAAGCAAGGATAGTGTAACTTCCCATGCAGGCCTGTACCACCCTCTATGTATGCTGCATACTTTGCTCTTGATCAGTGGGATATGTGTACAAACTCTTGCCTCAAAGATCTGGCCCATGCCTCTTGGATTTAGTATTTGACATAAAGCACTACTTTTCAAAAATGGCAAGTTTGCTTTTTCTACTTAAGGGATAATTCTATGTGTAATGACCAAATGCACAAAACAATGCTTGAACACAATGGTTAGGCATTTAATTATGGAGTGCAAACTTGGTTTAGAGGCCTGCAAGCAAGTACCAAGCATGCTGATTTGAAAATGAAACATGTATGAACATGTATTTGACAAAAGTGAATTTTGCCCAACTTTGCAAATTCGATTCTCCCTAACCACAAGGGTGTTTGAGAAGTTCTTGGACAATTTGGAAAGCTTGGAATGTGTACTACAATACATATTTGTAATTCAAATTGAAACTCCAAGTGGAAGCATGTGAAAAATGGCCAAGAAGTTGGACAAAAATCCTGCCTAGAATAGGTCAAAATTTCTAAGTTAAAAATGTTTTGCACCCTTGTTCTAAAAATCATAACTTGAGATACAAGCTTCCTTTGAGAAAACTTTGTGAATCAAAGTTTTATATTTTGCAATAGACTACAACTTTCATGTTTCAAGTTTTGTTTGAATCCATTTTCATCTTGGTGAAAAAATGGGACAAAGTTAGGAAAAAATAAGGAAGTTTCATAACTTAGAAAAATTCTAGAATTTTTTTTATTAATAACCAAGTATTAAAAAAATATTTCGCGAATAACCGGGTTTCGGAAAAAATTACGCAAATAACCATGTTTGAGATGGCTCCATAAAGGAGGAGCCATCTCATTTGGCGCATCCTCCTATTTTTATAAGGGAGGCGCCATCTCATTTGGCGCCTAAGGGCAAATGGCAAGCCCTAAGCCAAATGAGATGGCGCCTATGTGCAAAATTAGGTCAAAAAAAAATTTTTTTTTACCTTTCCTGCGCGTTGCGTATTAGACAGAGATAACCAAAATTGATTTTTTATTTGAAAAAAAATAATTACATTCAACTGTTTTACATTTAAATAACAGTAAAAAAATAGATACAAAAAATACTGAAAAAAAAAAGATACATCAATGATCCCCAGGAACCCGGTAATGACCCCCAGTTCCGCATCCCCGTCCTCGCCTTTCTCTTGCTGGGTGCCGTCTCATTTCCTGTTGCGGCAAGGTCGATGGCCCAGCGAAGTCAATGCGATCCGAATCCATAAAATCAGTAAGATCTCCATATCTCGAAGATCCGCTCTGGTACAGTCGGTTACCCATGCCCTCGAAGTTTGGTCGTGTTGGCGGTGGGTGGGGTTCCATGGTTGGTCGGTAGCATTGGTCGTCTGAGTATGGGGGGTAGAAAGGAAATGGATCTTGGGGTGTTTGGTACTGTGGATGTTGGGTTGTTTGGTGATATGGTGGTTGATGGTAGGTTTGGTCGGGTTGGTCGTAATCTTCTGACATTCCCATATCAGGGCTAAGGCTGGATGTTGAGGGCCCCATATTGGGATATGTGGAAGACTGAAATTGTGTATGGGGTATGTGGGTTTGCTGGTATTGGGGTTGGTATTGTGGTTGGGTTTGAGGCATATCTGGGTATTGGTAGTTTGGCGGTGATTGTGGTTGGTAGTACGGCATTTGGTTGTAGTTGTGTTGTGGTGGGGAATGTGGTTGTGTGTTTGTTGGTCTGTTTCTTCTTGGGGGTGGGTTTGAGGTTGATGGATTTTGGGTTTGTTGGTGGGGAATCGAGGGTTGTGCCCATTGTGTGCGTGGGTCAACCAAGTACCTCGGATGAGACACGTGCATATCTGGGTTACTAACCGACCTGTACCACGACATATATTGATCGGTGTGTCGCATGTTACCTTGAGTAAGGAAAACAGGGGATTGCAAGATGTAGCGGTGACGCCTTTGCCACATTTTACACCATTCTGGAGCAAAGTCTTTCCAGTTGGTTAGATTCCACTGGGCGTCGACCCTTTTTAGATGCCAGGGGGACAAATCTGTTGGGTCACTTGGTATCTCTTGGATCATTCCGAACTGCATCTTCACACGGTCGCTGTGGTGCATCTCCACAATGTTGAACCGAATGAGTGCAGTCTTTGCAGTCCAAGTTGCTGCATCCTCTGGATTTGGAGAATGGTCCAAACCCAAATATGGTCTCCAGACGAACTGCGATAAAATTTAAATCAGGTAAGCGCAAAAGTAATGTATAAATAAATAAAATGAACAAAAGTTAAAAGCTACGACTTACGTCATCTGGGCCTAGGTGATCCAACAGATTCCGGTAGAGTGCGACATTGAATCTGGGATTCTTGCCGTAATCCATACCCCTCACGCAGTACCTATAGGAAATGAGAAACATGTTATTTTTAGCATATATTTTGGAAAGAGAAGAATAGTTATAAATGCTATAACTTAATGACTTACTTTGTTGCGTAAGGGAAACCAAAAGTGTTGTTGTTGATGGGGTTTAAGGACTCCATCCTCCACCAACCCCAGGCTTGTAGTAAAAATGCGCACCCATAAAATGTACATTTTTCCTTGACTGCGTTTTTGCACAAGGAACTGTACAGGTGGGCTAATACTGCAGAACCCCAACTAAATTTTCTAGTTTTATCAAAATTGGTTAGTAAATGTAAGTACATGAAATTTACACTATTTCCCGTACTTTCGGGAAATAAAAAAGTACCAAAAAGTATCATAATATACGTTCGGGCTTTTACTACTCGGTCATTTTCTGAGGAATTTTCATTTAATTCCATACTTGCATAATGCCGTTTCAGGTCAGTGAGTAGTATTCCCTGCCCTCTTGCTCCACCACCTTCTACCATGTCCCTACCCAACAGTTCTTCACATTGTGAGTTGGGTTGTTGAACCGACCCGTTCACCGCTTTACCGTCAATAGGGAGGCCCAGTAGCATGTAGACATCTTCGAGAGTGATGGTACATTCACCTATTGGTAGGTGAAATGTATGGGTCTCCGGTCTCCACCTCTCCAACATTGCAAGGATGAATTTGGAGTCAATGGTGCAGTTGGAGATCTTTATCACGTGTCCAAAACCTGCATATTCCAGATAAGGGACGATAAAAGGGTCGGGGGCCAGGTATTTGTGCGAACGGATTCTGAATCTTTGTGTATCCTGAGATCATAATTAAACAAGAGTAAGATTAATTAAGATGAACAACACGTTTTTTAAAGTATGAAAAATGTATAACCAAAGAAGAGACTTACAAATGCAGCAATGTTTTCCCTTGTGCCTCTGTGAGTATCTCCCATTGTTAGAAGGGCCATTCTTCAGAACGCTTGAGTGAATGAAAGACTTAGGAAGAAATAAGGAGTATGATAGACTTAAGAAATATTTCGTAGCAGAGAGTGAGAGAGTGAGAGTTGTGTGGGTGTGAGATATGTTTCATAAGGTATGTATTTATAGGCAAATAATTCTGATGTAGTGGTTGCATGTCTGCGAGGTGTCACATTTGCATGCTTAGGGAGTTACACATATGCATGCATGCATTTACAAATAATGTAAGGTGTCACTCTTGCAGGCTAGGTGGCAGCCCATGCATGTATCACGATTGGACAGTAAGGGAGGCGCCATCTCACTTGGCGAAATAGTACAAAAATGGATGTTGTCGCCACCCCATTTGGCGAATAAGAGGTGTCACGTTTTACAGCATTGTCTCAGGCTACGTGACAGCCTTTGGGATTCCTTTCTCTGTTGCATGCAAGGCCATTGGAGCTGATGGGTGGCAGGCTTAGACAAAACTTTTATGTGTGTGAAATAGGGCCAGGCTAGGTGGCAGCATAAGCCCATGCATGTATCACGATTGGACAGTAAGGGAGGCGCCATCTCACTTGGCGAAATAGTACAAAAATGAATGTTGTCGCCACCCCATTTGGCGAATAAGAGGTGTCACATTTTACAGCATTGTCTCAGGCTACGTGACAGCCTTTGGGATTCCTTTCTCTGTTGCATGCAAGGCCATTGGAGCTGATGGGTGGCAGGCTTAGACAAAACTTTTATGTGTGAAGAATAGGTGGCAGCATAAGCCCATGCATGTAATATTATTGGCAGCCTTGGGGGGTTGCATCACTTACTTAATTGAAATATTTTGCCTTAGGTTGAACATAACATTCATTCACTTAAACTGTAAAATTTTCCAACCTTCGAATCAGTCATCTAACCTTCAAACATTCCAGCATTCTTACCTTCATATAATCAATAAACCCAAAACATTCCCACCTTCATACCTAAAACAATTCTACACAATGGCCTCTTCACCACAATTTGTTGTCAAAGCACATTTCAACGGTGAGACATACATGTGTCCCACAGTTGGGTTTTTGTTTAGAAACACCGACAATGTCCGATTTCCCTTAAACGGGAAAGCAAATTTCACCTACTTTAAGAAAAGATTGGAGGCCAAACTTGAACGAGGCCCGGTATCCCAAATATTTTATCAGAGTCCAGTCTTTTTTGGAAACAACCAAGTCATATTTTATAAGGTTGCAATTCAAGATGACGAGGATTTCCAGAACATGATTTCCAGCCATGTCTATTCTGGAAACGACTCTATTGAGTTGTACGTTCTGTTTCAAGAGCCTCCGGTGACACAGGAGGTAGAGCCTCCGGTGACACAGGAGGTTGATCCTTTGGAGAATGAGCAAGATGAGGTGGATGCAGTTGATGATGAGGAAGAAGATAACGAGTTAGAGTTCGATGAAATGGTGAACGACGATTCTGACGATGATGGCATCCCAAGTATTCCTACCGACAAAATCTACACACCACCTACGCACATGACAAACTTCAACATGGGCGGAGATGAACCTTCTACGGACTTGTTTTTCCAACCGTATATGCAATCAGATGAAAATTTAAAAGAGAAGGACAAGTTTCGTAATAGAGAGGAATGCATAAGGGCCATCAAAAAATTTCACATGCTCAACTCGGTTGATTATAAGGTGGATCGTGTAAACCCGGAAAGGTACAAGATCAAGTGTGTCCACCCTGACTGCATGTTCAAGCTGACCGCTTCATACAGACTAAGGGGTGACTGCTGGGTCATAGGTTCCATAACTACCCATACTTGTGTAAGTTCCACTCAATCACAAGACCACCGAAAACTCAACCATGATCTAATATGTCAAGAAATCCTACCCTTGGTCAGCAACGACCCTTCTTTGAAGGTGAAAACAATCATCTCCCACATCACCACGGTTTTTAACTACACTCCGTCTTACCGTAAGGCGTGGTTAGCAAAGACTAAGGCGATTGAAAGGGTGTACGGAAACTGGGAGGAGTCATACCGAGAACTTCCCCGCTACCTAAATGCACTCAAGACATATTCTCCAGGTAGTGTTTATGTTCTGGAAACATTGCCAGCGTACGCTCAAGATGGTAGTCTACTACATGGTAACGGAATATTCAGTCGCGTCTTTTGGGCTTTTCAACCATGCATCGCAGGGTTTGCATCATGCAAACCAATTCTACAAATAGACGGGACTTGGTTGTATGGGAAGTACAAAGGCACGCTTTTGATGGCAGTTGCACAAGATGGCAACAATAACATTTTCCCCGTTGCGTTTGCCCTTGTCGAGGGGGAGACCGGTGGTGCTTGGAGCTTTTTCCTGAAAAATCTTCGTACACACGTGGCTCCTCAACCAGATCTCTGTTTGATCTCGGACAGACATGCCTCCATTGAAAGTGCCTATAATAATCCGGCAAATGGTTGGCATGACCCTCCTTCTACGCATGTCTATTGCGTCAGGCATATCGTCCAGAATTTCTCGAGGGAGGTCAAGGACAAAACATTGAGGAAAGCGGTGATGAATGCGGGATACGCACTGACACAGCCCACATTCAAATATTACCGCAACGAGATCCGTTTGTCTAACCCAGAAGCCGGTACGTGGATCGACAATATACCGGTCGAAAAGTGGACTAGGTCATACGACAATGGCCAAAGATGGGGGCATATGACAACAAATCTGATTGAATCAATGAATGGGGTATTCAAGGGCATACGAAACCTCCCCATCACTGCCTTGGTGAAATCCACATATTTTAGGATGGCTGCGTTATTTGCCAAAAGAGGTGAAATGTGGTATGCGGTCTTGCAATCAGGACAACTATGGAGTGAAAGCTGTATGAAATACATTAAGGCTGAAAGTGCTAAAGCCAACACTCACATGGTTACACGGTTTGACCGCCATAGCCACAACTTCATTGTGAAAGAGACAATTGACCACAATGAAGGCCTGGCAAGACAAGAATACAGGGTAATTTTACCTTCTCAATGGTGCGATTGTGGCAGGTTTCAAGCTTTTCGTATGCCTTGCTCTCATGTCATTGCCGCTTGTGCGCATACCCATCAAGACGCGCTTCAACTGCTCTCAAACGTTTATAAATCTGAAACGTTGCTCACTGTTTACAACAACAACTTTCCTTTGGTGGCAAAACCGGACTATTGGCCTGAATACAACGGTGATATAGTTTGGCACAATGACCAAATGCGAAGGAACAAGAAGGGTCGTCCCAAAAGCAGGCGCATAACAACAGAAATGGACGATCTTGACAGGTTGGAAAGAAAGTGTGGTTTATGCCGTCAGGTCGGACACAATCGCAAAAACTGTCCGAATCGGGCGTCTGGCTCGACCACATAAATTTTGTAATACAATAAATCTTTTCAATATTTGTGTTGTAAACATTATGGGTTTTCCGTTAATAAAACTGTTCACACAATTTAAGAAATTCAATATAGGAAATTACATTAGGGTTTTCGCGTACAACAATGATTAACGATAATCAATATAGGAAATTACATTAGGGTTTTCACGTACAACAATGATTAACGATAATCAATCTAGGAAATTACAACTGTTAACACAATTTCATCTGACCCATGCATCATCAGCATTACATCACTGTCTGTTTTGACTTCCTCCAACCACACATTAGGTCTTCCTGTCGCATGCGAGGTTGTTGTTCGTTTTCGCTGGATCCTTCGAATTTTTTCCCCCTCAGCGATGTCTCCATCTAGCCACCGCATCAACTCCCGCTTCAGACGCTCCATGGAGTGAATGTGCCAGAATTTCATTTTCATCGCGGGTTTCGTGGCGGAGAATATAACGTAACCATCTCTGCTAAAAATCATAGGCGACGTCATTACGTAAATAAGGGAGTACAAAATAAAAATACAGTGCGAGAAAGTGTGAGAAATTTCAAAGAAACGGACGAATTATTTATAAAACAGCAAAAAACCCTAGTTTTGCCCTAGGCGCCAAGTGAGATGGCGCCTCCTCTCCTTTTTAAGGAGCATGCGCCATCTCACTTGGCTAAAAGCCAATGGAGGCGCCAAGTGAGATGGCGCCTAGGGCAAAACCCTAGGTGCATGCACCAAATGACTTGGCTCCTCCTTTGTGGAGCCATCTCAAACATGGTTATTTGCGTAATTTTTTCCGAAACCCGGTTATTTGCGAAATATTTTTTTAATACATGGTTATTAATAAAAAAAATTCAAAATTCTAAGTTATGAAATTTTCTCATTTTAAACCCTAATTTGCAATTTTTGGTTTCTTGATGAACAAGTTTCATAATTTGACATGTCTTGATGAAAAATGAATCTTGGCACTTGATTTTGACCAAAAAGTCAAAGCTTGACTTTTCAGTATACAGTCAAATTTTGATCAGTTGACTGGAAAATTCATCTGTCAATCCTGTGCACTTGAGATCTTTTGAACTTGTTGAATGGGTCAAGACAATGCCATTGAGTCCTTGAGTCCATATGTGAGCTTGGTTTTCCATTGGTTAGGTCAAACAGTCAAAAATTGGCTTTGTGCAGTCAAAACCCTAAAAATGACCATTTTGCCCTTTTGGTGATCTGATCAAATTTCTTGTGGAATTATGATCCAAACTTGATCAAATGGTCCATATGATTTCATTATGTTGGTGTGGGTCAAAAATCATGAAGTTTGACTGTCAATTGGCCACAGTTGACTTTTTCCCCAATACATCTGATTTCTAGGTCAACTGTCCAATTGACTGGGCAAAGATTGGAATCAAGGCTTGAAACTTGGTATGGATAAACTTGTGGGTCCAACATGAAGCATGAAAGTCACTTTGGGAATTTTAGGTCAAAACATCCTTGTACAAACCCAAACCCTAATTTGGGTCAATAGTGCAAGGAGGGGTCTTGAGCAGAGCAAACCCTCACTTGATCTGAGCTCCAAGAGTCTTGTGGTGAGAAAATGTTGATGAAAAGGGAGGGAAAATTTTAGGGTACAACAGTTGCCCCTGTTCAATCTTCTTGAACCTGAAGAGTTAGATTGGCAAGTTTGCCTTTCGCGTCTCGAAGGTAAAAGGAGATTGGACACTAGAGTGCCCATACATTTGCACTCGTCAAAGCATGGGTGCGGGAATGGGCTTAAAGATGCCATTTGGAGATGGGCTTAAATATGCCATCTGGAGATGTGACCAAAAATCTTTCCAGGGGATGGGCTTAAAGATGCCATCTGGAATGTATGTTGTAGGTGAAAGAAATGAATATCAGAAAGGTGTCCATGTTTGGAATATCTCTGAACTGGGGATCTTAAATAAGCAATGGATTGACATCGTGTTTGGAGAATCCGTAAACTGTTTTCAAAAGTTGAATCCGAACAAGTGATAGATTAACATCCGTATCTGGAGAATCCGTGAACTGTTTTCAGAAGTCTTGGATCTGAACAAGCGATAGGTTAACATCTGTGTCTGGAGAACCCGTAAACTGTTTTCAGAGGTCTTGAAGTTGAATAAGCAATAGATCAGCATCCCTGTTGGGAAGCGTCCGTAAACTGTTTTTAAAAGTTGAGTCTAAACAAGCTATAGATTAACATCCGTGTTTGGAGAATCCGTAAACTATTTTCAGAAATCTTGAATCTGAACAAGCAATAGGTTAACATCCGTGTCTGGAGAACCCATAAACTGTTTTCAGAGGTCTTGGAGTTGAATAAGCAATAGATCAGCATCCATGTTGGGAAGTGTTGTACCCCAAAATTTTCCCTCCCATATTCTTCAAAGTTTTGCCAAGCATCACCTCAAATGGTTCATGGTCTACTCAAGGGCTACACAGTCAACCATCCTCCTAAGCCAGTCAAATTAGGGTTTTGGTTCTTCCAAGGAAGTTGAAGTTTTCAAGGGGCTCAATCAAGTCCCATATGCTCATAAACATTGTCAAGCACCTACATGTCAAGTTTCAAGGCTCACAAGGTCAAGTTGCACAGTCAAAAACCCTAATTGCTCCACAGTCAACTGCAGGGGCAAAATGGTCATTTGGCAGTCAAAAGTCAAAAATTTTGGTCAACATCTCATTTTGAAGCCACAATCATCATTTGGTCAAATCTTGACCATGATTTCACAAGAATGGCTCAAAAATCATCAAGGTGTCAAAAGTTTCTATTTTTGGACAACTGAAAAGTCAACTGTAACTTGACCAAGGCATAACTTTTTCATGGTTCATCAAAAAAATCCCATCCAATGATCATCTTGAAGGGGAAGACATTTCCTACAACTCATATTCACATTCCAAGTCCAAGAAATGCTCTCACAAAAAGTTATCAATTTCAACATTATAGGTCATTTTCAAAAGTCAACAAAAAGGGACTTTAAGTCAAAGACCATAACTTGAGATTGGTAAATCAAAATGACATGGGACCAAAGACATTGGTTAGAGGACTTCAAGACCTTTCCAAAATTTCCAAGAACATGTTCATAGCTTCAAAATTGAGCAAGATATGCATTGGAGAAGTTGGGAAATTTTTGTGAAATAGCCAAAGTCAACTATCCTTGAAACTTCATTTTTGACAAAAGGGGCCCACTTTTTCCACTTGTTTCAGCTTGGCCATGCCTCCCACGTGTCCCACAATTTATTTCAAGATTTAAAATTAATTCTTCCATTTTTATTTAATTTTATTTGATTTAATTCATTTTAAATCTTTAAAATTCAAATAAAAATCAAAGAAATTAATGGAGGGATATATTTTGTGTTGAATAGCTTTGAAACACCTTGAAACACATTCCAAATTCGTGCAAGGCCTATTCCAAGCAAGAAAATTCAAATTTTCACAAATATGGCAAATGGTTCAATGTTGGTTATGGAGGAAATCAAGAACATTATTGCAAGGCTTCAATGACCATTATTTGGATGGATACTCATTCAAAACTATATATACAAGCCTTCCCAACCTCATTCAAAAAAGAGTGTGTGCAGAAACGGCCAAGAGCAAAAACCAAAAATTATTTAAAAAGTGAGAGTTCTAAAACATAGTTGCGAGCATCTTCAGATCAAAACAAGCACGTGGTTCTATTCCTTGCCACACCCTGAAGCTAAAGCAACCTTTGCCAAGTCCTGAGGCTCATACCGTGCTGTAAGTTCTTCCCAAGTCCCCCATAATTCTCATATCATTTTTGTTAACGCGTTCTTGTGCAGTTTCTCAAGTAGTTTCCACCATAAGCCCCACCCATCCAACAAGCCAAGTGTCATTGGAGGCAGATCTAAAGGCCCAGAATGCAAGAGTACTATGCTCTGGAGTCAGCGCATGCGTAGGCAACCGAAAAAAGTCAAATAAGGCTTCTTGTTGTTGGGCCAGAATTACTTCAAAAAACCTCCATGAAGGCCATCTCACCCCCCTTGGGTTTTCTTACCTTTTTCTTATTTTATTTTGTTTTGTCATTTTCTTTTCTTTTATTTATTTGCCTTATTTTTTTTATTAACATAATTAACCAACTAATATTTTCATAAAAAAATAAAAAAAAAATAGAATTAACATTATTACTATTTTATTTTGTAAATAAATATTAACAAATAAATAGTTTAATTAGGCAATTTCAATTTCTTTTCTTAATAATTAAAATGGATTTAGAATTAGGAAGAATTAACTTTTAGTTTTATTTCTTTTCATTTTATTTCATAAAAACATAAAACACAAAAAATGTATTTTCTTTTAATTAAATGAATTAATTAGTCATTAATTAGCTTTAATTTCATTTTAATTACAAAAAAGACCAAAAAATCAATTTCTTTTCTTAAAAGGGTCAACACCCTTAGAACATTCCGATTTAATTTTTATTCGCGCACAGTTTATTATTTTGTAATTGCTTCCAAGACATGTAATAGTAATTAGGACTTTTACTGTTTTTATTTACTTTCCGTACTCATTTACTAAAAAACGGGTCTTTGTAATTTTTGGCGATGTATAGACCCGCGCCTTGTAATAGCGTAGGATTTATGTTTCCGCAATTTACTTTCTGCACCCCTTAACTGCTAAACTTGCATGAAAGAATGTATGTAAATAAAAACAACTCGTAGCTCACTAGTTACAAAGACAAACATAACATGAAAACAACACACAATGCACACACCACTTCTAGGGTACGCCTCACTCGTTGCCTTCGAAACGCGTTTGTCAAGTATAGGACGTCTTAGCGGTCCTTATGTCCATGATCCAGTTGCCTCGAAACAGTTGCCTCGGAACAGTTGCCTTAAAATAGTTGCCTCGGAACAGTTGCCTCGAAACGGTTGCCTCGGATTAAAAAAGGATCAAGGACATAAGGGTAGCCTCTAAGGTGTCTTACCGTTGCTTCAGTGACCACAACGTCCCTAACAATCGAATTGACCCGAACACCTCCAACGGTGGTGCTACCTACCTCTCAATGGTGGGATGGCATTACCTTAAGGACTTTTACACAGCCTAATTCCTTAGGGTAGGTAGATGACTCATAGATACTTGCTCTCTCAAAAACAAATCAAAACTCTTTTCACACCGACACTTTCAAAAAGCTTTCAAAACAATTTTTCAAACACTCTTGAGGACAGATACAAGAGTTATTCAGAAATCTTTCAACGAAACTTTTTTCAAACCCACCCACAATTGAAAAGAAAACATTTTGAAAACATAAGAGCAAGTATCTAAGAGCCCATGGATAACCATGGATAGAAAGGGTGCTAACACCTTCCCTTTCTATAAATCTACCTCCCGAACCGAGAAACGTTCTCATAAGGAATTTTGCTATGCTTTTGTCCTTTCCTTGTTGGAGAAAATAAAAGACGGTGGCGACTCTTGCTTCCGCGACATTTCGCGAAACCAGCTTTAAACAGTCAGTTCTAAATCCACCGATCACAGGAAGCGTCCGTAAACTGTTTTACAAAGTTGAGTCTGAACAAGCGATAGATTAACATCCGTGTTTGGAGAATCCGTAAACTGTTTTCAGAAGTATTGGATCTGAACAAGCAATAGGTTAACATCCGTGTCTGGAGAACCCGTAAACTGTTTTCAGAGGTCTTGAATCTGAACAAGCGATAGGTTAACATCCGTGTCTGGAGAACCCGTAAACTGTTTTCAGAAATCTTGGATCTGAACAAGCGATAGGTTAACATCCGTGTCTGGAGAACCCGTAAACTGTTTCAGAGGTCTTGGATTATTAATTTTATCCTGAAAAGGGTAAAATATTAGTTGAAACACAAAGTCATGTTGCATGAAATGTATGATGCAATATGTGTATATCAATGTTCATGATATGAATGTAATGAATGCGCATGTAAGCTGACGAGTTGTCTTGTTGCGGATAGAGGAATCCTGGATAGCCGGAGATAATAGAATCTTGACTGCTGCCAGGGAAAGTGAATCCTTGTTGTTGCAGGGGAGTGTAAGAATCTTTGATTGCTGAAGATGAGACATCCTTGTTGACTACTGACTGCTCGGGGAACAAGATCTTCAATTGTTGAGGGATCTTAGGACCACTGCTGGGGATTGGAACTCCTTGGTGACTTGTAGGGAATGAGAATTTCGATGATCTCTACTGGGGAGTCCAGAACCTGGTAGGCTTAAGCTGGAGAAGTAAAATTGAGAATCTTCAATCTGACGGGAAGTATCTCTGTAGGGAGAAGGTTCACTAGTTCTGGTTCCGCTGGGGATTGATAGTTGGAAGTTTTAGCTCCGCTGGGGATTGGTAGTTTTGACTTCAACTGGGGATAGGATTTTCAGATTTTTAAGGCTCCACTGGGGATACTGAAACTTAACTCTGAGGGGAATTAAGTTCTGGAAGGCCCTCTTAGCTGGGGAAATTAGTTTTGAGAAAGCTTTTGTTCTGCTGAGGATCCTGAAGTTTAACTCTGTTTCGGGAATTAATTTCTGGATTTTAACCTTGTTGAGGAATTTGGAGTTTAATTCCGTTGGGGACTTCTCCTGAAAGGGCATCAAGATATCTATTTGTACTTTCAATCTATCAGCAATCATCTTTCTTGATTTGTAAGGAAATGATTATATTCAAATGCATATGCCTATTCAATAAAACATTGGACGTTTCTCAAATAAAACATAAGTGTAAAAAAGCAAAAGGAAGACAAAGCAAATTTCTGTATTTGGAAAAGTATTTGTATTAACTTTTTATGAGTATCTTTGTACAAAGGAAACAGTCATCCTAGTAAGAGGATGTTGTCGTAAATATTGAAAAATTTATACAAAAGGAAAGATGGCTATGTGTAACAATTCCATGGGATTCCCATTCTGTTATAGCCTTCACAACTCTGAATATCTTGTCCATTCACTGCTTCGTCCGCTGATGATTGGATTGATCAGAAGCTCGGAGCTTGTTGATGAAGAAATTGTTCTTTAAAGTGATCCGACGAGACATAGTCATACGCTTTAATTCCCTAACTTTTGCCTGGATCGCCCTTTCGGGTTTTCAATCCACCGGGAAACCCCTTTTTTCCCAAGCCGCCCTTTCGGGTTTTCGACTTGCCGGGTGTACAGATTTTTTTGTTTTATCCCTAATTTTTGCCTGAACCGCCCTTTCGGGTCTTCGGTTCACCGGGATGCCCATTTTTGCCCAAGTCGCCCTTTCGGGTTTTCGACTTGTCGGGTGATTTTATGCGTAGTATCTTTTGACTATGTCTACGTTCGCAGGGTGCGGCAAATCGTC
This sequence comes from Vicia faba, assembly GCA_948472305.1. NCBI lineage: Eukaryota > Viridiplantae > Streptophyta > Magnoliopsida > Fabales > Fabaceae > Vicia > Vicia faba. The sequence continues at coordinate 1,186,648,529 of OX451738.1, forward strand.
GCCGTCCATGGTGGTCAGAATCATTGCACCACCAGAAAAGATGCTCTTGATTACAAACGGTCCTTCGTAAGTAGGAGTCCATTTGCCTTTGGGATCACTTTGTGGCAAGATAATCTGCTTGATTACAAGATCTCCGACTTGATATACTTGACGTCTGACTTTCTTGTTGAAAGCCTTGATCATCCGTTTTTGGTACATCTGACCATGGCAAACAGCAGTGAGTCGCTTCTCGTCGATCAAATTGAGTTGATCAAGTCGGGTCTGAATCTAATCGTCTTCATTCAAACCAGCGTCCTTCATAATCCTTAAAGAAGGAATCTGAACTTCCATGGGTAAGACAGCTTCCATGCCATATACCAAAGAAAATGGGGTTGCCCCTGTTGAAGTACGCGCTGTGGTACGGTACCCATGTAGAGCAAACGGTAACATCTCATGCCAGTCTTTGTAGGTGACTGTCATTTTCTGAATGATCTTCTTAATGTTTTTGTTCGCAGCTTCAACAGCACCGTTCATCTTCGGCCGATAGGGAGATGAATTGTGATGATAAATCTTGAACTGTTCGCATAGATCAGTGATCATAGTATTGTTCAGATTGGTTCCGTTGTCTGTGATGATCCTATTGGGGACACCATACCGGCATATGAGGTTCTGCTTGATGAAGTGGGCAACCACATTTTTTGTAACAGAGGCAAAGGAAGCTGCTTCGACCCATTTGGTAAAATAGTCAATGGCGACCAGGATGAAGCGATGTCCATTGGACACTGTGGGCTTGATCTCTCCAATCATGTCAATGCCCCACATTGCGAATGGCCAAGGAGCTGTCAGAACGTTGAGAGGAACAAGAGGAATATGAATCTTATCGGCGTAGACCTGACATTTGTGGCAAGTACGGGAATGTTGATGGCAATCAGCTTCCATGGTAGACCAGTAATAGCCTGCCCTTAAAATCTTCTTAGCCATCGTATGCCCGCTCAAGTGGGTGCCAAATGTGCCACTGTGTATCTCAGTCATGATCAACTCTGCTTCAGCTTTGTCTACACATCGGAGTAAAACACAATCATGGCTGCGTTTATAGAGGATGCCCTTGCTCAGGAAGAACTTGGCAGGAAATCTCCTTAGGAACTTCTTGTCATTTATGAAAGCTCCTTCGGGATATTCTCTAGTCTGGAGATACCTTTTGATTTCGTGAAACCAGGGTTGTTCCACTACTTCTTCGGTATTAATCTCATGACAATGCGCAGGTTCATCCATTCACTCGATGGTGATTTGGGGAGCCTCGTTATCCCAGTTGAGTTTAAACATGGAGGACATTATTGCCAGAGCATCTGCAAGCTGATTTTCTTCTCGCGGGAAGTGCTCGAAGGTGATCTGCTCGAAATGAGGCAGCAATATCAAAACATGTTCTTTGTATGGGATAAGATTAGGATGTTTGGTGTCCCACTCTCCTTTGATTTGACTGATAACCAAAGCCGAATCCCCAAATACGACAAAAGATTTGATCCCCAAGTCTATAGCAGCCTTGAGACCAAAGATGCAAGCTTCATATTCGGCCATGTTGTTGGTACAACTGAAACAAAGTCGGGCCGTGAAAGGTGTATGGCAACCTTCCGGGGAAATGGGTACCGCACCGATACCGTTTCCAAGTGCATTTGAAGCACCATCAAAGTACAGGGTCCATCAGGATCCATTTTCAGGTCTGTTATACGGTCTGTTACCTTCAATGTTGTCCAAAGTAATGATGTCCTCGTCCGGGAAGTCGAATCTCATGGATTGATAATCTTCGATAGCTTGATGAGCTATATGGTCAGCTAGTACACTCCCCTTTATAGCTTTTTGGGTAGTATACTGGATGTCATACTCAGTCAGGATCATTTGCCATCTAGCGATTCTTCCAGATAAAGCAGTCTTCTCGAAGATATACTTGATAGGATCCATTTTAGAAATCAGCAAAGTGGTATGAGTCAACATATACTGCCTTAGTCGGCGAGCAGCCCATACCAAAGCGTAGCAAGTTTTCTCGAGCAGTGATTAGCGAGTCTCACAGTCGGTAAACTTTTTGCTAAGGTAATAAATGGCATGCTCTTTTCGACCAGACTCGTCATGTTGGCCCAGTACGCACCCCATTGAGTTGTCCAAAACAGTCAGATACATGATCAGCGGCCTTCCTTCAACGGGTGGCATCAGAATAGGAGGTTCTAGAAAATACTCCTTGATCTTATCAAAAGCAACTTGGCAATCGTCGTTCCATTCGACTACCTGATCTTTCTTCAATAGTTTGAAAATCGGCTCACAGGTAGACGTCATATGAGAGATGAATATGGCAATATAGTTCAAGCGCCCCAAGAACCCTCTAACCTCCTTTTCAGTACGGGGGGCAGGAATTTCTTGTATAGCCTTTACTTTTGCTGGATCGACCTCAATGCCTTTGTTGTTGACAATAAATCCTAGAAGTTTACCAGACCTAACTCCAAAAGTGCACTTACTTGGATTCAGCCCGAGTTTGTACTCCTTCAACCTGGCAAACAGCTTCTGCAAATGTTCAAGGTGTTCCTCCTCTGTTTGTGATCGAGCTATCATATCGTCTATGTAAACTTCGATCTCATGATGTATCATATCATGAAACAAAGATACCATGGCACGTTGATAAGTTGCCCCTGCGTTTTTCAGTCCGAACGGCATCACCTTGTAGCAGAAGGTACCCCATTGTGTAACAAAGGTTGTTTTCTCCATGTCCTCGGGGCCATTTTGATCTGGTTGTAGCCCGAGAATCCATCCATGAAGGAAAACACCTTATGCTGAGCCGTGTTGTCAATCAAGATGTCGATATATGGTAGCGGAAAATCATATTTAGGGTTGGCCCTGTTCAAATCCCGGTAGTCCACACACATTCTGACCTTGCCGTCTTTTTTAGGTACTGGCACAATGTTAGCAACCCATTGTGGATAGGATGTAACAGCCAGAAAACCTGCGTTGAATTATTTCATTACTTCAGCCTTAATCTTCTCAGACATGTCGGGCCTCATTCGGTGGACTTTTTGCTTGATCGGTGGACAATCCTCTCTTGTAGGGAGACGGTGAACCACTATATCTGTGTCTAAACCCGACATGTCTTCATAAGACCAGGCGAAGATTTCAACGTGCTCATTCAACAGCTGTATTAAGCGCTCCTTGACACTTGGTTCCAGATTGGCACCCACTTGTACTTCTTTCTTGTCTTCCTCTGTTCCTAAGTTGACTGTTTCCAACAACTCTTCATGAGGTAAGATGGCCCTCTCTTCTTGTTGTAGAAGTCTGGCTAGCTCTCCTGGTACTTCACAATCTTCGTCAACTTCATACTCAGCCTGATTGACCAAATCTTCAGAGTTATTGAAGGATACAACAGAATAGTCACCCATAGAATCCAGAGTGGATGGGTACCTGCATTTGTGAGTGTGGGTGTGTGTAAGGGATAGCCATCCTTAAACAAACAAAAATGTAAAAGGAAAGAAAATGAACACAGCAGTTTATAAATGAAAAACGTCCAATGATTCATTAAACATGGCATATGAATATGAAGAGAATCAAAACCCTTACAAATGGACCTACATGCCCCGAGAAAGGAATGAGGTGAAAAATAGTGTGCAGATTGTTTTAGTAATTATTACAGACCAACAGGAAATGTTCGAAAGATAAATTACTGATTGATGAAAGTAATGGGAACAAAGTATTTCGCCTCCCAGTTGTGTAGTCCCCCTTTGATGGTTGGGAAGATCCAATCTTCAATGTTGGTCTCTTCATCTTCGTCTTCCAAAGCATTGATTCCATGAGGAGAAATCTTGATGGGTGTTCTTTCAATTTTTGAGCGACGCATAGCTTTTTGCCCCGCAGCGGTAAATCCTAACCCAAACTTGTCTGTCTTGTGAGGAAAGTCAGGCAACTGAACCCATGTTGAGCTCTTCCCCTCCTTCATCGCAGCCTTTGCGTCTTTCAGAGATGCCATCCTGGCCACCTGCTTGGGTACCTCAGCTACTGCCTTTGCTACCGCAACCTCGGGAGAAACTTCCTCGAAGTGCTGAAAGGATGTTTCAATGAAATCGCCGTCCACTTCCACATACCAAAAGGAGTTCAAATGACTGATCATATACTCCTCTTCACCGTGTACAGTTATGATTTACCCTTAACAGGGTATTTCAGCATCTGATGTAGAGAAGAGGTGACCGCCCCAGCATTATGTATCCATGGTCTTCCTAGCAAGCAAGAGTATGATGGGCGGATGTCCATCACATAGAATATGGAGTGGAATACTTCAGTGCCTACCTTGATGGGAATGTCGACCTCCCCATGCACCATTCTTTTAGACCCGTCAAAGGCCCTGACAATGATATTACTTGGTTTCAGCTCCAAGCCTTCACAGTCCAATCGGTCCAGAGCTTTCTTACGCAACACGTTTAGGGAAGAACCAGTATCGACCAAGACATGGGCGAGAGTGGTTCCTCGGCATTCAAATGACACATGCAATGCGTCATTGTGCTTTCTTCCTTTAGGGGTCAGGTCAGCATCAGAGAAACCCAGGCCGTTGTCGGCGGTAAGGCTGGCTACACAATCTTGGAATTGATCGGCTGAGGTTTCTTGGGGCACATGGGCTGTCTTCAAAAACCTTATCAAGGCTTTGGCATGAGCCTTCGAACAAAGCAGCAAAGCTAACATGGAAATCTTCGAGGGGGTTTGCCCCAGTTGCTCCACCATATCGTAATCACTCTTCTTAATTATTTTCAGAATCTCCTCCATTTCTTTCTTAGAGGTTTCGGGGATGACCAAGGGTTGAGCCCTCGTCCTGACGAGCTCTTCTTGAATCCCTTTCCCCTTATCAGCAGAAGTAGGAGGGACAACCACAGGAGTAACAGCTTCTTCAATCAACGGAGTTCTTGCAGAAAGCTTTATCGGTGCAGGAGTAACCTTGGCAGCAGCGGAGGGTCCAAAGATTGCTTTTGGAGGGGAAATCTCTGGAGAGAAAATTCTCCCACTTCGGGTAATCTTGCTCGTACCGGCAATGTTTCCAATGTCGGTAGTTTCTTCTTCAGAGCTCGCTTCAGTTATCTCAATTTGTTTAACACCGTGGTAGTAGATTTCTCCACCATAATTCCATGGTATCGATTTGTCAGATTTGTAGGGGACGGGCCCAGGCATGGTTATCTTCAAGGGAACAATCTTCGTAGCGGATGTAATCTTGACAGGCCTTTTGGGGACCTTGGAAAGATTGGTGGAAATGGTGATTATTGAAACTTCATTGATAGGAGTTGGAGTAACGGGAGTCTTTTCGAAAAGAATTTGTTGGTTGTCCATTAGGCGTTGGATGCCTATCTTCAGCAATGGACAGTCGATCGGTAGGGAGGAACAAAAGTAGCAATCTTCTTTACATCCTGGGAAAATCCCAGCCTTCAACAGATTTAACTTGATTGTCAGTAATGGAGTTATCAGATCATCAATAGTAGAAACAAACAGATCTTCTTCAACAGCATGGACATTGCGACCATGCTTTGGCATCGGAGAGGATATTACATTCGGCTTCTCTGGGGCGTCGAACTCAACCTCTTTTGCATCTATTAAATCTTGAATTTTATGCTTAAGCGCCCAGCAATCGTTGGTGTCATGCCCGACGCTATCAGAATGATAGGCACATTTAGCATTGGGATGATAATGTGGGGAAGTTGTATTCACATTTTTTGGTGCCTCTTTGATATTGGTGAGATTCAGTTTCAACAAATGGGGAAGAACTTGTGCGGGCGTCATATTGATACGGGTGAACTGCCGTTATGGCCGTTCTCCCCATTGCTGCTTAGGTCTGGACTGATTGTTACGAGGCTGATCATTTGATGAATTTTGAATCATCACGGCCCCTACAGTCGGCCGACGCTCATTTCTTCCCGATCCTTTCTGAGAGTACACAACAGTTTCTTCCTTCTTGGCCGAAAATGATTTCTTAACAGTTGTGGAGGCAGAGGAATCCCTTTGAATCTTCCCACTCTTAATACCAGCTTCTACCCGTTCGCCAGTCAAAATCAGTTCAGTAAACCCTGCGGAAGAGCTCCCGATCAAATGGTTGAAGAAAGGGCCAGATAGGGTCCCCAAGAACATATCAACTAGTTCCCTATCTGAAAGAGGTGGCTGCACTCTTCCGGCCAAGTCGCGCCATTTCTGGGCGTATTCTTTGAATCCCTCATTTGAGGCCATCCCCATACTTTGTAACTGAGTACGGGTTGGCGCCAAGTCAGCGTTATATTAATACTGGCGATAAAAGGCAGCTGCCAAGTCTTCCCAGTTATGCACTTCTGACCTCTCAAGCTGGTAAAACCAGTCTAGCTGTGTACCGGACAAGCTGTCCTGAAAGAAGTGTACCCAAAGATTTCTGTCGGATGTATGAGGTTGAATTCTTCTGACATATGACCTCAGGTGCATCTTCGGGCAAGACAGCCCGTCATATTTTGCAAAAATTGGCACCTTAAACTTTGGAGGGATCACAATCCCAGCAATCAATCCCAATTCTTCAAAATCTAACCCAGGAACCCTTTGCAGCTCCATAGCTGCCAGTCTATCCTCCAGGTTTTTGTATTTGTCATCTGCTGGCGAGTATTGCTGCTCTGAATAGTCTTCATCTTCCTCAACCTCTTCCTCTTCAGCCTCAGACTCAGAAGGTAATGCAGCCCCTTTTCCTTTACCGATCCCCTCATCAGATGTGGAGGGGAATTCAAGAACTCTCCTAGCTTCATTCTCAAATCTTCTTCCCAGTGTAGCTACCCCAACTCTTTTCTTCTTCTTTTTTCCTTTTTCTTGCTCTTTATTCCCTAACAGTGCTTTAAGATCCTCCTGACCCTTTGCCAAGGTCATAAGGAGCTATTGAAACTGCGAGTTTTGTGCCTGCAGATCTTTGACCGTCTGTTCAAGATCCATCTTACTGAAATAAACAGCAGAAAGATAAGGAAACCTGGTGTGAAGACCTGCTTATGCATATGATGAATGATATGTTTATTCATGCAATGCATTCAAGGATTTAGAAATTCAAAGTTGTTGCAAACAAAAAGAACACACGTCATATTAATAAGAAGAAATTTGTCAGTACATAAATGCCCCATGGGCTAAATATTACAAAAACTTCTTAAGGTAAAAAGACGTTGCGCATCCTCTTTGGTGCGATGTAAGTGTTGAGGGTCTCCTCCTCGTGAAGTCGGCGGGTAAGCTCCAAAACCTTCTTCTCACTGGCGTAGAAGCTGGCTTTAAAAGTATTATGTTCTTCCTTGAGTTGGATCCAACTCTTCTGCATTTCCTCCCATCATGTTGGCATGTCAGGATGTAGGATGGTGTAGGGAACCTCTCCTTCCTTAACAGGCTCTTTAATCAAAGGGAGAATGTGAGGGTAAGGCATCATAAGACTCTGGGCTCGGGTTCGTACCCACTTAAGGTAAGGCTCAAGAGGGATGGAATTCTTGTGCCCCAGTGTCTTGCTATCTACCTTGTTAGGCATCCTCCAAGCTCTGATGAATCTTTGGCGAAGTCCTTGCGCATCGTTGTCGAAGTCAAAAACTAGGTCAGGAATCAGCATGTCATGAGGGCCATCCCTCCGTGCATATCCAAATTGTCTAAAAGCTAGACAAGGGTTGTAGGTAATGCCTCCCCTAATTCCAAGTAATGGAACATTAGGGAACTCATCACAATGATCGACGATGATGACATTTTCTCTGGACCGAGAACACCAATGTACATCAGAATGTGTGAGGGTCATCAACCGTTGTGACCACCTTAAGCCTTGTTCATTCTTCAAAACAGATTGTGGAAGGTGAGAAATAAACCACCTTGCAAGGAGAGGAGTACAACACATGAGAACACCTCTCTTCCTCATTGTTCGTGTGTAAAATGAGTGGAGGATATCCCCAAGCAATGTAGGTATGGGATTCCTGGATAGGAAAATCTTGACAGCATTCACGTCTATAAGTTGGTCAGGATTTGGGAACAAGACCAACCCATTAATAAGGAGTGCCACAATTTCTTCAAAGGCTTGTAGATCCAAAGAATTCTAACACTCTTGTGCTTTCTCAAACAAGAATTTTGCCAAGAAGCCTTTGACACCACTTCTAGTTTCCCAATGCCCCTTGATGTCATATGGTTGCAAGTGTAGTGATTGAGCAACATCTTCAGGCTTTGGTTCTTTTTCCGTACCGTTGTAGGGTGGTTGATTAAGAATAGGAATTCTCAGGAGTTGATAAAATTCCTCCAAAGTAGGCACCAATTGGTAGTCGGGGAATGTGAAACAATGGTGAAGGGGGTCAAAGAACTGGAACAACACTTTCACCATGTCTTCTTCAATACTGGTGTTGACTAGGTTGAGCAGTCTACCATGTCTTTCACTGAAGAGAGAGTTTTCTGGAATTCTGGATGTAAGCTCCTTGAGTTGAGGAGGGATTCTCACAAGGTTGACTTGGATAGTTTTCCTGCGAAGAATTTCCATGACCTACAAAACCAGAACAAAGATGAAGATCTAAACCCTTGAAATGGTTAATGGATGCATATGATGCTTTATGATGTTCATGATGTATGCACAAACATATGTACAAGCAAGTCACACAAAACCCTAGTTTCAGGCTTGCATGGGGTTTCATAGGTAAGTACCATCTTGAGTGTAGTTGGCTTAAAACCTGTCCTATAAATAGTAACCGGGTTCTAAGGAGCTCAATATCATTGGATTGTTTTCCATGTTCATTGTTTTGGTTTAGCCACTTAACTAGCGACCAAAATATTCCAAGAAAATAACCCTCAATAAGTGTAGTATCGAGTATCTACCAACTTCGGACTGCACCAAAGCCGGACATCTCACTACCCCTAATAAAAGGCCAAGATGGTCAAGTAAGGTTCTAGGTCATTAGTGCTTAGTGACATCACTCAGAGGCCCCGTACTCTCCTTGATTGAACTCAAGGGTTACCAGTACTCACAAATATGTCGCACTAATATAGCTATTGCTTCAACCGTGTCGGTATACCCCGCACAGTTTCCATAACGTATTGCTATCTATGAATGTTTCCCAAATCCGGGTGTAGGATTTCAAGCCCAAACAAGAGAACCAAAATGTAAATCAATCAAAGCAAACAATTAGTCATTCAAAAGGGTGATCTAAGCCCTAAGGTTACTCCACTTTTAATTCATATCCCCAGCAGAGTCGCCAGTTCTGTGATACGGTGGGAGAATTGACTTGGGTTTTGCGTTTGTTTTCGCAAATGTTTCGGTTGAGCAAGAGTCGCCACCGACTTTTTATTTTATCCTAAGGAAAGGTTAAAAAGCACAGGAAAAACCTTTGAGATGTTTTCTTGGGTTCGGGGAGTAGATTATAGAAAGGGAAGGTATTAGCACCCTTTCTATCCATGGTTATCCATGGGCTCTTAGTTACTTGCTTAGATCACTTACCTTTGCTTTTCAATTGTTTGAAATGGTGCTTTTGTGTGTGTGGTTTTGAAAATGTTTTGAAAAAGATGCCTTGTCTAGGCAACCATTGTAACAATTCTTTACTCGAATGTTTTACAAAGGTGTTTGTCTTTTTGAAAAGATGTTTCAATGTTTTTGAAAGTTGCTTTGAAAGTTGTGTTGTGGAGTGTGTTTTGAAAGTAGGCAAGTGTGTTTTGCAAGTTTGATCAAGTAACTAAGAGTTGTCTACTCCTAAATTTACTCAAAGGTCTTTCTCATGTTTTAACCCTTTTAACAGTGTTGTTTCACCATTGTATTTGGTGAACAACCTTGTGTTAGGATATTAACGGGACAGGCGCGGGTCATCATTTAGACCATGAACGCAATAGTGCCAAGTGTCTTTGGCAATTTTTCTCTTTGAGGGACTTGATCATTTTTTAGGCAACTTGAGAAAGCGTCATCGAGGGACTATGATCATTTGATTTGTTTTTGTTTTGCCAAAGACACTCAACATACAACATGGCCCATTTTTGAAGGCAACAAGTGGAGTAACCCTATGGGTGCAAGTGTACATTGTGTTTTGATTTTCATGCATGTTTATCTTTGAATTAGGTCAAGCTATTTGTTAATTTTATTTGCATACAAACCCTAAGTCTATCATGGCATAATTTGAAAGCTTTTAAATGCGGAAATTTAAATGCTAAGCTATTACAATAATGATTATGGGGATGGGGGGGGTACAAATTTGGATTTGGGGATATTTGACAAGAAATTAAATTCTAAGCTATTACATCCATATTGAATATACAAATATTTAATTGTACAATATTTGAATAAATACAATAAATATGCAAAATGTATTATGCACAAAAATGATTTTTTATGTATGTGAAAGTGTTTTTTAATGTGAAATATAAACAAAAATAAAAAGGTCAAATTTTGAATATTTTTATGGTTTGGGGCAAAACTCTAGTTTTTGAATAAATAGTATTTATTTATTAATTATATACAATATTTGTTAATTATATACAAAAATAAGAAGTATATTGTAAAAAAGTATTTTTTGATGTCAAATATTAATAAAAATAAAAATGTATTATTTTCATATTTTTATCCTAAGTATTCTAATAAAATATACAAGTATTTATATTATATATTAAATATACTAAATATATAAAAAAATATTAATTATTTACAAAAAAAAGTATATTTTAGAAAATGTTTTCAAAATGTGAACAAAAAAATAATAACTGAAAAAATATTTATTTTTGTATTATTTTTAGGGTTTTAAATAAAAAGGTTTTTATATTATTTACATATATATACTAAATAAAACAAATAAATGCCAAATAAATGCAAAAAAGTGAGAAAAAATGTTGTTGATATTTTTTATATTTGAGCAAAAAAATACTAAGTCAGAATCAAAAAGAAAAAGTAAAAAATGATAAATATTTCTCACAATGAGCCAGGGGGGTGTAATTTGGAAAAGGGGGTGCAAAAAGCAGGACTGACTCAGGCCCAGCCCAAGCCAGTCATCTTCAACCTTTAGCATTGTTTGAACAAACAAAAACGTGTGTTTCTTGTACCAAAGCTAACTCCTGATTCCTGGACTTTCATGCAAAACTCATAACACCAATATTATAGAGCATCAAGAGACGAATTCAGACATATAAAACACTTGACCTAACTCTAAGAATCCAGGGAGAATTTCTTCATCCCCAATTTCTGACCAAATTTTTCTTCAATGTTCATGGCCAAAATTCTCACAACATGCTTAATATAAATGAAAAGTAAATACATGGATGGCTTCAGGGCTATGAGTAGAACATGTTTCATTCACAAACCTAAGCTTAATCATGTCTGGATAGAGAGATAGAAGTCCATGGTTTTACCTGTTTCAGCTTGAGTCGTGTACAGCAATGTGGCCAACTTCAATGGAGTTTGAGCTTTTGTACAGCTTGCCTGAAGTCCAAGGATGCTTCCCAAGTACCTAGCTTGCTTTGAAACTCTCTGAACCGTGCTATGGAAGTTCACCTGCAAAATTGAAAAGTGAAAATGGAAACAGAGGTTAGGGATGTTACAGTTTGTATTTATGGCTTGGGATAGTTTGTGTGGATGATATGGAATGTGTTTGAAAGGTTTTTAGCCAAAGTGCACGAGTGGATTGAGTTATGGAAGTCAAACTGCAACAGATGCCCTGTTTTGCAGAAAAACTGTGATTTTCTGTATGAGGAGGGATGAGGGGTGGTTTAGTCGTGCTTTATGCTTGCTTGGATGTATGAAAGATGTTTGCAAAGTTTGTGTTTGGCTGTGTTGACAGGAATGAGAGCTTGGCTTCAGTTTGCAAGCTTTCTTCAAATGTAAGCAAGGATAGTGTAAGTTCCCATGCAGGTCTGTACCACCCTCTATGTATGCTGCATACTTTGCTCTTGATCAGTGGGATATGTGTACAAACTCTTGCCTCAAAGATCTTGCCCATGCCTCTTGGATTTGGTATTTGACATAAAGCACTACTTTTCAAAAATGGCAAGTTTGCTTTTTCTACTTAAGGGATAATTCTATGTGTAATGACCAAATGCACAAAACAATGCTTGAACATAATGGTTAGGAATTTAATTATGGAGTGCCAACTTGGTTTAGAGGCCTGCAAGCAAGTACCAAGCATGCTGATTTGAAAATGAAACTTGTATGAACATGTATTTGGTTATGAACAAAAGTGAATTTTGCCCAACTTTGCAAATTCGATTCTCCCTAACCACAAGGGTGTTTGAGAAGTTCTTGGACAATTTGGAAAGCTTGGAATGTGTACTACAATCCATCTTTGTAATGAAAATTGAAACTCCAAGTGGAAGCATGTGAAAAATGTCCAAGAAGTTGGACAAAAATCCTGCCTAGAATAGGTCAAAATTTCTCTAAGTTAAAAATGTTTTGCACCCTTGTTTCAAAAATCATAACTTGAGATACAAGCTTCCTTTGAGAAAACTTTGTGAATCAAAGTTGTAGATTTTGCAATAGACTACAACTTTCATGTTTCAAGTTTTGTTTGAATCCATTTGCATCTTGGTGAAAAAATGGGACAAAGTTTGGAAAAAATAAGGAAGTTTCATAACTTAGAAAAATTCTAAGTTATGAAATTTTCTCATTTTAAACCCTAATTTGCAATTTTTGGTTTCTTGATGAACAAGTTTCATAATTTGACATGTATTGATGAAAAATGAATCTTGGCACTTGATTTTGACCAAAAAGTCAAAGTTTAACTTTTCAGTATACAGTCAAATTTTGATCAGTTGACTGGAAAATTCATCTGTCAATCCTGTGCACTTGAGATCTTTTGAACTTGTTGAATGGGTAAAGACAATGCCATTGAGTCCTTGATTCCATATGTGAGCTTGGTTTGCTATTGGTGTTTCCAGTGATTTCTGGTAAACAACCGCTAGTCTTCCAAACTATCGAATAATCTTTATTAACGCTACTCAATCTCTTTGGTAACTCACAGGATCGACTAGATTGATCCTAGGACTCCTTGGATATTAAGGTTACTCTCACAATCGAACAATTATTCATGGGTGCTATTGTACAAATGTTTGGTTTATTTCGATCCCTCTCTCTAAGAGTTTAAAAATGTGGTCAAAATGTATGTGAAAACTAAGTTATACGAATAATTGCTAATTGTAATGCTGATTGAAAAGACATATAAAACTGTATGGAAAATGAAGTAACTGGTTTCGACCCATAAAACATTTAACACAAAAGGTTTATGGAATGTGGAAGTTTAAAATGTGAAGAAAGTGTTTAATGCAAGAAATCTAGAAATGACTTTAAGTGAAAGTACATGTTTGAAGAATAATACTTGAAAGTAAAGGTATTGAGAGCGTAAAAGTTCTCTGAAATATAGAGTGCTCGAAATATAAAGAAAGCAGTAAAATGTAAAACTTTGAAGAAAAAGACTTTGAAATGAAAAGACAGTAGATAAAGAAACTTGCAAATGTTATTCGACAGAAAGAAAAAGAAGGAAAGTGCTGGAAATAGTAAAAAGGCTTTTATTAAATTAGAAATACATGGTGTTATCATACATACATTTCTCTTGCATTCGTTTCCCTTGCCATGTGGTAGTTTGAATGTTATTGAGTATTTTGTATAACAGATATGACACACTGAAATCCTAACACTAAGACTTCTATTTATACTAACTCGACCCTAACGGTCTCGCTACAAGATCATGCCACGTTTCGAACATGCAAGACAATGCTCCTTTCATCTTTCCACGTGTCCCCAAATGCTCCAACACATAACTTTCAAACTTTGAAAGTCCCGCTTTCATTTAAATTTTAAATGCTTTGGTGTTTCTCTGTTTCGAACGCTCTTCTCAGACCTAGCTTCGCTGCTGTTTCGAGACCCCTCTGGATACGCTCCCATGATCACCGTTCGAAGCTTCAAGCTTTGACACACTCATTCGAAACACTGCTTCTGCAATTTCGAAGCGTGGTGTTTTAATTCCATTTCGATCAGAACTTCTAGCTCTTTTTTGAATTCTAAATAACACTATCAAAATCTTCAGCCAACAAATTGCCCCTTTAAAATATGTATTTCGATCTCTCTGAGAAATGCCTATTTTAAACATTTATACAAGATTTTGATAGGATTTTCGAATCATTATAGCATTTAATGCGTTTGACCCTAGTCACATCAATCATAGCATCCTTTGGGTACCTTAACCGCCCAGAGTCACTTCACAGCATGGTGCAGTTATAAGTAATGATTGTTTTTAAAATCACGCCTATTACCTATATCAACTTCTCGCCACCTCTTCATCACACCAATCCATGATCTCCACGTATCATACTTTCACTCGGTGGACGCTTAATCTTCTTATTATAAAACGTCAATTTAACCTTCCTTTTTCCTTCTTTACACTCTAAACCTTTCAAACTCTGGAATTTTACTCTTCTTCTCTCATAAACAATCTAAGCTCTCAAACAACAAAAATGTCTTCTTCCACATCATCCCAACTCAAGAAAGTCTCCAAGAAGAAAGGAAAAACTACAGGAGCAACTATGGAGAGTAAAATCGTCACCATTCAAGGCCAATCTGCTCTTGCTCCTCAAATGATTTCCAAAGAAAAAGAAATGCTGTACGCATCACAGGTACTCATCCCTACCCATGTTGCTGGTAAGAGGTTAGCCTTAAATGGCCCTCTTACAGTTTTTGAAATACTAAAGGACACCAGGACCATTTTTCCCGTGTGTTATAACTTCAAACCTTTATTCAACAAAATGGATGCCCCTAGGGCAGTAGAATCTCTTAATCCAAATACCACAGAAACCTCAACTGTTTATCCTAAGGACCCATTTATCTTGGATTATGTAAAAAGCAATTTTAAACCATTCCGATCTTGCCCTACTGCTGATGTTGCTTATCAAAACTGGTTCACGAAAGTAGAAGCCAAAAAATCCCAGCAATGGGAAGAACTAGGCATTTATAACCTTATTAAGCTATCGAAACCTGGATTCACCTATAGTCATCCTCTGCTATTTGCGTCCCTCTATTTCTGGGATAGTACCTACAACACTTTCCATCTTCCAGGTGGAATGATCACCCCAACCTTCTTCGATATAGCAGCCATTACTGGGCTGTCGCCAGTGGGGGAAACTTATGTTCCTGACAATGAAGAGCACTCAAGCATAATTGACTTCGAAGTCAAGTTAGCCAGCTTCTCCAAATTTATCGGCCATTATCATGCTGAAGGGGATAATGTGTCTGACACAGAGCACATTGCTTTCTTAACCCTGTGGCTGTCTAGGTACGTTTTCTGCAGTAGATCCCTGCAGGTAGCTAGTAGGTTCATTCCTTTAGCTAGGGATTTACATGAAAATCGCAAAGTGTGCCTAAGTGAATTACTCTTAGTTGACCTCTATGAGAGCCTGAGGTCAGCTGTTTCGAGCCTCAAATCCCACACTTCCAAAAACATTCTCTTAGCTGGCCCATTTTGGTTACTTCAATTATGGCTCAACGCCATGTTCGAACCTTTTTTATCAACCGCCAACACCATAGATGAACAAGATTCAGAAATAAGTGATAGGATAGTCGAAGGCACTAGGCTTCGCAGACTAACCCCTAATGATGACAAGGACGACTTCAAGGTTCAATTTTCGAAGTACATCTTGATACTCTCAAAAAGACATAAGTTCGAAGAGAGCATGGCGCCCTTTGCTTCGAGGGCTCATGGACCTTCTTGGTTCACCATGGCTCTCTCAGAAGCCATCAAGAGTAAGGAAATCCAAGATGTGTGGAGAGCTTTCTTGCTTCCTAGACTTATCTCTTCAAGGATAACCCCAGCTAAGAACCAAATTCTTCTCTTTGCCTACCAACCAAACTTCGTTTCGAGGCAGTTTGGCCTATGCCAACTGATTCCTGAACCTTTGTTCCAGACTGAGAGCGCCATCACATCTGGTCGAACTTTCAAGGCAAGGGAAGCCAAGATCCAGCAAGAACAATATCAGGGCTTTTCCCAATTTGAACTGATAGCCTTCGAACCTACCCATCTCGCGGCCAAAGGATTTCTGGAGTGGTGGATTAAGTTTTATCAAGCTTGTATGTTCGATACACTTACTATTCGACAGAAACTAATTGATGCCTTCGATGTGCAGGTACCAGCAAAGAAAGGTATGTTTACTCATGCCAAAGAAATAAAAGCTTTTCAAAATTACTTCGAAACTACTTACGACCCCACACGCTTGGACTCCACTGTGCATCAAGCGGCTGAGACCTTGAAGGAAAAATTTAAACAAAAAGTTTCTAAGCTAAAACTTCCTTCAGGGTTGTCACCTGAGGATAGCTATAGGTTGGCATTCGAAATGCATCCACCTAAATTTCCCAGATTACCTACCTCAGAACTGGCTCTGGCTTGGTTTCCCCCATATCCATGGTGGTTTACTTGCAAAGAGATGTTCAAATATCTTCAAAGGAAACCAAAGCCATCTGAGACTGTGACATGGGCTCGACACTGGCTTCATGATTTCCCAGGACATCTTCGATATGACCTTTCTGCCATGTCAATTAAATCTGATCAAGGCACAGGTGCGAATGCTTGGGAAAAACTCCCAAATATCTTTTATTTTCCAAATCTTTAACCTTTGCTTTAAATGTTTTGATTTTCAGCTATCAGGATAAAGACTGCTGCCTCGAAATCGAAGGAAGGGAGTGCCTCTCAAACCTCCATTGAAACTACTGAAAAAGCTAATCCACCCGAAACGACTACTACTGCTGCAACTACACCAACAACAACAACGCCAACAACAACAAGTGCCCCGATTCCAACGGTAATCACTTAGTTTTTTATGCTTCGAATTCACTCAATCCTTTTATATCTAACTTCGTTAAAATTCGTTCAGACCAACAAGCTTCCCCCCACTACTCCCAAGAAGCGGAAACCAAGCACCACTGGGGAAGATCTGACTGCTGGAGGAAACTCAAACACTGCTTCGAAGAAGAAGCTAAAGAAAGCTACACCCAAAAGTACTGTTCCTACTAGTGTCTCTGGACTCGACTCCAGGGATGCTGCTCCCTTACCAAAATCCAAAAATCCACCTTCGACCTCCAACCCACAGTTGGAACGCATAGCTAGTAACCTCTCTTCTGAGGGCCCACAGGTAAATCGAACTTCTTTAAAAATGTTTAACTTCTTATTACCTTGGGGAGTGTCATCCTCTAACATTTTGCTGCTCCTTGCAGAACATCCTGAATCCCACTTCTACTATTTCGACCTCACCGTCCAGGGCTGCTGTTCCGCTTAACTCCTCTCCTCAAGGAGATTCCAGCAATTTGGTCCAAAACAAAGGTTCTTCCAACGTGGCGGTTTTGGCTGGAACTTCTGAGCAGCCAGATGACCAAGGTACCTCCATTCCTCTGAAAGAGGTGAACGAAACCATACCTCCAACGTCTGCAGAGGATTCACAAAGGGTTCTTCAAAAGTCCCCTCTTGAAACTCTTCAAGAGGATCCAAAGGATACTCAGACTGAAGAGGAAAAAGCTGATTCTGGGCAAGGATTCGAAGAATCTGCAGACGAAGAATCTGAGGAGGAAAACGCCAATGATGGGGAAAACGACAATGATGGTTCGACTGCCGGGACGGAGTCTAATGCACATAGCGGTGAAAAGGATGGTATCGAAGTGGTAGATTTGGACGAGGATGAAGAAGACCAAGAGCACGAAGCAAATGAAGGGGATGGTGATACAATCAACGAAAACCCAGAGGTTGAAACAAACGTGGTTCCCCTACGCGTGGAATTCCCCCAATCCTCTCCGTCTCGAATGACTGACGAGGAACTGGCACTTCTGAGGCGAAATGACCCTATTGGGTACATGAAGGCAAAGTTGGCCCAGAGGGACATCCCACTCGCTAGGGCTGGCACAAGTTCAACCAGCTATCCTCTTCCCACAGATGAAAGAGTTGTTCTTCTCAACAAAATTAGGAGAACTATTCTCAATGTGGATATCTTCGAAGTGCTTAAGCAAGATAGTACTGCTTGCTATACTATGAAGGAGCTGCTTACAAAGGTTAATCTTTCCAACTGCTCTTTGCCAGTTAGTACTCTCTTGTTTGATCTTCAGAATTTGCTGGACAACGTAACTGGCTATCTTCTCCAAGACGAATCTGCTGCCAAGAAGGTTCACGAGAAACGCATTGATATGGATGTCGCCTATGAACAAGCTTCGAAGCTTTCTCAAGAAGCTGAAGATCAGGCTATGCATCTGAAGCAGGCAAAAACTGAATATGAGGCTCGAGCTGAGTCCATTCTTATTTGGGAAAGGCAGATTCTGGAACTTCAGCAGAAAGTTAAGGAGGCTAAGGAACAACAACTAGCCTTCGAAACTAATCCTGCAGGTAACCAATTCGAAGAGCTTCTCAACCGGGGGCTTGCAGAAATGGAGACTGCAGAACAACTTAAAGGAGAAGTGGCAACCTTGGAAGGTGCCAGGCGGTTTGCTCAGCAGAAACTTGAAACATTTCGAAGTACCTTTAATCGATTGAAAAATAATGTTTATTTCTAGATTTTTTTGTCTATCTGACCATAACTTTGGTTCTTTCAATGTAATATTCGAACAACGCCATTTTGGCATTCTTATCTTGCCATCTTGGCTTTTTTATAATATTTTGTTTACGTTGTTACTATTCGAATTTCCCGCAGGCTTGGTTTATATTTCTTTAAATATTTCCCATTAACCTTTAGGACACGTTTATCATCCAAGAGTTCTTCGACTTCGTAGGCATTGTTTGAGAAAACTTTTAATACTCGAAAAGGTCCTTCCCAATGAGGTGACCATTTACCTAATGCTTTGTTCTTCTTATCCATAGGCAATATGACTCTCCAAACCAAGTCATTAATAACGAATACTTTTTTCTTCACCCTCTTATTGTATGTTCTGGCCACTCTTTCTTTTTGCCTCATCAAAATCTCCAACGCACGTAATCTAATTTCGTCCAATTCAACCAATTCATTCATCATCATTTCCCAATATAACGCGGCTGGAATTTCGTTTTGTTTCTGTATTCGAACTGATTGCAGATGAATTTCTACTGGTAACACTGCATCATGGCCGAATGTAAGTTGGAAAGGAGTAGTGTTAGTGGCTTCCTTTGGGGATGTTCTACAAGCCCATAATACTTGGTCCAGAGTTTTGTGCCAATTTCTTGGCTTCTTGCCAATATGCTTCTTGATTAATCCTATTATTACTTTGTTTGCCGCTTCGACTTGTCCGTTTGCTTGAGCATAATATGGTGTTGAAGTTAGCAATCTAAACCCCATTTCTTGGGCAAATCCTTGCATCTTTCTACCAGTAAATACAGAACCTTGGTCTGTAGTTATACTTTCTGGTAATCCAAACCTATAGATAATGTGCTTTTGTATAAATTCGATAATTGCCTCTTGATCAGCAACTACCAAAGGTATAGCTTCGATCCATTTGGTAAAATAATCTACTCCTACCAAGATATATTTCTGACCTTTGGACGAAGCAGGATTTATTTCGCCTATCAGATCTAATGACCATCCTCTGAATGGCCATGGTTTGATGATCGAATGCAGCTCACTTGCAGGGGCGTGTTGAATTCCTGCATGTTTCTGACATTCCTCACATCCCTTCGCAAAGTCTATGCAATCTTTGAGCATGCTAGGCCAATACAAACCATATCGAAATAGCAACCATTTCATTTTATGGCCTGCTTGGTGTGCCCCACATGCCCCATTATGGACTTCAGACAATGCTAAATATGCCTCACTTTCTCCTAGGCATTTCAATAAAACACCTTCTTGGGTCTTTTTGAACAATTCGTTCCCCATGAGGAGATATGACAATGCTCTATATTTTGTTTTTCTATCTACTTTTAGAGTTGGGTCTGCTAAATAACTCTTTAATGGACTTCGCCAATCTGTATCTGACAAAGTATTTATGGCTAGAATTTCGAATCCCTGTTTCTCGGCATATCCCAATCTCATACTTTCCAGATCCGATGGTGTGAATCTAGTAGCCATAACTCTTCCCCTTATTTCGACCAAATCCTTAAGATTCTTGGTAGATACTCTATAACCTGAAGCCAACTGCGCTAAGTCATTTGCTTCTTGGTTTTCTAATCTTGGTATGTGTTGAATATCCATGTATTCAAACTTTCTCAATAGCCTATTGACTATGACGAAGTATATCATTAGATTTTCCTTTATGCACTTATATTCTTTTGTGATTTGTTTGACCACCAACTCAGAATCTCCTTTAATTTCGACTCTGGTTGCCCCCAATTCCAACAAAGCTTCAAGTCCAACAATGAGCGCTTCATACTCAGCTTCGTTGTTCGAACAACGAGGACCATCCAATTTATACTTGAATTTTGTTGGAATCCCTTCAGGAGAAATTAGAAGGACTCCAACACCACTTCCATTCTTGTGGGTTGAACCATCAAAGTACAATTTCCATGGTTGCATTTCGGCGTAACTCATGCTTGTCTGCTCAACCAACGAATGATCCACAATGAAATCAGAAATCACTTGACCTTTCATAGCTTTTAAGGGCATGAACGTCAATGAATATTCTGTTAAGGCCAGAGCCCACTTTCCAACTCTACTATGCATTATTGGCTTTGAAAGCATATGTTTAATGACATCGAAGTGAGACGAAACATAAACATCAACAGGTTTTATATAATACTTGAGTTTCATACAAGAGAAATACAAACAGAGACATAGCTTTTCTAAATTGCTATATCTGGTCTCAGCATCATTCAGCACTCTACTTAGATAGTATATGGCTCTTTCGACACCATTGTTATCCTCTTGTGCTAACATACTACCTATGCCAACTTCAGAGGCAGATATGTACAATCTCATGGGCTTCCCCCATGATGGTGGAGACAACATAGGAGGCTGGGAAAGATATTCTTTTATTTTGTCAAACGCCTCCTGGTGAGCTTCGTTCCATTCGAAGGCCTGACCTTGCTTCGGACGAAGTAACGGAGAGAAAGCTTGAGTCCTTCCACTCAAGTTCGAAATGAATCTTCTGAGGAAGTTAACTTTCCCTAGTAGAGATTGCAACTCCCTTTTTGACGCAGGTGCTTTCGTCTCCATTATGGCTTTAGTTTTGTTCTGGTTGATTTCAATTCCTTTCTTGTGGACCACAAAACCAAGAAAATCTCCAGCCTGCACAAAAAATGCACATTTGAGGGGATTCATTTTTAAGCCATGTTTTCTCATTCGCTCGAATGATTGGCTTAAATGATGCAAATGTGCTTCTGCAGATATAGATTTGATGACTATATCATCAATATACACCTGCATGAAGGTTTCGATAAAGTCATGAAAGATTGAATTCATCGCCCTTTGATAAGTTGCCCCAGCATTTTTTAAACCAAAAGGCATCACCACCCATTCGTAGGTGCCTAAGGCTCCTGGGCAACGAAATGCTGTTTTTGCAACATCTTCTTCAGCAATGAAAATCTGGTTATATCCAGAGTATCCATCTAACATGCTCAAGTATTCGAATCCTGCAGCAGAATCTACTAGCATTTCTGCCACGGGCATGGAATATTCATCCTTAGGGGTTGCAGTATTTAAATCCCTAAAATCTATGCAAATCCTTAAAGAACCATTTTTCTTGATAACAGGTACTATGTTTGCTAACCATTCGACGTACCTTGTTGTTCTGATGAATTTGCAACGCAGCAACCTTTCGATCTCAGCTTTAATTTTTGTGAGAACCGCTGGCGCGAATCTTCTGGGAGTTTGCTTGATGGGCCTCTTGCCATCTTTGATTGGCAGCCTATGTTCGACCAACTCCCTCTTTAAACCAGGCATCTCATCATAATCCCATGCGAAACAATCTTTGTTCTCCTTAAGGATTTCGATCACTTTTTCCTTGAGGCCTGGGCTAAGTTTAGCACTTACGTAAGTTACTCTTTTCGTTTTGTCATCCCCTAAGTTGACTTCTTCGAGCGGGTCCTGTGCCAACATTTTGACACCTGAGTTTATGGGATCCCTTTCGAAGCCTAAGGGTTCTTTGTCATAGATGGCATCCAACCTTTGATCCATCTCCAACTCTTCGCTGGGTGAGCATTTCGAACCCCCCCCCCCCCACTAACTTCATTCGTTTTTTCAAATGATTCATTGATTTCAGCCTCTAAGGCCGCTTTCGATTCATTCTCAGCCATATAGGCCGAAATCCTTTCGAAAAAGGTAGACTCAGTCATGGTTAAGGTTGTCGAAGTCCCAGCCTGCTGGCCGTTTTTGTATAGCACCTTCACCTTCCTCTTCTTTACTGATTATTGTTCTATCCCAGTACAGTCCATCATGACGAAGTGTCATGTAGTAGTGGGCATTTCTAGTTTCATTCATCTCATCATTTGGAACACATGGAGCAATCTTTGCCAGATTTTTATCATAATCCCTTTTGTCAACTAAATTGACAGTTGACATAAAGTAACTCTGGTCTGCTTCGATGTTTTCCACGATTCCGTCATCTCTCCACAGGACTAGTCGTTGATGCATTGACGAAGGAACTGCTCCCACGCCATGGATCCACTCTCTTCCTAGCAGTAGGTTATAGTTGGCCTTGGCTTCGACAACCATAAACATGGTGAGCCTGCAACTTGAGCCTATTGTCAATTCCAACTGGACCACCCCCAGTGTTTTACCCACTTTTCCTTCATAATTGGATAGAACCATATTATGGGGCTTGATATCTCCTTCGCGGATTTCCAACCTTTTTAGCATGAAATGGGGAATCAGATTGACTGCAGCACCCCCATCCACTAGAACTTTGTTCACACCATGGACACCTACTTTCGCCCGAATGAAAAGTGGCTTGAGATGATTCTTCATTGTAGGCTCTGGACGTTCGAAGAACGCATTTTGTTCTTCAACAGCCCCATTGTCCATCACGTAGTAGCATACGGGCCTATGTTTCATTAAATCTGTGGTGTCTTCTTCCTCATATTCATTGATTTCGGTTTCCTGCCCGAATTCGCAGGGAAGCACAGACACTACGTTACAGTTCAGGTTAAATGAAGACTCCCCCTCCGATTCGAAGTTATCTGTTATCATATCTTCGTCCTCTTCCGGGCCTGGAGTGTATTCCTTTGGTCCGTCTTGTTGGTCTTCAGAAAAAAGCCTTCTGTTGACTGGAGGTTTCTCTTCCGTCTGACTTTTTGGTTTGTTGGTGCTCGATTCACCTTGTATCTTTGTTGAAGTATCCCCTTTGTTTGCCACAGCTTCTCTTTCAGCCTTTCGAATCCTTTGCTGTCTGCGCCACTGGGATCTTGACATGGGGTTCCTTCCTTTGTAATTTTCTAATCTGACTTCCTCCCTTTTTTGTGTGTTGAATTGCCTCCTGTATGTCACAGCATGGCGTGCATTTCGCTCAGCATTCCTCCATTTGTCTTTGCCTTTGTCATTTCTGGCTTGCAGCCATCTATCGGTTGGTACTTCAGCAGGGAGTTTGAAAGTCACTCTTCGAGCAACTTTGGGGTGAGGGCTATCAGGTCTTCGCTGTTTGTATCTGCTGTCGAAACGCGGACCCATCTGGGCAGTTTCTTGATGGCTCCAGCAAGGGGCGAAGGGGATCGTTTCGAAGGCCCTAGCCATGCTTTGGTCATACACAGCAGAACATCTTGGGCACACCAAGCACTTAGTTTCCCCCTTGTAGAAGCGAAAAACAAACTCCAACAAACTCTCTCCAGCCTTGGGGTAGCATCTAAAAATTTGGTTATCCTGGCGCCAATTGTTGCCAGTTCGAGCCCTCTGTACCCTTTCGAAATTTGCAGCAATTCTTTGGTTGCAGAGGATGCTGCACCTAGGGCACAGTATCATGCCTGGATCTCCTTTGTGGCATGACATGAGATAGTCTTTGAGAGTATCATCTCCAGTGTGATTGTCCCCCATCCTATGCTTTTCTTTTTCTAAGTATTTTTCCACTTCCTTCATCTCAGAACGGGGTCTTTCCATGTCCACCATATTTATTTCCAAATCCCCCTCTTTTGTTTCGTCATCGCCCCATCCTGTGGGCTTTATATCTTCGATCTGGACCCTCGAACTTTCTGGGGCAGAATATTTGACCAGATAGTCATATTTTCCACTGGGTTCCCCTAGAGTGTCCCATATTTCCTTCTGAGAGGGGACTGGCTGCGTAATTTGGACTTTCTCTAATTCCAACCTCAAGCCCTCAGTGACTTGTGTAAATCCTTCGTTGTGATCCCCTTGGCCTTCAGTAGCCTGGGTTTCTCCTGCAACAGCCACAGGTCCAGCAATCGAAGTGTCTGGTGTATTCTGGATGCCTTCAATGACTTCCTCGCTGACTTCGACCATCACCCAGTTTTCGACTCCAATGTCCTTCTCTCCTGTTAGGGTGTCGCTTCGATCAATTTCCACCATGTTGACTTCTCCAATGCATGCAGGCTCGGAGTAGTTGGTGTCTGCGACGTCCAAAGGATCTTCGTCCACTTTCATCTTCACCTTATCAGCAAACTTTAATCTGCCATCTTTGATTGCGTTTTGAATCAAATCCCTGAAAAGAAAACATTGTGAGGTCTTGTGGCCTAGGAAACTATGATATTTGCAAAATCCCCTTTTCTTCCTCTGGTCCAAAGGGGGTATTTTGACATTTGATGGCACAATTAGTTGGCCATCCTTGACAAGCAAGTCAAAGATTTCGTCACATTTAGTGACATCGAAGGTGTAAACCTTCTTTGGAAACTTATCACTTTTCTCATTTTCAACAATATCTTTCCCTTTCGTAGGAACTAACATTTTGCAGGAGTAAGGCGGGGCCTGTTTTAATTCAGCGAGGTCGATTTCGACCTCTTCGAATTCGAATTCAGGATATTCTTCTACTTCCTCAGTTCCAACATAGGAAATCCTTTCTTTCTTACTATTCTTAAAGACTCGGGCTTTTTCGGCTTTTAGTCTTTCGACCTGTCGAACCCTATCGGCTAACTGAGCCATATCCCTCAAATGTTGAGTATCTAATTTCTTTCGAATAGAGTAATCCAATCCCCCAGCGGCCATTTCGACTAACTCATGCTCAGGCACTACTGTGTAACATCTGGATTTTAACAGCCTAAATCTATTCAAATAGTCATCAATGGGTTCAGTGAACTTTCTCTTAACACTGGCCAATTCCTTCAGACTTATTTTCGATTGTCCCATGTAAAATTGTTCATGGAATAATCTCTCTAAAAGGGTCCAAGTGTCAACAGACCCAGGAGGCAACGTGGTAAACCAAGTGAAGGCATTTTTTGTCAAGGAACTTGGGAAATATTTGATTCTGAGATCTTCATTATTGGCTATATCCCCCGCTTCGGTTAAATATCTCGCTATGTGTTCGACTGTTGACTCGTTGGTATCCCCAGCGAACTTTGTAAATTTAGGGACTTTGTATCCCCTTGGTAAATCAGTATGCATTATACAATCTAATATAGGAGAAGCGTAATTTGGCCTCCTCATTCCCATATTGAGGCCGTTTTGGGTCATGATCCTCTCTATCATGGTGGTCAGATTATTTTCTGCCAAGATGTTATCGTTTCGAATCCTATGAACGACAGCATCGGCATCTTGGTTTCGACCAACCAAAACAACTCCCCTAGGTTGTTCTCCTCGAAATTCTGGGGCTTCTGGTCTTTCGATCCTTGCCCCTGGTTCCATAACTTCCCTTTGTGGGCCCGGAATTATTGGGGCTTCTAACCTTGGTGCTCTGGCCCCTAAGTTAACCTCTTCTCTGGGTGGTCTATGAATTGGGTCGTTGGCAATTTGTTCTATAACAGGCACGTTTGTTCGAAATCCCGCCTGGTTCTGCCTACGCCTTTCTGTGGGAGCAAAGAAATCTGCTATTCGACTCATATTGTCAGCGTTTTCCCTGTTCGTCACAGTCACATTCTGAACTATTGGGGCGAATATTTCCTGCATGGTTTGCGCTAACACCCCTATCATATTGTGGTTGCTGTCATCCATCAATTGCCTAAAAGCCAACTGGTTATCTGTGGTTAGGATAGGCAACGTGCTATAACCCACTGACCCTTGGTTATTTGACATAAATTGGTTTGCCCCAGACCCAGATCCTAGTTGTGGGGATGAATTCGATGTGGAATTGTGTAAACCTGCCATAAAAGATGTTGGCATTCCGTAAGAAGAACTTCTAATTCTATTCCCATCGAAGCCGGGTGGTCTAGTTGATGGAGTGGCGAAATGGGATTGTGTCCCAGGTGGCGGAACGAATCCCCCAGGGTAGCCCATAGTTCCAGTATTTCCTAAGATCGAACTGTTGGTTGATATGCCACTTACTCCGTTGGTGGCCATGTTACTGGTTGAAGATGCAACAGCCTGTGCATTCGAAGGGATTACATTAGATGCTCCGCTCGAAATGGACGCGTTAGTGCCTGTTGCCTGTGGGCCACCTTGGTCTCCCTGTTGATTGTCTGAATTAGACATTTTGTCCAAACGTTTTCTTCTGGATAAAGGTTGGTTGCTGTTGGTTATCTTACCACTTCTCAGGTTCATAAAACAGCAAACTTCTTAGGTTCCTACGTTTCTGGGATGGCTATGTCTCGACAATCCTTAATTCTGATATCCAACTATTCGTCCCACTGGGCGTGCCAATTTGTTTCCAGTGATTTCTGGTAAACAACCGCTAGTCTTCCAAACTATCGAATAATCTTTATTAACGCTACTCAATCTCTTTGGTAACTCACAGGATCGACTAGATTGATCCTAGGACTCCTTGGATATTAAGGTTACTCTCACAATCGAACAATTATTCATGGGTGCTATTGTACAAATGTTTGGTTTATTTCGATCCCTCTCTCTAAGAGTTTAAAAATGTGGTCAAAATGTATGTGAAAACTAAGTTATACGAATAATTGCTAATTGTAATGCTGATTGAAAAGACATATAAAACTGTATGGAAAATGAAGTAACTGGTTTCGACCCATAAAACATTTAACACAAAAGGTTTATGGAATGTGGAAGTTTAAAATGTGAAGAAAGTGTTTAATGCAAGAAATCTAGAAATGACTTTAAGTGAAAGTACATGTTTGAAGAATAATACTTGAAAGTAAAGGTATTGAGAGCGTAAAAGTTCTCTGAAATATAGAGTGCTCGAAATATAAAGAAAGCAGTAAAATGTAAAACTTTGAAGAAAAAGACTTTGAAATGAAAAGACAGTAGATAAAGAAACTTGCAAATGTTATTCGACAGAAAGAAAAAGAAGGAAAGTGCTGGAAATAGTAAAAAGGCTTTTATTAAATTAGAAATACATGGTGTTATCATACATACATTTCTCTTGCATTCGTTTCCCTTGCCATGTGGTAGTTTGAATGTTATTGAGTATTTTGTATAACAGATATGACACACTGAAATCCTAACACTAAGACTTCTATTTATACTAACTCGACCCTAACGGTCTCGCTACAAGATCATGCCACGTTTCGAACATGCAAGACAATGCTCCTTTCATCTTTCCACGTGTCCCCAAATGCTCCAACACATAACTTTCAAACTTTGAAAGTCCCGCTTTCATTTAAATTTTAAATGCTTTGGTGTTTCTCTGTTTCGAACGCTCTTCTCAGACCTAGCTTCGCTGCTGTTTCGAGACCCCTCTGGATACGCTCCCATGATCACCGTTCGAAGCTTCAAGCTTTGACACACTCATTCGAAACACTGCTTCTGCAATTTCGAAGCGTGGTGTTTTAATTCCATTTCGATCAGAACTTCTAGCTCTTTTTTGAATTCTAAATAACACTATCAAAATCTTCAGCCAACAATTGGTTAGTTCAAACAGTCAAAAATTGCCTTTGTGCAGTCAAAACCCTAAAAATGACCATTTTTCCCTTTTGGTGATCTGATCAAATTTCTTGTGGAATTGTGATCCAAACTTGATCAAATGGTCCATATGAGTTCATTATGTTGGTGTGGGTCAAAAATCATGAAGTTTGACTATCAATTGGCCACAGTTGACTTTTTCCCCAATACAGCTGATTTCTAGGTCAATTGTCCAATTGACTGGGCAAAGATTAGAATCAAGGCTTGAAACTTGGTATGGATAAACTTGTGAGTCCAACATGAAGCATGAAAGTCACTTTGGGAATTTTAGGTCAAAACATCCCTGTACAAACCCAAACCCTAATTTGGGTCAACAGTGCAAGGAGGGGTCTTGAGCAGAGCAAACCCTCACTTGATCTTGAGCTCCAAGAGTCTTGTGGTGAGAAAATGTTGATGAAAAGGGAGGGAAAATTTTGGGGTACAACACTATCTACCTACTAAAATGTCTTTCTTATGCATTTTCTATTCCTTTGATATTGTTGACTTACCATTTATTTGGTAAGCAACCCTATCTTTGGATGTAAACGGGACGGGCGTGGGTCATCGTATAGCCATGATTAGCAATGTTTGTAAAGTATCTTAGCATTTTTGAGGGATCAAGATCATTTTGCAAGGCAACTTTTGAATAGCGTCATCGAGGGACTATGATATTAAATTTGTTTTGTCTTGCCAAGATACTTCGCATGCGTAACATGACCATTTTATTTTAGGCAACCAAGTGGGAGAAACCCTAAGGGTGCTTGTGTGCAAAGTGTATAATTTTTCATGCTTTTGATTTGGTCTTGTATTTAGGGTTTTCTATTTGTTTTGTTTCGTTCTTGTCATACAAACCCTAATTACTAATCATGGCATATAAAGCGATAAATTGCGTAATGTAAATATACTAAGCTATTACAACAATTTTATGGGAGGGGGGAATACAAGTTTGAATGAGGATTTGCACAAATATAAAGCTAAATACATTATTACAACCAAATCGAACTTGTGCGAATTAAGATAAATATAATACAATATTTAAAATGTAATGCAATGTACATGTAAAAAAAGATGTTTTTATGTCTTGCTTTTGTATAAAAGAATATTGAATTTAAACCTAAAAAATATAAGGAAAAATATTTAATTCTTTTGAAAGGGATTAAACCCTAATTTTCATTTAAAAGAAAATAATGTTTTCTATATTATTATTTTGTGCATTTTTTGTATGAAAATAATAAATAATATTGTATATAAATATTAAAAATATATATATATGCAAAAAATAGGTATTTGTAAGTATGAGATGTAAAATAAAAATATTAAGTATATTTAATTATATTTATGAGTTTATTAAGAAAATAAATTAAATCTTATCAAAATAAATTAATTTTTTTATGTGAGAAATAATAAAAAAATAAAATAAAAGTGTAAAAATAAATAAATTATTTTTTAGGATTTTTTATCATTAAAGAAAATAATTAAAAGTATTAAATATAAAAATGAAAAAAATAAAATATGAAAGAGTTAGCAGGGGGTGTAATAGCAAATCAGCGGTAGTGTTTAGCAAAAACAAAAAGCCCAAGAAGCAAAAAGCCCAAACAGACTCGTCCCTGTCCTGTCTTCCTCTTCCTCACGCCATGGCCAGTTCAACCTGTAACTTCCTCATGCTTGCATAAAAATGAAAACTTATAACATGAAAAATGTAGCATTTGAACTCACGATTCCAACCATATAGATTATGTAATCTAACTATCAAAGATCAAAGAGAATTTTAAAATCCCTAATTTCTAACCTAAAATTTTCAGAGATTTCAACTTCCAAATTCTCTTAAGTGGCTCTAATACCACTGAAGGAAAATTGCGATCAAAAGCGCAGCGGAATTTAAAATTTTCCTTTAGCGATCCTTACGAATGAGCATGGTCAGTGATAGAAATATTTACCTCTTGTGGCGATTCAGACCTTTGATGTTGTGATCACAAGCGTTGATGAAGAACAACGCCTCTACTCAGTCCACACGAACAGATCGCTTCCGGTCACAGTGCTAGCTGATCACGAACGGAAACCTTGAGTGAGAGAGAGAATAAAAAACGAAATTGCATCAAGTGAAATTGCTTCATCACAACGGATCTATTTATAGAATCACTCGTGTGGGCTACAAGCTAAAAGCCCAATTAAGGCTATAAGCTAAAAACCCAATTAAGCTTATGGACATCATACCTTATGATGTACCATATATCACTTATCCACATGGTACCTTACCACTTTCCGTATTACATTTAAGTGCACCGTACCTTACGGTGTTCCTTATTTATTCTATCTCTCATCAACTTGTCCTTATGTGTGTGACCCTGTAGGTTTTCGCGATGTTGGCAATTATATTAAATCACATATTTAATATAATAAACAGTGAGCGGTATCTAGCAACACATCACTGTTACCCAAGTCACGAAAATGTCATGTGATCTGACCAAACCTTTTCCGTGATAATATTTGTGTTGTACAATTACCCTTTTGCCCTCATGTCTATATTGAACATAAGGCATACATTGTGTCACCCTTGTCCAGTTCAATATTTAGGCCCTTAGACATTTATCCTATTATGCAGGATGAGCAAATTCCATCTAGGTCACTCATGTCCCTTAGCATGCTTTGTGAAGTACCCATCAATCGTCTTTATAGTCATCCAGTTACGGATGACGTTTGATCAGCAATAAAGTACTTGACTATACATCTAGGGTCCATAGTGGTTTCAGGTCGAAGGGTGATATACACCATTATCATCATGAGAATAACTTATGACACTTTGCATAACATTCTATGTAGTATTCTCATAGCGGGTCAATCCAGTATAAATATTACTCCTAATATTCATACCTATGTCAAGACTTGATAACTCCTTATCTATGATCCATGAGATATGATCATCAATCTATCTTCATAATAATCTTAATGCTTTAATGTTATCCCACTTCACATTAAAGCTTGACTATGGATACTTTAAGAATAGTGTCTTATGTTTAATGGGATCTCATGATTAAGTCACACTTAACATTTCATTAAACAAATAAACCATTCTAGGGACTTTATTATTTTGGAAAGCAAACATAATAAAGAAATGCCTTTTATTATTAATAAATAATTCGATACAAGTACCAAAAGTATTGGCCTCTAGGGCTTACACCAACAGAAGCTTCGTTCTGCTCCTTTTGATCTCCTTCCACTCAATTCGACCAATTGAAGTATCACCTCTTCCTTTTGACTGGTCGAAGCTTCATTTTGTTCCTTCCTTCGAACACAGTTGTGACTGTGTCTTCGACTCCCATTTAAACCTTTGCTTTTGTCTACAAGAATATATTTATTGCTCACTAATTCATCTTCAATTGGTGAATACATCTTGTATGCACCAATTGAATAATAACCTATGAGCACCAAAACTTCACTTTAATCATCCAACTTCTTCCTCGCCTGTTCAGGTATATGCATGTACTTTGAACCATAAGATCAAAGCTTTCAAATTCAAACTCTTCTTCTTTTCGAAGCGCCAATTCAATCAACATGACAGTCGAAGTGTCTTTCCTTGTAATGCTTCGAATGGCTCATATTTCGATGGTTCGAAAATGAACCCTTCAAACCTATTTACTAGCTCTTCCAATCGAAGACTTCATAAAATCCTCCTCACGCTTTCTTTCAAACTATCCTTCCTTCGATCCTAGTGATTCGTTGGGCATCAAATTAGACTGCATACTGCTGTTGAAGTTGCTTCAACCCAAAAGCTCTTAGGCGTATTTTCAGCTTTCGACCTACACCTTGTCATGTACACTTCTTTTCTTTCTTTCAACTATACCATTATGTTGAGGCGTATAGGGTGCCATGGAAATAATTTTAAGCTCCTTGAGCAATTGAGCACCTTAATGAGCATTCCTTGAACAAAATGGGAGGGCAAATTTTTGGGTGCAACAGTTACCAATTATACTCGGTTTCCATCAGTTATTTGGTAAGAATCCATAAAATTGGCAAAACTTTGGTTTATCTTTTTATCGTTTTGAATTTTATGTTAATTAGAGCTTTTGATGTCTTGGTTTGGTAGTTGCAGGTGATTTCATATGCAAGTGAAAATTTCCAAATAATTGGTGCAAAGATGAAAGAAATATGGAAGCTACAGGGGTCCTGACACGACCACCCGTGTCACCTGACACATGCCGTGTTAGGAAAAGAGGAAAAAAGTTAAAGATAGGAACATGAGACAGACGCTGACACGGTTGCCCGTGTCACACGATACTGCCCGTGTCAAACCAACTGCACCATAGACGTGAGAAAGCAAAGTCATAAATGCTGACACGGGAGCCCGTGTCGCATGACACGACCTGTGTCAAATCATCTGCATTGACACATGACTTGAAGCAAGGGACATAAGCTGACATGGGTGCCCGCATCCAGTGACACAACCCGTGTTAGCCAATGCGCTAGGAATTCTGATTTTTGGAGTTTTAAGTGTCTTTGATCATTAAGGGTACTTTGGACATTTTTGCATTGCTGATGAATGACCTATACTATTAAAACCTGTTTGTAAGAAGAGGAAGGGGATTTTTTGGCAGCGAAGAATAGTTTACACGAATGAAGATTGGGGAGATCAAGGTTCTTGGAGAGTGGAAGATTCTCATGAGCGGAAGCAATTGAAGATTCGAAGCTATCCAATTACTTGTAATGTCTAATCTTTATCTTATTATTATTTTGAACAATATGAGTAGCTAAACCCCTCAATGCTAGGGGTGTCCTTGATTTGACTATGTAAATGATTTGATTCCTGAATTTCTTTAATATAATAGTCTTCTATATTCAATTAGGATTAATTTAAGGTTAACAATCAACTGGATTGCAGTTGTTAAG
Source organism: Vicia faba (assembly GCA_948472305.1). Lineage (NCBI taxonomy): Eukaryota > Viridiplantae > Streptophyta > Magnoliopsida > Fabales > Fabaceae > Vicia > Vicia faba. The sequence goes on from OX451738.1 coordinate 1,186,681,172, forward strand.
GTTTTTGTACGATTAGGCTATAGTGGATATCACCTGGGACTAGAGATACCCTATAGTTACCGGTTAACTCTTGATAACACAAAGGCTTGATTTCATCATAATTATCTAAGAACTTAAGATTTAGGATGAAGGTTCAAAGGTTTTCCCACTAAGGACTTAGGGGAACATAACCTAAAGGGATGATAATTTAAGGATATGAACTTGTTGAAGAGATCAAGATTCAAGATAGTTATAGGGAAAATTATACACATTGCCCTAGAATGCTCCTCATATCTGTGAAAAAGCCATTTTATATTTCTGCTACTTGTTAAGTGAAAGTTTAAAACCAAAACCCATATCAAGTTTTGTTTAATTTAACTACGAATTTAACTAATAATTGCATGTAGCCCTTGAGATCGACATTTAGGGAAATCTCTCGATTATTACAAGAGGAAAAAATAGTACACTTGCTATATCTCCTATCAGAAGTCTTGAACATGTGTAATATGAGGAGTTTGGACTTGTCTGTGATGTCATACCACTTGTCCGGCCATATGTCTTATGGAAGTATTGAAGATGGTGATTTATAACTGCATGTATTCTCTTATGTATTTTTTCTATTGCAATTTGTACAAAGTTTTCATGTTTACATGCAGCTTGTGTTGTGGTGTTATTTCTCTCTCCAGGATTATTGTGTTTTGGTTGTTTTAGCCAAAATTTACCAAATGGAGAGATTATTAGTTCTATGGTTTTATGATTGGATAAATTTTGATAAACATGGTTCTATACTGATATTGAGCATGATGTTGTAACATCTTCATCAACTGTCATAACAGTTTTAGTGTTATGTGTTCAACAAGATGTCAGAGATAGATGTCATGGCATCTTGGTCTATGTATAGTAGACGCTGCTCTTGTTTATCTCTTGACATATTTGTTTTGATTTGATGAGGTCCTTTTGGATATACCTCGTCATTATGCGTAAGTCATGGAGATTATTTAGGATCAATGTGCATATTTGATTTGTTTCAGTAAAAAGGATCTTTGATACTTTTTAGGAAACTTTAAAAGACTTGTTCCTATTTTTATATGAAGATCTTACAGATGATTTAAAAAGAGAAGATTGAATTTTATTTGAAGAGTTCAAACCCATTCTGCAAGAGTCTATATAAAGGGACTTGATATGACCTAAAATAACAAACATTCACAAAGAAGAAACTGTGTGTCCAACATAAGGGTTAGGGTTTTGGGAGTCTTTTAGGTTCATGGTTTTTGTGTTCTTTGTATGTCACTCATATATCTTTTGATGCATTAAGTAGACTGATTGTTGATTGTTTATTAAGCTATTGTTCTCACTCATGAGCATTTAAGCAAATAGTTAAATATTTTTCTTAATTGAAGCTTTTAAGCAAAATTAAATATTTTTTATTTGAAGTGTAATCTTCTTTTGGGTTTCTTTTGTCTAGTCACAAGGTTTGTGGTTATAGGTATATCACTGCAGTGATTGGAAGTGAGGGGGATCTCATATCTAGTGGTTTCTAGGTAGAAGTTGCACAAGGTAGTGATTTGGCGAGAAGTTGTAAACTAGGGTTGATTTAGCTTTGAACTAATACTATCATAATGGATTTCCTCCCTGACCTTGTAGCCCTCAGAGTAGGTGACGTTGTACCGAACTGGATTAACAATTGATTGGGTTATTTAAACTTTTGCAATTTATCTTTCTGCACAATCAACAGTTTTAGCAAGTTTTCTGTCAATGGGTGTTATAACATTTATCTTGATATTGTATGGTGTTGGGATATCGGTCTGAACATTTGTATTTGAAGTTCCAGAATTTCAGATGCTAATTAAAGAAACACGATACACCGTAAAATACAATGTGTATATGTGATTTTATAAATATAACCCTTATTCTGAAGTAACACTAAATTATTTTGAAAATTTTAGTCTAACTTGGATTAAGAGTTCATGTTCTCTTTAATACTTCAATTCAATCACAACTAGCAATATAGGCAGATGAATGATTCGTCGCGTATTTTTTAAGTATGGATTGAGTATAAGTGTTTTCGTTCATGTTGTGTTTGTGATCAATCTGTTTCGACAATTAAAGGTTGTGCACTACAAGAGATAAGAAGTCGATCTCTAACTCATGACCATTCGTAAGGACCCATCGCAAAAGAAAATTTTGTATTTTATTTGCTGAATTTATCACGATTTAACTTCATTATAGAGACTAGAAATGTTGAAACATATCTAAATGTTTGAGAAGATGCTAATGTTAGACAAATTGCAAATGTCAAAGAGGTTAAAGAGGCTGCGGGGGTTGAATAGTCTCCACATGTTGAAAAGGTCAGATAAGCTTCTAATGTTGAACAATGTATAAATGAAGGTTGTGATTTAAGAAAGAACACAATGAAAAGCAATGAGAAAGATAAGAAAAAGGTAGGTGAACTTGTAAGAAGAAGTAATATGACCGGTTGCTAGATTAAGAAGCAAACAAACTTAAGAAGAATTCATCACTAATTATGGTGCATTCCTCCAATGATGTTGATGTGGATAATCCAATCATGATGATGATGCGGACGAGGGAGGAAATGATGTATGTTCCAATATAGCGATGACCAAAGTTGAACAAATAATGCCTAGACATGAAATACCTACAAATGAAGGACAAGGACAAGAATGCCATTCAAATGAAGATGAAAGTTATGAATCTGAACAATTAAAAACTCCAATCAACTAAGATGACAACAATGACAAAAAGGAAAAATAACTCATGAAAGGTAAAAAACGCAAATCAAAGAATGAAAATGAATCTTTTTAAGCCAACTCAGTTGGTAGCTATGCAAGGACATCAGATACAAAAACACAGATTCGAACTCATGATATCTCACTTGTTTATTTTTAAAGAGTTAATTCTAACCACTAAACTATTTTACAAAAAATGGAAATGAGGACGAGATATAGTTTAAAGAGATCTTTTAATGAGTAGATATGTTTTAACTATAACGGAAAGAGACGAAACAATAACGGGTGTAAAATGTCACCAAAAGATCCACATTGATATACAAACACAAATATACATTATTCTTTCACAATCTAGCACTACTTTAGATAATTCAAATGAGATTTTTGATGTTTCATAGATTTGAAATGAAAATTGAACAATTTATTATAATTTTGGAATTTCATTTAAAATATTTACTCTAGATTTTACTAAAAAACAAAAAATCTTAAAAATTCTTATATGTACACAACTATAGATCTAAATCAGTTAAGCGCGTGCAAACAAAACTACACTTTTATTAATTAATTTAAAATCAATAATATTAAATTTTTCTTTCAACTTTTTATGTATGTGAATATATTTAATAAATTAAATTTGTTGTGGTTTAGATTGATAAAATAATGAATAAAGCGCTTAGTTAATTCAACTTAATTTATAATTGTGCATATATATTTTTTTGTGGTTTAGATTGATAAAATGATGAATAATGTGCGTCGTTAATTCAACTTAAGATTTACTCTAAATTTTATTAAAAAAATAAAAGATCTTAAAAAGTCTGAAAAAATTAATTCACCCATTCCTTCTTATTTTTCATTAATTATTTCAAAATTAATAAATTTTAAATAAATAAAGTACTTTGTTAATTCAGATCAATTGATAGTTGTGCAGAGACATCAGATACAAGATTCGAACTGAGATCCTTATATATAATGTCACTACATAACTACCAACTCAACTACTTTAACAAAGTTGATATATCATGAACAAATTTTATGTTTTATAAAGTGAAACAAAACATACTTTGGTTATAAATGTTTTTTATTATATATAGAGTATAGATTTTTATATAGTACTTAATAAATGATTTCAAATGATCAAGATCATTATATTCATTTATATTTATTGATGTAATGAAAAAAATTGGAATAAAATCAATAAATTTGTGAAATTAATTAATATGTACTCAGTATAAAAAAAATTATATTAACATATCAAATCATTCATAAATAATATTTTAAATATGAATAAAAAAATCAAACACATTTAAAAGTTTAACTGATAAATTGAAAGTGTAAAATTTTTATAGATATTCGTGTATATCAATTAAACTCTAAATTAAAAAAAAGAAGCAAATAACATAGGATGTGTTTATTTTAAGTTAAGAAAATTTATTTCTTGAAATCCTATTCTCATCATTATTATTCTTTGAAATAATATTTTTATTCAAGTGTTTGATAAAAATTGAATTTCCTAAAAATGTTTACAATATTTATTTAATTAAGAAATTATATAAAATAAATAAATAAATAAATGTGAGTAGTAATGAGAAGTTATAGTTAGTTAAATATTATTTTCATAAGAATGTTGGGTTCCTATCTTTAAAACTTTAGAATAAAATAGAAGAGTCATGTATAAATTAAGTCCTTGGCAATAAAATATGTTTTAGATTATTTTAAAAAAAATTGAATCAAACATGAGAATATTGCACTCTCATGATCATATTCTCAAGAATATTTTTTACAATCTTAAAATTAATATGTTAAACTGACCGGATATTAAATCGATAAGACTTTCAATTCAAAGTTTATTTGATTCAATAAGTTAAATCTATCGTTGGACCGTTTATTAAATAAATTAACAATATAAAACTATATTTTTTTGGATAAGTCACATAATACTATTTTCACAAATTTTTAAAATAAATAATTTAAAAATTCATTACAAATTTAATATTATAATATTAATAATAAATATAATTACACAATATAATTATACATTTAAAGAAACAAAATTAAATATAATGGTATAACTCAAAAATTTGTGTTGTTTTAATGAAAAATATTTTAATTATTGAGATTAATATAATAATGATTTTTATTATTTTTTTAAATATTAAAATTGGTCAATAATCAATAGTTTTTTAAACCGGATACTATTATAAAATAAATTCTGATTCTTTAGTTAGAATGATTTCGAGCTGTTAAACCAAAAATTTCCGGTTTTATTTTAATTTTGACCCACATTCGATTTTATGACACTAATCGAACTAAATTTTTCTCCAATGACGGATTTTTAAAAGATTGATTAAAGCAAACACACCCATAAGTGAAGAAGAGGTAGAGGATTGAAGTTAACCCCAGAAAGTTTTTTTTTGAGAGAATCAGAATGGACGCCGCCGCCACCGCCTCCGCCACCGCCACCGCCACCGCCACCACCGCCTCCGCCACCGCCACCGCCACCGCGACGCTGACGAGAATAACCGAAGATGAAGAAGAAATGAAGCCCTGGGAGCAGCATTCCGGCGTAATCAGACTCCCTCGTTTTGACTACAATGCTCCGTCTTCTCTTCTCTCTCACTCTCACTCCGCCTTTCTCATCACCTGCACTATCAGTATGTTCTTCTTCTTCAATTACTCTCATTCATGAATTAATCATTGACCTAGTTTTACTTGATTCTTCAATTTCAATTTTCAGAACGAGAAAAAAGCGCTACGAAAGAAGCTATTACAATCCTTCATAGCTTTATCAATGGTGATCAACAATCTTCTGATAACACTGATGCTACTTCCAAGAGAAGGAAAATATCCACACCAGAAACTGCTGTCAAAGACAAAGATGAAAGAGTTACTGATCTTTCTCTGGTTAAACTCATAAGAAATGGATTGGTGCTTTTTATTTTTCCTAAAAATACATTTCCAGATACTGTTGGAATTGTATCTAATGTTATTCAGGCTTTGGAGTCTGGGAAGATAAATTTTCCGAAGTAAGTTAATCATCTCCGGCTCGATTTATTGTTAGTTGATTGTTGTTTTGTTTGATGTATAGTATGCAAATTATGCTGTCTCTTGTGTTTCATTCAACCCTTTGCTATCCTAGGAATTAAGAAACGGCAATTATCTGAACATAGGCACGAGGCATGGACACTAGACACAACACAGACACATACACGTCGACACCACAACAATAGTTTTAGAAGTGATTGATTATTATAATCATGTGTCTCGGCGTCATGTGTTGGACACTAGACACACTTTTAATATGAAGCGTCATAAATATTTAAAAATCAAGATAAATACTTAACATAAATACATAAATGTTTAAATTAAGTTCCGACAACTTACCTAATGCCTTAAAAACATAAGTTGCAACAATATACATAAATTCCAACAGCACGACAATATAAGTTCCCATCAAAATCAAATTATAAATGTGCTCAAAATGACTAAACCAAATTCTAAAAGTAAACAAATGTAAGCAAAATGACTAAATCACATCCGCCTCATCTTCACTTCTAAGTCCACCACATTAATATCATCTTTCTCATCGCTTGATTCAATTTCAAATTCTTCTTCTTCCACCACAAACTCCTCATCTCCATTAGACACTAATGTAGCTAGTATAGAGTTATTCTAGTAACTCATGCTAGTTCATTAGCCCAACGGCATTACCAACAACTTCCCAAGTCAAACCCTCTTCTTCCAAAACCAAATAGATGAGAAATATACGAGAAATTAGCAAAACAGGGGAGAAATAGATGCGGAATGGATGAGAAAATGAAGAAAAAGATGAATAGGTGAAGAGGAATGTGGAAGAATGGATGAGAAAGATCCACTGCTTCCTGATTTTTAGCCGCTTGCTGATTTTTAGGTTGAGAAGAATGTGGAAGAAAAAAGTTTGTGAAGAGAGAAAACGGAAAATTAGATCCACCGCTTGCTGATTTGAGTGAAGAGAGAACTGGAAATGACCTAAAGCATCACTAGGAGCTTTTATATTAGTCAAATAAAAGGGAAAAATACCAATTTCCTCTGAAAAAATTCAAAAGCCCTCATCTTCACAATAGCGGTCTGTAAACCGCTATACAACTGCTATTGTGCCGCTATTGCACCGCCACGACTTCACAATAGCGGCCAATATTTCCACTACCGCGGATAGCGGTTAGCAGCCCAAAAGCGTGTCGCCAAGGTCCTGTATTGCTATGCTATGCCGCTATAGCATGCTATCGACAACCTAGAATACAAGCAAGAATTGATTAATTGTAAGTGGTTAACAATTAGGCCAACAGATTCACTTCTGGTCATGATCATACATTTTGCCCGTTTCATTTTCCATTTTGTGGCCACTTAGGATTTCCTTCTATTGAGTCTTCTACTTTTATTTTCTATATATTAAGTAAAGAAAATTTGCGAGCAAGGAAAAGGTAGCAACCATGTGAATAAGAGAGAATTGTTTGAAGAGTTTAGCCAAGTCAATAGGTGGCTAAAAGGGGGGATTGATAAATTGTAAGGCCCTGCTTGGATAAACATCTAAATTTGTAGCTTATAAAATAAGTGTCAGAAATCTCTATAGCAAAATATAAATAAAGTCAAATTGTTTACCTATAAGCTACAAGCTATTTTTGTAAACTATGACGGAGTACTTATGAAGATAAGTTGAAAACGGCTTTTGCACATGTTCTAAGCTGTTTTTATTAGTTCTCTCAAACAGTCGTACAAACCTTATGCTAGTAGATAAACTTAAATAAGGCAATCCAAACAGACTCTAAGTGGTTAACAATTATGTGAACTGGTTTACTACTCCTCATTCCTCCATTTTTGTATGTAAAATGTACATTAAATAAAATAAAATAGACAGAAAAAAAATTGATATATCAAGCTTCATTTCAATCTTCTTGCAGAACATTCTTGCTTGAAGGATTTCTTGGTGGGAGTTTAGCTTGTGGTATTCTTGAAACTTTGCCTAGACTATTTCTGTTTTTCCTGCATTCTTTGATTGTGTGTTCTCTTCTTCATTTGTATTTACATGTTTTTGATTGGTTTATGAAAAGTAAATAGCTTATATTATACCGACATCTTAAGTATTGCTGTGATTAATGCTTCTTGTGCTTGTGCATGCTGCTGAGTCATCTACCTAGGTTAGTATAGTTGATACTTGATAAAGGCTTGATACCTCATTGTAGACTGGGTGGAATGCCTTTCACCTGTAACCCTTAGGCAAGCTCCTACGCTGAGTTTCAATATTCTTGTATTGCTTGTTTCATTCATATATCTTCGGTGTCATTGTCCATTTTGTAGACTATGATTCTTTTCTTTCACAGTTTTTTAATTCTATTGCATACAATGGCTTGCTCTTGTTCATTTTCTCTTTCCTCTGTCGTAGGTGGCAGAGTTAGAACTCGAATTTGGAGATGGTGTGATTTTTGTAGAAAAAGTTAGAAAATAATACAAACTCTGGTTAGATTAGAGTTATAACATCAACTTAAAGATTGCCACAATTCTTTATTATTTGTAAATCATACAAAATACTCACTTTTTTTCCCTACTTGTTACTGCTACTCTAGTAAAATCCAAGTTTATTTCTGTTTTTCCTACCTTAAAGTCACAATGACCATTCACCTCATTAACATCAGAGCATAAGCTTTTAGAATGATTGATAAAAATATGGATCTGCAAATTCTATTTGAGTTGTTTGTATTTGGCGGAGTTGTGTCATATATGTAGGTTGACTAACATATACTACAAATTACCCTCTCTTTTTTGTTATTAATAGTGTGTAACTTTCTCTACTGCAGTTGGTGCCATCGCATTTTGCCTATCCAAGCTACATGTAGTTTGAATGAAAAAGAACTGCATGAAGCAGTATCAGTGCTTGTTAAAAAATTTGTGGATGCTAAACAGGACAAACTAGGACGACCGTTAAAGGTTCAATTCATTATTATCTTTTAGTCGCAAATGAATCCTGTTTTTCATAAGCTAATGAGCGCATCTTTGGAATCATCGGCAACTCTCATCACTTGAAATACAAAGAAGAGCCAACATTTGTTATTGAAGTTTCAATATTAATGAAACTGATATCTGAATGCTGGCTTCGTATTTAAGCATTCATTAACATCTTAATAGTTACAACTTTCAACTTTGTTCCGTGCATTGTTTAGAACTTTCTCAACTTTGTGATTGAAAATATTGTTTTAAAATTAAGTGATTTATAGTCTCTTTGGTTTGGCGATATACGCGTGTTTCAAGACTTGGTTGACGTGTAAACATTGAAGCTAAAAAACTTAGCTTCTAAAGTAACGTGGTCCGTGATTTAACAAACACAATGGTTTTCCAAACAGAGAGATTATGAAATGAATATTTCTTAAACAGGTAGTTCCAAATAAGTATCAGACAAATTAATTCATGCATATATGTTTCTGCTATAGGGTATAATATTATATTAGAAAATATCTTATGTTTGACGTGCATGTGCATTGACTCTGTAGTTTGCTGTTGGATTTAACCGAAGAGGAATTGAAGAGACGAAGTCTGCGAAAGAAAATTTAAATGGTTCTAACAGTTTGCTGGATCGCAATAAATGCTTCGAAATAGTGGCTACCGCTGTCAATCATGTTGTGAAAGATTCAGTAGTGGATCTCAGGTCTCCAGAGGTAAAAAAAAGTTGTATTGTACTGCATTAAACAAATTATAACTCTTGGTATTCACATTTCACCTAACATTTGTTTTGCAGCTATCTGTTCTTGTTGAGGTTCTGCCCCTCTCTGGAGTACCTAATGGGTCCCTAGTGGCTGCTGTTTCTGTTCTTCCTAGCAACCTTGTTAGTACTAAGCCTAAACTCTGTGTCAAGGCCCTTAATTCTAATACTAAGGAAGGGTTTGTGGCTCAATGAGAATGAATGATTCTGTAATACATTTCACTTCAGCATGCAATAGGTGTTAGGGGGCACGGTTGCATTGTCAATGTCAGGTTGTTATCCTGGAAATATCTGGTGGGTTTCTTATGACCCTGCAAATAGAAATTGAAAGAACCAACGGTGAATGAAATCCCTCCTAATGTACTATTTTTGTCACACTTGCTAACAAGTTAAAGCTGTGGTACTTTTGCTTTACTCCACCTATTTATGATGTGGCTAACTTGTTATTAATTGTGATTTGTGAACTCAAGCCGTTTGGTTTATTCAGTGGTTTTTGTTATGTCACGTTGCTTAAAGAATGAAAATACAAGTACCTGTCTTTTTTATCAATTACGTGTTGATGTTGAGGGTTCCGATGATTCTTGAAGGAGTAATAACCGATTGACAAGTATGGGTCTTAAATATTAGGACATTCTTTTTAGATTATCTAGAAGCGGAGAAAATTCTGAGAAGCCCCAAGTGGCCAAGTCTATCATTTCGAATGTCTTCGTAATGTCTTCTTTAAACTTTTTAATCACCCTCTCATTGTATACAATGTCAAATATTGGATGAGTGGTTAGCAAAATCAATGCAATTCACCGTGATTTTTCAATCCAACCACTTACACAAATATGCATTTAAGTCAACTGAACTTGAGGAATTGTTCACTAGACCTTTTATCATTACTCACAAATACTCATTTCACACTATCCGGCTTTTGCAACTTTGATGCACCCCAACACTATTCCGGCAATGGTGTCAAAAATTTGATTGATAAATTAACAAGTGTGCTAATTTGCTAATATAGTAATAATGAAAAAATTTTCAAATATCGATTTCAATGACTGCGTATAAGTATCGAGTTCAATTCATGGTTCAATTAAATTGTACTTGATGATAAGTAAAAATAAATAGAAATATAAATTGGATAAGTAAAAATAAACACAAATATAAATTGGATAAATAAAAATAAACAAAAATATAAATTGACTTTATCACAAATATGAAGAGCATGCTAAGGTAAGGTGTATAATTTTCCCTTTTACCTTTAAGTCTTTACTGGGAAAAATCGTAACTATAAGGTATCTCTAGTCCTAAAACCTTAACAACGGCGGTTCACCCTAATTGTTAACCATAGATCAATCCTGTTTGTCCGACAGGGAAAACATTAAAATTATTGCACAATCAAATTGAATATAAAAACTATTGCATTAAAGAAATTCGAACTCAAATTGTTTACATAATTATATCAGGGACACCCCTAACATTAGGAATTTATCTATGCATATTGTTAAAAGAATTTCAATAACATAAAAAAATAGACATTACATAAAAAATCTTCGTTCTCCAATAATCTCATATACCACTCAATTCAATTGCCAAAAGTCTCCGTTGGCAAAAAAAAAGTCTCTCAATTTCTCTTCAACACTCATCTAAATAACAAACATTCACTTAGATCGATTGAAAATATCCAAAACGCTCCTCTCGATCACACGCAATGAAAAATATTAAAAAAAAATAATAAAAATCAACATACTGACTAACACGATAAATAAAAAGATAAATAAGATTACTCTTCTTCAAATACTGAACTTCATAAATTTTTTTGACTAATGACACATTATTTTTATAATTTATTAAGATGAGAAAAACTATCATTTAATTAATAAATTTGTGAAAATATTATAAATGCTAATTAATTGTCATTTATAATGATCATAATAAAAAATATATATTTAGACATACTTGAATCCTTAGTACATAATTAGGAGTGTTTATAAAAATATTTTGATTAACATCAAAAAAAAATTTATATAAAAATCACATAAATAAAAATATTTGGGTCAATAATATATTTTTCATATTTAAATAATAAAAATCACATTTTTTTCATATTTGATCAACAATAGAAACATTTAATAAATTATAACAAAAAATTGTTATTAATTTTTATTATAGTGATTGCAGAATAAGTGAGCATTAAATATACAAATTGTTTTATTTAATTTAATTATTTAAATTAATTTCATACACAACTTAATTTATTTATTTTTAATTTTATAAATAAAATAATAAATTGATTTAAACTACAACAAATAAAATATAAGGAAAAATTACTGTAAATAAAAATTATTACTGATAAATGCATTAACTGAATCTAAATTTATTAGCTTTTAAAATTATTTTCTACGACAATCAACAAATGATTCTTATGATATTTAATGATAAGAAATCAAATAATAATAAAATAGATCAAATAAATTGATTAGAAATTGCCCAAGAAATAATTTATTACTGATAGATAAAATAAATACGGGTATAAATTGATTGGTCTTTATTAGCTTTTATGAGCTGAATCAGTTCTAATGATACACGTGATTCTCCACAACAAATATATTATCCTATATAGCTAAAATTAAAACTAATGGACAATTTCTGAAAAACTAAGTTCAAAACTTCCTTTACCATATAGCTTCTTCTCGCATGAATCTGTTCCAAATACTATCCAGGACCACTTCCTTCTTCTATGCGCCTAAAAATCTCAAATCACATTCCAATACCATTTTATCATTAAATGCAAAATAACTATTAATTAATCACTTCAAAAAAATTTAACCTACCATTTTTTCCATAAGCAAAATTCTCTATGACTTCAAAGTTAAGACTCTCATAAGCGCTTAACGTATATTACTATCACGTTTTCGTTTCAGATCAAAACTTCATTAACCATAATTCAGTACCGACGGAGAAATAAAAGAAAATTTGTGATTAGACGAAATACAAAAAGAGTGTTGTAGACTATACCAAAAAAACACATTACAAATAAACTAGAATTCTAATTAAAGAGGCAACCAACCATCCTACAGTAAAACTGTAGGCTAAAGATAGCATCAAAACTGTAAACAAAGAGAATAAAGAGAAAATCCTACAGTAAAGTAGCATCAAATCAATTGCCACATATGGCTAAAGATAGGTCTAAATTAATCTTTTCTTTAACACTAGATGTTCTATAGCAGCAGTCTTTAGGAGGGGTTGTCCAGCATGAAATTGCCTCACTGATTTCACTTGCCGAATAACAACCATTACTTGTCTGAGCTGAACCATTTTGCAATGTTAGTGACAATGACAACTCACCTCCTCCTACACTTTCAACTTCTACATGTGCTTTGTCAGTTTTCATAACTCCTTTCATTGACCATGAACCACTCTTTTTCTCACTTCCATTTCCAATACCAACCTGTAAAAAACAACATACGCATATATACATTAGCTTTCTAAAATACACTTCATCGTACATAGGGACCAAAATAATCTAACCACTTTTTTAGGCTGATTAATTGTTTACTTGTAGAATATTAATATTTTTGTTGACAATTTTTCACTTAATTTCAAACGTGGTTTTCAAAAAACCAACTCCCTTGGGAATAATGGAACCTACAATTAAGAGGACGAAACAGCATGACACAATTGAAGATGCAGAACATTATAAAAATTTATGTTAATGTTCATGTCCGCGCGGATATTAAAGGATAAAGATCTAAAATCATGGTTTGTAGGGCAAAATGAAAAAAGAGGTGGGCCAGACCCATTTATAAAAAATGAGGGCAAAACAAAAAAAAGTCAGGCGGGGCGGACCCATTTTAACACGTATGAATAATGTAAACATATCTTTTGAAAACAGTAGAAGAAAAGTATGACATAAATGTGTATAGAAAACATTCTAAAGGATAAGAGAATGCAAGAGCAGCTGAAAAACCAACAGTTTGGCATTAACGTGGATCCCAAAGTTTGAGGGTATAGTAATAAATATTGGAGAGGCAAAACGTAAGATTAAGATCTTACTGAACAAAAGTGAAAGTGTTAGGAAATGAATATATACTGCTACTATAGATATAGATATAGATATATAGATATAGCTATAGCAAGCAGTGAAATAAAACCTAAAACCAACACAACACTCAAACTTGACCTATGAAAAATAAAAAAGAATTGACTCACCTGAGAGAAATGAGATTGTTGTTGGTTTGGAGATTTGAAAGAAGTGATGCCACAATCAAAATGTGGTTGAATCTTTCTCTGCCATCCATAAAACTTTTCTTCATCTTTTATTCCTTTTTTCTTGTGCAGCAGTTCATGGTCATAAAAGCTGTACGGATTTGTTATTGTTACTGCACCATCATCATCATCACCATCACATATTCTTCTTCTTTCTCTGCATTGCATTGTTGTAGAACTTGTCTCGATTCTAGCTCTGATCACAAACAGTGGTACAATATAATCCAAATCAAAAAGGATTTTTTTTCAAGAAATAATAATAGTAATAAAGTAATTGTAGCTCAGAAAAAGTAAAAGATCAACCAAATACCTATAATCCTTTTTGTTTCTCTCCCACTTTTATACATTAACTTTATTATACTTTGTGTGTGAAAAGTTTGAAATAATATTTCAAGGGTAAAGTAAAGTTACCTTTTAGAGAAGATATTACTGTTGCCAAGGAAGGAATCAGATTCTTCTCTCATGAGCTTTGAACATGAATGCTCATTCATTTCATCAACACATCCATCATCATGCTCTTCAAAACATTGGCTTCTATGTTGTGAACTAGTCCTACCTGATGAAGAGAAATAATAGACATATATTACTTCGTTGAAACAAGTTCATGTATTATGTGTATACCAATAGAAGAAAATTCACAAGGACAAGAGGTCTTAATATTCTTGACTTCTTGTTGCACTGATTTGGCATCAAGTAAATGCAAAAAGAGAGTAATAAATGAGGTTTGTTTGTAGTTTTGGATTTCCCGGTTTTGAATAAAGAAAGGTTTGTTTTACAAGTTCAAATAGTTACTAAGAGAAGAAAGAACAATAGAATTGCATTGAATGCAGAAGAAACAAAGCATGCAGATATGGCATGACATGAAAGAGAGAAGAATATTGACCTTGTTTTCCAATTTCACCTCTCATGCTTCTGTACATCTGAAGATGGCTTTTGACATGTGAAATGGTGAGGCCTTTGACATCCATTAACTGAAGAACAAGTTTTGGAGTAGCCTCTACAAAGAAAACAACAGTAAGAAAAATGGATCCATAAAAAGTAAGAGAGATTAGAAGAAAGAAATGAAGAAACTGACTATGATGGCCTCCAAGAGTATGAATGGCGTTAACAAAGCAACGGTGAAGTTCAGGAGTCCATCTCAAACGAGGGACTTTTGATCTTATATACTGTCTCACTGCTCCTCCTACACCTTCTCTTCCACAGGTGGAACTCATTTTTTTTCTTTGTAACAAATGATATTCTTCTTTTGAAAATGTTTGTGTTTGTATGTATATTTATATGTGGAGAGAGAGAGAGAGAGAGGAGCAGATAGTGAAAAGAGAATCCAGCTAGGAGAGAGAGAGAGAGGGGAATATTGATCAGGAGAGAAAAATGAAAAGACGAGAGGAATATGGAAGAGAGGTCTGCAAATTCCTTTAGGACATTGGTGTCAACTGATAATACCTGAACCATCTCATGGTGGTTGCTGTACTGCTTTTCTTTTCTTTTCTTTGTCTTGCCAATCACAATAAATACAAAAATGCTTAAACTTGTGAGGAATGATATTTTTACACTAAATTTGACAATTATTTATCACAAAATTGAAAAATATAATTACTAAATATTAATATATAAATACATATATTTTTGAAACGTATAAGATATATTTTATACTATTTAACTTGTATTCAATTGCATTTTTCATTTCTTTTAAGAAATGAAGAAGATATTTACTCATCAATATTAATGTATGTCAAAATCATTCTCTGGGCAATATAATTATTGGAGAGAGAGAAGGAATTGTTATTAAAATGACAACCATATCAATATACGGTCCCAGACAACTTTTTATAGATGTTCAAAAATATTTCTGTAACTATAATATATGTTTGAATAGAAGGAATGTGATACAATAAAATAGAATAAAATGGTATATAATTAATTTATTGTTTGAATTTCGAAATAACATATATGAAATGGAATAATCAACTCCATCACATTCAATAAAATTCTTCAATTTCTATTTTCAGCACTTTGAGATGCACGTAGAATAACAACTAAATCTTATTTTACTAAATGTGATTGACTATATAAATCAATTTTTATATCAAAGATTAAGTTTTTATCTAAACAATCTTGAGATTTTTTTTATTAATTTGACTTGTATTCTTTTATTACAAAATTTATAAGTTTTTTCGCTATATGTTCAAACCACTTAAATCTATTTTCCATCATCTTTTTATTATATGTGCTACTCCAACACTCTATCTAATATTTTCATTTCTAGTTTTATTTTGTTGAGTCCCGCCAAACATCCACCGCAATATTATGATCTTTGCTACATTTACTTTATTTTTACATTGATTCTTAACCGTTTAACATTTTGTCCCATACAAAATCGTAAGTCTTATCTTAGTTCGATAAAATTGTGCCTTCAGCTTGAGTGATAAAACACCTGATGTCTTTTTTCATTTCAACCACCCAACTTGAATTTGGTGGTTTACATCCTCTTATATTTTTCTATCATTCTGTATTACAGATTCAAGATATTTAAACCGTGTGACTAATTGCGAGATGATACGATCTTCAACTTTCACCTCTAGATTAAAAACACTTTTGCTTTTGTTGCTTATATCCGTCTGACTTTTGATTAAGCGAAAACCGTGCGGTTTCAAAGTCCGTCTTAAAGTTTTCAACCTCTCATTTAAATCCTTCATTCCACTCTTCAAAAAAAAACTATATCCTTTAAAAAAATATACATCTCAGTACTACCTCTTAAATATATTGTATAACTACATACAAAATTAAGATTAAAAAGTTGAAGTTTAAAATTGAACACAAATCAATTTAAAATGTATGTAATAAAACATTTATTTTATTATGCTCTTTTCAACTATATTTTATTATATTCATTCCGATACGTTGATTTTAATCCAAAGTCTCAAAATTGAACACATTAACTAAAATTAATATCAAAAGATTAAATTAATCAATAAAAAATATTTATAAAAATAAAATATATTTTTGACTCTTTCTTTTTTAAAAATGTATATTTTATTTTTTTAAATCAATTATTTAAACGTTATCATACAAGGAAAATTGACTTTGAAATAGTATAAAAATATCAAAATAAAAAAAAATTGAAACTTTAAAATAACAAATTAATTTCTAAAATAAAGAGGTTAAAACTTTTTTTTTAAAATTAAAGCTCAAAATTACAATTAAATTATACAAAAGTGAAAAAAAAAACATATACATTAAAACTTAATTATATTTAGTATGTGTTCCAATGCTCATTAATTGATCAAAATTATGTTAAACAATCACATTAATTTAAAAGTTTCCAATAATTATTTTGTTCGATGGAATGTAATTTTCCATGGTAATTTTAATATAAATTTGAACTCACACATCCTTAACAAAACTTTAGAATAGATAAAAAAAAATTGTAAAAATTGATTAGAATTTGTGCCATGGAATATGATTTTCCATGATAATCCCAAAAAAGAAAAAAAAGAAAAAAGGAAGGAGTTTTAAAATAATAATCACGAGTTGTGATGAGATGATATTATTGGTACAGAGAGGTTGGAAGAAATGATTACAGCTGCTAGCTAATGCTCTATACATACATACTACTAATGCCATGCCAACAATAACACACTCGACTGCCTCACTTTGACCTTTCTTTCTCTCTTCTTTTCACTTTCTCTCTCTAGGATGGAGTACATTGTAGACTAGTATACTATGACTTCTGCTACATACGCCAACTTCGTCATCATCACTGTGTAAGAAGACCAACACCACCCTCATCTTCAAACCAATTCACAATTACTACTTTTTCTTCTTCTCATTTTTACCATTTTACCCTCTTAGGCCCACATTTTGACTGTGTGACAAGTAATACACTTTGTAGTGCTATTTTGGACGTGCATGGGAACTTCTTCTCACTTCATCACTTTTCATTTTTTTTAACTTATTCTTAATCCAATTCAAACCCCAGCATATTTATAAACTATTTCTGTATGAGTAGTTTTTTTATTTTTTTATTATCCTGTTACATATTTAAAAATAAAATATCAAAATGTCACGCATTCAATTTTTATTTCCTAAATGTCATTTTTAATAAACTTGTTCGTTCATCTATTGGGCGAAGGTATGCTATTTATTTTTTGATTTAGATCTATCGGAAGAGCAGATAAATATTTTAATAATTTATTATTTTCTTATTATTTATTATTTTAATAATTTTTGTGAATTTTCTATAAATAATATTGTATACTTACATGATATTCACATCATTTACTATTCATTTATTTGTTTTTATTTATCACTCATTTATTCATTTCACTCTTAAAAGATTATTTTCAATGTTTCCAAATTAAAATCAAAATAAATTATTTAAACTTTTTATATATAAATTAAATAATACAATAATATTATTATAAAATATTATATTTTTATTAAATTATCATAAATAGTATTATGTACTTATTTATAGTCACATCACTTAACACCCATCTATCTATTCCTTATATATTTAGTTGTATTTAAATAAATAATAAATTTTAAATCTTTAAAACAATCACAATATTTCTCTAATGTTATTAAATTCCCCTCTCATTTAAATATATACATTAAAACATGCTATGTTAATCTATACTCAAAATTAAATGGTAAGTTGTTTGAATCTTCAGTTATCAATTTCCAAAATTTAAAAAAGATAGTCAAAAGTAAAATCAAACTTTTAAGACAAATAAAAATTTGTATAGAGCGTCTATCATTAAAATTCTATTTTAATAATTAATCACTAATTGATTTAGTGGTGATTAATGTTAGATTTAGTAGAGAAATAAAAATTAAAAAAATGAATTTAAATTAGTGGATAATATTAATATTTTTAGTTTTTTATAGAATTTAAATGATTTGTCAAGACTTAAAATTTTTTTTTTTGATTAAGTTAAAAAAAATTTTAAATTTTTAATCTGCATAAAAATGTTAAATAAACTTTTAATTTAAAATAGAGAGAACAATATTTTTGATAGCATGATTGAATTAGTAACAATAAAAATAATATATAAAATACAAATTAATAAACTCTTTAATAAAATCAAAGTACGCTATCGACAGATAGTTAAAACAAACATTGTAAAATAAACTTAAGTTTAAATTATGGACTAAAAAACTTAAGAGAAACACATGCATTTGAAATAAATAAATAGTAATAAATATGAAGAAATCTTAGAAATATGTAATTCTTTAATCACATAAAATTTATGTATCTAAAATTCATTCATTTTTAATTATTAGTAATAGAATTTTAAAAATGTTTTTTTCTATTATTTTAAACCTTGACAACTCTCATTTTATTAAATAAAATTTTATTTTGAAATGATTCTAATTTTAAATTTTTTAATTTAGTACTGATTATAATTTTTCAATTCTATTTTATTAATTATTATTTGGTTACGTCTAATATATTAATAAAGTTAATATAATAAAATATAATATTTTATAATAATATTATTGTATTCTTAGTTTATATACAAAAATCTTAAACCATTTATTTTAAATTTTATTTTGATTTAAAAACATTGAAATTAATATTTAAGAGTGAAATAAATAAATGATTGATAAGTAACATGATTAATAAATAAGCACACAATATTATTTATAAAAAATTAATAAAAACTATTAAAATTATTAAAATATCCACTGTTCGCCCAATAGATGGACGAACAACCAAAATAAAAAAATTCCAAACATATGCTCCCCTAATAAATGAACGAGCAAGTTCATTAAACATGGCATTTGAAGAAAAAAAATTCAATATGTGGTATTGTGATATTTTATTTTGAAATCTGTGGCAGGACCGTTAAAAAGTCATAAATAATTGACTTAGTTAAAAATTTATTTGGTAGTTTACAACCACATTCAATTGCAAGATTGCAAATTTGAATATGTAACACTTAATTTATTTATTTTTAACAGTAAATATTTTGATTATTAAACTATTAGATTAGATCAAATATCTAATTTTTATTATATTTTTAAAGAGTTTTTGTTGTTACAATATTAAATAGCAAAAAAAAAATCTACAATCTCAAATAAAAGGTGTATGAAACAATGTGAATAAGGAGAAGGTGAGAGGTTAAAAGTGTTAGAATACAAAGTTGAAGATGAAGATAAAATAAAAGAGAGAAATCAGGTGTAATAAATTTTTAGAGAGAAAGACTCTATTGTGAAAATCTTGTAAATTAACGTTATAGAAAATTAATTACAAACTTGTTTAAATATACAAACTAAACTGTCACGTAGGTATTGCTAAAATAAGCTAACAAAACAAACTAAAACCAAAAGTTAAGCATAACTTCTGAACAACAATCCCAAAAGTTTCTGCTTCTGAGACAGAACATTACATCTGAATTTGAATTACTTCTAACATCATTCTTTAATTCATATTCAACTAACTAAACTCTACAATACCAATTCCATTTCTCAAATGGATAAAATGTTCATTATGGACTTGATTTCTCAGAAAATGATACTTTATGTCAATATGTTTGCTCCTTCCATGCAGTATTTGATTCTTGGCAAGGCTTATATTGATTTGTTGTCAATTATCAACTTCACATGTTTGCTCACCTTGATCTTCAGATCCCACAACTGTAACACCCTCTAAAACCCCGCATATAATTTTCGCAAATATTAAAAATTATAAACTCAGAGTACATGTAATAATCAAGGAATGCTACAATTCTCTTTTAATAAAATAAATTCCTGTCATGCATAATTTTAGTGGTAACTCGTACATGTCTACACAGCGGAATAATTTATTTAATAAAATCAAATGTTATAATAATTTCCAAGTCATCAGGGATTAACACCTGGAAAGTCAACATTATATCATAACAAATAAAAAAGGAATAAACGAGTCTGACTAAAGCAGCTCGACAACCAAACGTTCCCGGAGTTACAACTATCAGAGCATGACCCGGACATACTAAAACGAAACTAAACTAGACACGATAAGCCTTCGCCAAGCACCTGAGCGAAGCTCCTCAATCTGAAATATTCAACAGTAAGGGTGAGCTTCTCAAATATACATTTGGTTATACATTCATAACAATCAATTCACGAAATCATAAGCATCACCCACTAATTAACATATTTCATAGTTTACAAAACCTTTACAATTCATATATCCATGACATACTGCCTTCCATATTTGCAAATATTCATCAAACATCATCAACCATTTATCAAATCATACGTGCATACGAACAATCAAATATAACACTGGAAAAATCATCCATTCATGTTATATTCGGGTAATGCAACACACCCATGCATGTGGTACCACTACACCGCCCCATTAAATCGCGGGTCACGGATAACTCACCGTTCCATTATATCGCGGACACGGCTACCACCTCAACGTTCCATTAAATCGCGGACACGTATATTGGCCACCATGTTAATTCCACACAATGGGAATTAACAAATGCAACATGATATGTAAGTATGTAACACTCAGCATACTATGAACATCGATCAACATATCATGCACATCAACAATATCAAACATAACATGATATGAAATAGCATGTAACCACTCAGCATACCATTTAAACATCAATCATATCAAGTTACGGATAGCATGTAATCACTCAGCATACTATTCAAACATCAACCAATCACATCAATTATATCATATCTCATGCTCGATAACATAACTAAAAGCATGGCAATAAAAATCCAACGTCAAAACACTGGAATCAAAAATTCAGAAACTCATCACAGCAGAGCAACACGGGCACCCGTGTTGTGCAACACGGCCCGTGTTGTGCAGAACGTCCAGAAAAATGCACATTTTAATTTTATCAGTACAGGGGCTCTGACACGGGTACCCGTGTTGTGCAACACGGCCCGTGTCGTGCAACCAAGAGCACACCCCTTCCAACTCAGAGGAGCAACACGGGCACCCGTGTTGTGCAACACGGCCCGTGTTGCTGAGCGCGCACAGGATTTTCCTGAACCTGCAGCAGCTCAGAAAACAGCAGTCCAAACGCGGGAAAACGTCCGCCAAAACGCGCATTTCAGCACCTAACGCATCGAGTTTGTACAATTCACAACACACCACAATATCCAAGTTACCAACAATTATTATAATAACCTTAATCGGAAACTAACCGTCCTTTTGGGGAAATCTACTGACACGGAGGTTATCCCTACAACTTCCAAGGTAAATTCACGATCATGATATATACTCTCAATTCCTCATTTGGGACCTAAAACTCTTAATCGATTCATAAAAATTGGGAACCTAACCCTTTTCTAACAAGGTTCAGTCCTACAGTTATCGATCCCTAGAAACATCTAACAATTGGGAATTCCTACGATTACCCGAATCAACCGTACATAAACCCATAAACAAATATAAATCGAGTATAAACCCCCCTTACCTTATCAATTAGCAGCTTTGAGTTCTTGGGCGATGTTCTTCGTTCTCCGTTCTTCAGAGCTCTATTTTCCCAAATTCCAACTTCTGTTCTTACGTGAAAACCAAAAATGAGAAAATGGCCTAAGTCCCAAACATAACTTTATTTCTCTGCACCCCCACTCTTTACTAACAACATCTAAGCCCAATAACATAAAAATTCTAATATTCCTTATTTCTTTTATTTTCCTCAAATACTCCAAAATAAATAATTCTTTTTATTTTATTAATTCTAATAAAATAAATTCCCAAATTTAAATAAATCAAAAATTGAAACTGGGGTGTTACAACTCTTCCCCACTAAAAGAGTTTTCGTCCTCGGAAACATACCTTAGACGAACAGCTCCGGATAAGCCTCTTTCATCTGGCTCTCCAACTCCCAAGTGATATTTCCATTTGCTGGACCTCCCCAAACAACCTTCACTAATGCTATCTCTTTACCTCTTAACTGTTTCACTTCCCGATCTTCTATCCTCATAGGCAATGCTTCTACTGTCAGGTTATCTCTTACCTGTACATCATCTATTTGGATTACATGAGATGGGTCTGGAATGTATCTCCTCAACTGAGAAACATGAAAAACATCGTGCAAATTCGCAAGTCTCGGAGGTAAAGCAATACGATAAGCAACTTCTCCAACTCTTTCCGTAATCTGAAACGGACCAATAAAACGCGGAGTCAACTTCCTAGATTTCAACGCTCGACCAATACCCGTCATCAGAGTAACTCTCATAAACACATGATCTCCAGCACTGAATTCTAAATTCTTCCTCCTCTTATCATGATAACTTTTCTGACGACTCTGAGAAGCTCTCATCTTCTCTTGAATCAATTTGATCTTTTCAGTAGTCTGCTGAACAATCTCTGGCCCAACTACCGAACTCTCTCCAGATTCATACCAACACAAAGGTGTTCTACACCGTCTACCATACAATGCCTCAAACGGAGCCATACCAATACTCGATTGGTAACTATTGTTATAAGTAAACTCAATCAATGGCAAATAGCTATCCCAAGCTCCACTTTTCTCTAAAACACAAGCACGCAATAAATCTTCCAACGATTGAATCGTCCTCTCCGTCTGTCCATCAGTCTGAGGATGGTAAGCTGAACTCAATCTCAACTTAGTACCCAAAGCCTTCTGCAATCCTTCCCAAAATTTCGAAGTGAACCTCGGATCTCTATCTGACACAATACTAGAAGGAACTCCATGCAAACTCACTATTTTCTCAATATACAACTGTGCCAATCTCTCCATCGAGTAATCCATTCGCACCGGTATAAAATGAGCAGACTTAGTCAACCTATCCACAACGACCCATATCGCTTCACAATTCATAGGAGTCCTCGGCAACCCAGATACAAAATCCATAGAAATACTATCCCACTTCCATTCTGGAATAAACATTGGTTGCATAAATCCAGACGGCTTCTGATGCTCAATCTTCGATTTCTGACAGATTAAACATGCATACACAAATTCAGCTATTTCCCTTTTCATTCCCGGCCACCAAAACAATTTCTTCAAATCATGATACATTTTCGTGGCACCCGGATGAATACTCATCCCACTGCGATGTCCTTCCTCTAATATACTTTTCTTGATTTCTGCGACATCAGGAACACAAACTCTATCGCCAAATCTCATAACATCATTTTCATCAATCCTAAACTCACCACCTTGACCTTGGTTGATCAATGTCAATTTATCAACTAAATTAACATCGGATTTCTGCCCGATTCTGATCTCTTCTAGAATACCACTAGTAAGTTTCAACATACCCAAACGAACACACTTCGGAGTACTTTCACAAACCAAACTCAAATCTCGGAATTGCTCAATTAAATCCAATTCACGAACCATCATCATAGACATATGCAAGGACTTCCTGCTCAAAGCATCTGCAACTACATTTGCCTTACCAGGATGGTAATTCAAACCAAAATCATAATCTTTGAGAAATTCCAACCACCTTCTTTGCCTCATATTGAGCTCTTTCTGATCGAAAAGATACTTCAAACTCTTATGATCGCTATACACTTCAAATCTCGAACCATACAGATAATGTCTCCACAATTTCAAGACAAACACAACTGCTGCCAGTTCTAAGTCATGAGTAGGATAGTTCCTTTCATGAACCTTCAACTGTCTCGAAGCATACGCAACTACCTGTTGATTCTGCATTAAAACACCACCTAAACCCAACAGAGATGCATCACAATAAACCACAAAAGATTCCACCGGATTCGGCAAAATCAGGATAGGAGCACTAGTCAATCTCCGTTTCAATTCTTGGAAACCTTTCTCACAATCAGAATCCCAAATAAACGCTTGTCCTTTACGAGTCAATTTCGTCAACGGCAATGCTAACTTTGAGAATCCTTCGATAAATTTTCTGTAATAACCTGCAAGACCAAGAAAACTTCTGATTTCCGAAACAGTCTTCGGCGCTTCCCACTGAGATACCGCTTCTACTTTTGTAGGATCCACTGCAATACCATTTTTAGAAATCACATGTCCAAGAAAACTAACTTCATTCAGCCAGAACTCACATTTGGACAACTTTGCATACAACTTCCTATCTTTCAACAACGCTAACACAATTCTGAGATGTTCCGCATGTTCTTCGTCATTCTTGGAATAAATCAGAATGTCATCAATAAAAACCACAACAAACTTATCCAGATACGGATGAAAAATCCTGTTCATATATTCCATGAAAACACCAGGTGCATTAGTAACTCCGAACGGCATAACAGAATATTCATAATGCCCATACCTCGTTCGAAAAGCAGTCTTTTGAATATCTTCCGCTTTCACACGAATCTGATGATATCCAGATCTCAAGTCAATCTTACTGAATACACTAGCTCCAATTAGTTGATCCATCAAATCATCAATCCTCGGTAACGGATACCGATTCTTAATGGTTACCTTGTTCAATTGCCTGTAATCAACACACAGTCTCATAGAACCTTCTTTCTTCTTAACCAACAATACCGGAGCACCCCAAGGTGAAACACTTGGACGAATAAACTTCTTCTCCAGTAAATCTTCCAACTGACTCTTCAATTCAGCCAACTCAGACGCAGACATACGATATGGCGCCATCGACACCGGTCTCGTACCAGGAATTAAATCTATAGAGAATTCCACCTCTCTCTCAGGAGGTAATTCACCAACATCATCCGGAAAGACTTCTGGAAAATCACACACCACTGGCAATTCACCACTCCTGACCTTTCCCGTTGAATCTAACGAAGCAAGTAACATAAACACGTTAGCACCATCTTCCATTGCTTCTTGTACCTGCCTAGCAGTCATAGTCAAATTCTCGACACCAACTGCTTCTGGAAAAATCACCGTCTTAGCAAAACAGTTCAGATGAACCCGGTTGAATTCCAACCAGTTCATCCCAAGGATAATATCAATTTGTTCAAGCGGTAGGCACACTAAATCCATACCGAAACTTCTACCAAAAATCTCAATAGGACAATTCCTACATACAAGTGAAGTTGTCACTGAACCCGATGCAGGAGTATCAACAACCATGCTACCTTGCATACCAGATATGTCCAGTTTCAACCTCTCAGCACAATCCAAAGAAATGAAAGAATGAGTTGCACCAGTATCAATAATTGCAACTAAAGGTGTGCCATGAATAAAACACGTACCTTTAATCAATCGATCCTCTGGAGTAGTCTCAGATCCAGACAAAGCGAACACTCTTCCACTTGACTGATCCTTCCTAGGCTTAGGACACTGCGGACGAATGTGACCTTCTTCGCCACAATTGTAACAAGTAACAGACTTCCCTTTGCAATCAATAGACAAATGACCGGCCTTTCCACATTTATAGCACTTCTTCTCATCACTCTTGCAATCTCGAATGTGATGACCAGACTCACCACACCTGTAGCATCTGATAGGAGCCTTAGAATCTCCCCCACTAGGCCTTTTCCAACCGCCTGATCTCTGGTTATCTCTACCATATGGCTTGCCACGGTCCATATGTTGCTTTCCTCTTTTGTCAACAGCCCCACGAGAGTGAGACGACCGATTCTTGGTAATATCTTCTTCCAAGATTCTGCTACAATCCACCAGATCAGAAAATCTACGAATACGCTGGTACCTGATTCCCTGCTTAATCTCATCTCGGAGACCATTCTCAAATTTGATACATTTAGAGAATTCTCCAGCCTCATCATTGTTGTAGTGCGCATAATACTTTGCCAGCTCAGTGAACTTAGTAGCATACTCACTAACAGTCAGATTGCCCTGCTTAAGCTCCAAAAACTCAATTTCCTTTCTTCCCCGAACATCTTCAGGAAAGTACCTCCTCAGAAAAGCCCTTCTGAAGTTAGCCCAAGTCAGTGCCTCTCCATCCTGAACCATTTCAGTCCTTGTGGCAACCCACCAGTCGTCGACCTCTTCTGCCAACATATGCGTACCATATCTGACTTTCAGATCTTCAGCACAATCAATCACACGGAAAATCCTTTCGATTTCCTTCAGCCACTTCTGAGCACCTTCAGGGTCATGTGTACCTTTGAACAACGGAGGATTGTTCCTTTGGAAATTTCCCAATTGCCTATCAGCACCAATCACGCCTCCAGTTGGGTTTCCAGCAAGTACACCAGCTAACATCCCCAAAGCCTCAGCGAGTGCAGCATCATTTCGTCCGTTACCTCCAGCCATATTCCTGAGAATTAAAACATACTCCACATCAGAATACAATATCGACAGTGTTACCTTGCACCAGTCGCATACGAAAAGGAATGACTGACTCAAAACTCTGGTCACAACGACCGACTATGCTCTGATACCACTATTGTAACACCCTCTAAAACCCCGCATATAATTTTCGCAAATATTAAAAATTATAAACTCAGAGTACATGTAATAATCGAGGAATGCTACAATTCTCTTTTAATAAAATAAATTCCTGTCATGCATAATTTTAGTGGTAACTCGTACATGTCTACACAGCGGAATAATTTATTTAATAAAATCAAATGTTATAATAATTTCCAAGTCATCAGGGATTAACACCTGGAAAGTCAACATTATATCATAACAAATAAAAAAGGAATAAACGAGTCTGACTAAAGCAGCTCGACAACCAAACGTTCCCGGAGTTACAACTATCAGAGCATGACCCGGACATACTAAAACGAAACTAAACTAGACACGATAAGCCTTCGCCAAGCACCTGAGCGAAGCTCCTCAATCTGAAATATTCAACAGTAAGGGTGAGCTTCTCAAATATACATTTGGTTATACATTCATAACAATCAATTCACGAAATCATAAGCATCACCCACTAATTAACATATTTCATAGTTTACAAAACCTTTACAATTCATATATTCATGACATACTGCCTTCCATATTTGCAAATATTCATCAAACATCATCAACCATTTATCAAATCATACGTGCATACGAACAATCAAATATAACACTGGAAAAATCATCCATTCATGTTATATTCGGGTAATGCAACACACCCATGCATGTGGTACCACTACACCGCCCCATTAAATCGCGGGTCACGGATAACTCACCGTTCCATTATATCGCGGACACGGCTACCACCTCAACGTTCCATTAAATCGCGGACACGTATATTGGCCACCATGTTAATTCCACACAATGGGAATTAACAAATGCAACATGATATGTAAGTATGTAACACTCAGCATACTATGAACATCGATCAACATATCATGCACATCAACAATATCAAACATAACATGATATGAAATAGCATGTAACCACTCAGCATACCATTTAAACATCAATCATATCAAGTTACGGATAGCATGTAATCACTCAGCATACTATTCAAACATCAACCAATCACATCAATTATATCATATCTCATGCTCGATAACATAACTAAAAGCATGGCAATAAAAATCCAACGTCAAAACACTGGAATCAAAAATTCAGAAACTCATCACAGCAGAGCAACACGGGCACCCGTGTTGTGCAACACGGCCCGTGTTGTGCAGAACGTCCAGAAAAATGCACATTTTAATTTTATCAGTACAGGGGCTCTGACACGGGTACCCGTGTTGTGCAACACGGCCCGTGTCGTGCAACCAGGAGCACACCCCTTCCAACTCAGAGGAGCAACACGGGCACCCGTGTTGTGCAACACGGCCCGTGTTGCTGAGCGCGCACAGGATTTTCCTGAACCTGCAGCAGCTCAGAAAACAGCAGTCCAAACGCGGGAAAACGTCCGCCAAAACGCGCATTTCAGCACCTAACGCATCGAGTTTGTACAATTCACAACACACCACAATATCCAAGTTACCAACAATTATTATAATAACCTTAATCGGAAACTAACCGTCCTTTTGGGGAAATCTACTGACACGGAGGTTATCCCTACAACTTCCAAGGTAAATTCACGATCATGATATATACTCTCAATTCCTCATTTGGGACCTAAAACTCTTAATCGATTCATAAAAATTGGGAACCTAACCCTTTTCTAACAAGGTTCAGTCCTACAGTTATCGATCCCTAGAAACATCTAACAATTGGGAATTCCTACGATTACCCGAATCAACCGTACATAAACCCATAAACAAATATAAATCGAGTATAAACCCCCCTTACCTTATCAATTAGCAGCTTTGAGTTCTTGGGCGATGTTCTTCGTTCTCCGTTCTTCAGAGCTCTATTTTCCCAAATTCCAACTTCTGTTCTTACGTGAAAACCAAAAATGAGAAAATGGCCTAAGTCCCAAACATAACTTTATTTCTCTGCACCCCCACTCTTTACTAACAACATCTAAGCCCAATAACATAAAAATTCTAATATTCCTTATTTCTTTTATTTTCCTCAAATACTCCAAAATAAATAATTCTTTTTATTTTATTAATTCTAATAAAATAAATTCTCAAATTTAAATAAATCAAAAATTGAAACTGGGGTGTTACAACAACAAATTCATCAGTCAAACAGCTTGACACAAAGACAAAACACGTGCAATGTATTCAGTTTCACAAGTTGACAAGACAAACATATGTTTCTTCTTGGAGCACCAAGAAATGGTACTTCTCATATACTTGAAAAAATATCCATAAGTACTTTTTTGTCAACTATGTCTCCACATCAATCAGAGTTTGAATAACATATTAGCTATGAGTCAGATTTAACACCAGAAAGGAACAACACTCTATACTTTTGAGTTCCTTTAATGTACTTCAGTATCCTGACAGCAGCTTGATAATGTGACCATTTTGGTTTATTTATAAACCTACTCTCCATTCTAACTGCATAGCAAATATGAAGTAAGTTGTTACAAACATATCTCAATGTGTCAACCAACTATTTAAAACTATAGCATCTACATCATCATCCTTAGCATCAGAATCCAGCTTGTGATTCGTCTTAGCAGGTGTAATTGCAGTCTTGCAATGTATTAGCTCAAATCTCCTAAGAAGTTCAAGTTCATACTTCAGCTGATATAAAATGATACCCTTTTCAGAGTACATAATCTTCATCCCTAGAAAATATACCATATTTCCCATATCAATCATCTCATACTCATTCATCAGCACCTTCTTGAACTTAACTATCTCATCTAAACAACTCCCTGTTAGCAATATGTCATCAACATAGAGACACACCAAATTCATATTGTCTTTATAAGTATGCTTAACATAAACGTCATACTTCATCTCACATTTTCTAAATTGTTGCAGCTTGAAAAATGAATCAATTTTCATATTTCAAGCTCTAGGAGCTTGTTTCAGTCCATACAATTTTTTATGTAACATGTACACCATCCCTTCTTAATTCTTTTTCTCAAATTCAGGAGGTTGTGACACGTATACCTCTTCTTATAACATACCGTTCAGAAATACATATTTCACATCCAGATGCATCAGAGGCCAATTTCTATTAGGAACTATAGCAATCACCAATCTAATTGTGTCATGCCTAACTACATGCGAAAATACTTCAAAGTAATCTAATTCAGATTTCTGTACAAATTCTGTAAATAATATCCTTGCTTTGTGTTTTCCAATTTATCCATATGGATTTAAGTTAACCTTGAAAACTCATCTGACGCTGGTGGCTTTCTTTTCCTTTGGAAGCTCAGTCAACTCCTAAGTCTTGTTTCTTTCTATAACCTCGAGTTCTTCTTTCATGGCCTTTAGCCACACTTTCTTCTTGAAAGATTCTTCCATACTAACTGGTTCAGAGTATACTAACATGACACACTAAATAACTTCTCCTTCAGAGTCTATCTCACTATCTTGCAACATGTCAAACTCTGCAAATCTTCTTGATATTTGTCTAATTCTTTGTGGCCTCTGAACCTGTTAAGAATCTTCTTCAACTTCTAGAACAATATCAGATGCTAAACCACCTTCAGAAGTTAGACCACCTCTAGAAGTTAGACCACCTTCAAAAGTTTCACTTTCAGAAGCATGACCATCTTCAGAAACTCTTCCTTCAGAAGCATGATTACCACCTTCAGAAGCATGACCACCTTCAGAATCTCCGCCTTTAAAAATTGGATTACCACCAGATTCTGGATCAGCACCAGTATCTGGATCAAAATCAGATTCACCTTCAGACTCAGACTCGTCTTTAGAGTCTTCTTCAACTTCAGAGTCACCTTCAGACTCTGACTCATCTTCAGAATTAGACTTGACTTATCTTTGAAGTAATCTTCCGACTCCGATTCATCTTCAGAATTTGACTCGACTTCAGCTTTAGAGTCATCTTCTGACTCTGACTCATATTTAGAATCTCCTTCAGATTCAAAAACTGTCAATCACACATGTTCCTCATCAGATTCATAAGTCATCAATAGCACAGGTTCATCATCATAATCTCTTTTGGCTATGTTTTCTTATTCTGACTTCCTTTCCTTGTTTGACCAACAATCTTTAGCAAAGTGGCCAAACTTATTTCAATTGTAACATTGAACCATTCTCTTGTCAAGCATTTCCTTTCCCTTCTGATGTTTCTTCTCATCAGAGTAGGAGGCTTCTGACTCCTGAGAACCACCATGTTGTTAGAACATAGCTGGATTCTACATCTTGTAATAGTTTTGATGATAACAAATACATGATATATATATATATATATATATATATATATATAAGAACAAATATGCTCTCTAATAATGTATTTAAATATGCATAGAAATTATGATAAAAGAGCATAGTATATGATGAGAGAATAGCATTTTGAAGCTCTGACGAGACGTACAGACCTAAAAGTAAATCCATGTAACACGCTCAAATAGAAGAAGTTCTACAGTTATATCTTATAAATCTCCAACGCTGCAAGTAAAATTCTGATACTCTGATAAGAGAAGTTCTGGAAGAATAAAAGAAGTCTCAACTAAAGTTCTAAAGACTCAGCACTTAAACTAAAGCTATACTCTGATAAGTAAATGTTCTTAAAAGTGCAAAGAAACTTCAACGTGTTTGTCTCTCCAAAGTTCTAATCATGTTGATATCAAGAAACTCTGAGGATTTAAAGTATCAACAATAATACTCTCATTCTGTTAAGATCTCAAGGAAGCTTCAACATATTCCGAAGAAGCAAGTTTTGATGCGTTACATTTAATTCATTACAAATCAAAGAGTAACGGCTGAAACAAAACAAGGTATGTATTTTTAGAAAGTTCATTAACATCATTTTAATAACCTTCCAAAAATAAGTTCTTATGTCTCCAATGACCCAATTCACCTCCTCTATATAAAAAAGACACTGAAGAAGAATTAAGATACAACACTATTGCGCATTCAAAAAGAAAAATCTTTACTAGATCTCTCTTGTGCTTTAATCTTGTGTATACATCACTATTGTGATATAGTTTTCTTAGAAACATCATTTGTACACGTTTATTGATTTATATTTTGTAATACCTTGAGAAACCAAGTCGTGGCTTAGACTCAAGAAGACATTGATGGTAGTTATTGTGTTTGTGTAATTAAAGTTTTGATTAGTTGATTAAGACCTTGTTTGAGAGAGGCGAAATCACCTTGGCGGGTAGACTAGAGTAGTTTGAGTTCAAACGAACCAGGATAACTAAACGTGTCATACTGTTATATTTGATATATAAAAACCCAATTTAAATCCCCTTTTCTTGTGTTTTTCTATCCTCCAATTGGCATCAGAGCGCCTGGTTATGGATGCAAACACTTAATCATGTCAGAAAAAGATCATGTCAAGAAAAACACTATGGTGGAGACCAAGTTAGATAATCAATAATGAAAAATATGATGAGAAAGACAGAACCAGCGATAAACCTCCAATCTTTGATGGAGAGAACTTCGATTACTGGAAAGAGAAAATCGAAAGTTTCTTTCTAGCTTATGACTTTGATCTTTGGGATATGGTAACTAATGGCTACATTCATCCAGTTGACAAAAGCGATCCTAAGATCGACAGAAAGAGAATGACAGATCAAGAAAAGAAAGATTTCAGAAATCATCACAAGGAAAAAACAATCCTATTGAGTGTTATCTCGTACATCGAGTATGATAAAATCACGAACAGAGAATCAACTAATAATATGTTTGACTATCTAAGAATGACGCATGAAAGCAACACACAAGTCAAAGAGACCAAAGCTCTTACACTCATTCAGAAGTATGAGGCCTTCAAAATGGAAGAAGATGAAACAATTGAGACAATGTTTTCAAGGTTTTAAATTCTGGTTGCTGGGCTAAAAGTTTTGGACAAAGGGTATTCAACAACATATCATGTAAAGAAAATCATCAAAAGCTTACCCAAGAAATGGAGACACGTGGTCACAGCCTTTAAATTAGCCAAAGATCTTAACAAAATATCTCTTGAAGAACTTATCAGCTCCTTGAGAAGTCATGAGATAGAAATAGAAGAAGATGAGCCCTAGAAGCAAGGTAAGTCTCTTTCTCTTAAATCTAATAAAAAATATGAACCTAAAATTTTTCAGGCAAAAGAAGAAAACTCTGGTGGATCCTCGTCAGAAGAAGATGAACTATCTCTTCTCTCCAGAAGAGTCAATCAAATATGAAAGCACAAACATAGGAAATTTAGAAACCCCAGAAGAACGGGTAATCACTCTGAATCATCTTCTAGATACATAAAATCTAGCAACAAAGATGGTGTATGCTACGAATGTAAAGAGCCGGGTCACTACAAAAGCGACTGCCCAAATCTTCATAAAGAAAAGCCTAAGAATAAATTCTACAAAGAAAAGAAGAAAAGTATTATGACAACGTGGGATGGCTTAGAATATTCTGAAGCTGAAACAGAAATAGAAGATGAACGATCCAATATAGCCTTAATGGCCAACATATCAGATGACACTAGTTCATCAGAATCAGAATCAGAAGCAGAAGAGGTATTCTCTAACTTTTCTAGATCTCAATTAGAAGATAATCTGTCGGAAATTCTTGAAAGATATCATCAACTTCGAATTAAAAATAAGAACCTGAAACACAGTCTAGTATCTTACTCTTAAGAAACTAGGAAACTAAAAACAGAAAATTCTGAGTTAAAAGAAACCATCTCTAAACTCAAAAAATGAAAATTACGTTATTAAAAATGAATTACAAAAAGCTCAGAAAGAAACTATTTCAGAAGTTTCGAGTAGCTCTGATAACATCATAAAATAATATGATCACAACTTTCAAAAATTTCTAACCAAAAACATAGCTAGAAGCAAGATAGCTTCAATGATCTATAGAGTTAGCAGAAATGGAAGAAACGATAGAAAAGGCATAGGATATTTGAAACCAAGAGGAGAAGAAACATATCAACCAAGGAAAGTCAATGATATAGTTATAAAACACACACCTTTATATTCACACTTTACATATGGACACTCACATGATATAAAATATAATAGTAATTCTTACTCTGCAAAACCAAAATTCAAACAGAATTTTGGAAACTCTAACAAACAAGGACCCAAAAAGATATGGGTACCTAAGGATAAAATCATTTATGTTGCAAATGTCTTTAACAGCAAAGTTAAAACACTAATCTTGGTACCTGGAATCTGGATGCTCTCGACACATGACGGGAAGAAATCATATGTTCCAAAGTCCGGAACTTAAATTTGAAGGCTATGTAGGTTTCGAAGGCAATCAGAAAGGAAATATTATTGGCTCTAGAATATTTGGTAACGGTACACTTTCCTCCATAACTAATGTTCTGTTAGTAGATGGATTAATGCTTAACCTATTATCCATAAGTCAATTAAGTGACAACGGTTATGATATAATCTTTAATCAAAAGTCCTTGAAAGCAGTTAGTCAGAAAGATGGAACTATTCTCTTTAATGGTAAGAGAAATAACAACATTTATAAAATAAAACTTTCTGAACTAAAGAGTCAAAATGTAAAATGCCTTATGTTTGTTAATGATGAGCAATGGGTCTAGCACAGAAGATTGGGGCATGTTAGAATGAGAACAATATCTCAGATTATCAAACTCAATCTGGTCAGAGGACTTCCTAACTTGAATTTCAACTCAAATGCTCTGTGTGAAGCATGTCAAAAAGGCAAGTTTTCAAAACCCTCTTTCAAATCAAAAAATAATTTTTCTACTTCTAGACCATTAGAACTTCTGCATATAGATCTGTTTGGACCGGTGAAAACTGCATCCATCAGAAGTAAGAAGTATTGATTAGTGATCATAGATGACTATAGCAGATGGATATGGGTAAAGTTCTTAAGACACAAGGATGAGTCACACTCTGTGTTCTCTACTTTCTATAACCAAGTTCAAAATGAAAAAGAGTTTAGAATTGTTAAAGTCAGAAGTGATCATGGCGGAGAATTCGAAAATAAAAACTTTGAATTTTTTTTAATAAGAATAACATCTCTCAGGATTTATCTTGTCCTAGAAATCCTCAACAAGACAGAGTTGTAGAATGAAAGAATAGAACTTTACAAGAAATAGCCAGAACCATGATCAACGAGACTAACATTGCTAAAAACTTATAGACAGAAGAAGTTAACACAGCGTGTTATATTCAGAAGAGAATCTCAATAAGACCTATTCTGGAAAAGACTCCATATGAACTATGGAAGAATAGAAAGCCCAACATCTCTTATTTCCATCCATTTGGACGTACTTGTTTTATATTGAACACTAAAGAACATCTGAATAAGTTTGATTCTAAGGCACAAAAGTGTATCATTTTAGGATAGTCTGGACACTCAAAGGGTTATAGAGTATATAACACAAACACGAATTATGGAAGAATCTATTAGTGTCAGATTTAACGATAAGCCTGGCTCTCAAAAGTCAAAGCAAGGTAAATCTTTTGTAGATATAGAAGTTCAAATTACAGGTACTGAAGATAGACCGTCAGAAAATAAAAGTACATAACTTCAGACAAATACAAAAGAATATGTCACAGATATTATAACATCTTTTGAAGAATCCATCCAGAAAAGACAATCCAGAAACAACTTAGCACATCCGGAAAATATGATTCTGGGAAAGAAAGATGACCCAATTTGAACAAGGTTGTTGTACCCCAAAATTTGCCCTCCCATATTCTTCAAGAAATTGCCAAGTCAAGCTTCAAAATTCCCCAAGGGTTGCACAGTGCAAGGGTATCCTAAACAGTCAAAATTAGGGTTTTTGTTCTGATCAAGAAAATGAAGTTTTCAAGGGCCCAATCAAGTCTCACATGCCTATAAATATGGTCAAGCATCCTCATACCAAGTTTCAAGACCTTCAGCACAAAATTGCACAGTTAAAACCCTAATTGCACTACAGTCAACTGTAGGGGCAAAATGGTTATTTGACAGTCAAAAGTTCAAATTTTTGGTCAACATCTCATTTTGAAGCCACAAACATCATTTGATCAATGCTTGATCATGATTCTCAAAGGTTGGCTCAAAAATCATCAAGATGCAAAAGTTTCCTTATTTGGACAGCTGAAAAAGTCAACTGTAAATTGACCAGGGCATAACTTTCACATGGATTATCAGAAAAATTCCATCTAAAGCTCATTTTGAAGAGAAAGACATTTCCTACAACTCATCTTCATACTTCAAGTCCAAGAAATGCTCTCACAAAAAGTTATCAATTTCAATATTATAGGTCATTTTCAAAAGTCAACAAAAAGGGACTTTAAGTCAAAGGCCATAACTTGATATTGGTAAATCAAAATGACATGGGACCAAAGGCATTGGTTAGAGGACTCAAAGACCTTTCCAAAATGTCCAAGAACATGAGCAAAGCTTAAAAATTGAGCAAGTTATGCCTTGTGGAAGTTGGGAAATTTTTGGATATTTTGAAAAGTCAACATTGATTCAAATGACCTAAAATTGCTAATGGGCCTCTTTTTCTTCCACAATTCATTATCCAAGGCATGTGCACGACCATTTGGCCCAAAGGGAAGTTTTTCTCCATTTTTATTTATTTATTTGGATTTTTTATTATTATTAATTCATTTAAACTAAATAAAATATGAAAAAATGCTAAACTAATGAAATAAAATCTTTTTGTGCAGAAAACACTCTCATTGGACACTCAAATTCGTGCATAATCAATTAGGGAAGGATTGGATATGATTGAGAGCAAAAGTGCATGAAAAAGATTGAAAAAACTAATGCTTGAAAATCAAATATTGCATAATCAATTCTTGGATTCTTTTGATCAGATTTTTGACCTAGATCACTCATACATAAGTACCAAAACACAACCCTAATGCCATTGACCTAGAAGCTGCGCTAGAAACCAAGAACAAAACTTGACTTTTTGGTTGAAAAACTAAAATCTGAAAACAAGGTTAGAAGACGATTCAAGGCAAAATACTTGTGCCATCACCTTCCTGAAGCTTCAAGGAAGGATTTCCAATCGAAACCAAGCATTCTAACGCCCTAAATTGGTAACACGGTGACCACCTGTACAGAAAAAAATTCATAATCGTGCATCTCAATTCATGCGCATTTAGCACTTTTTAATGTTTGATTCATATTCCTTGCTTGATTCTAATGCTAACCATGTAAATTAATTGCGTTTTTGAGCGTTGTACACAATTCCACCATTGTCGTCTTCTAGGTTTTTTCAAGATGTGAATTGGGGTTTTCCACTCAAGGAAAAATCAACACTCAAGAACCAGACCATCAAAACCAGGACCTCCATACAAACTCATTGA
This sequence comes from Vicia faba, assembly GCA_948472305.1. Taxonomy (NCBI): domain Eukaryota; kingdom Viridiplantae; phylum Streptophyta; class Magnoliopsida; order Fabales; family Fabaceae; genus Vicia; species Vicia faba. The sequence continues at coordinate 1,186,718,507 of OX451738.1, forward strand.
TGGGGTCGCGCTCAATTTATGGAGCCCCAGGGGCTATTCGCTATTTTCTAATATAGTGCCTATAGCAACGTTTGAAAACCGTTGCCAATGTTTTATATTTTTCAGGAAAACAAAACAACAAGGAAGAAGATGATGATGTGTAGAACGGTGGTTGGCCTGTTTAAATTTTCACGCGAAAAGAGAAGCACTAACGCGTTTTATTTTATTATATTCATTGACTATATTACTAACAGATAAACAAAATAGCTCCACTGGCAAGCGCGTTGATTGGTAAACAAAAAATGAATTTAAATTAGTGGATAATATTAATATTTTTAGTTTTTTATAGAATTTAAATGATTTGTCAAGACTTAAAAAAAAATTGATTAAGTTAAAAAAAAATTTAAATTTTTAATCTGCATAAAAATGTTAAATAAACTTTTAATTTAAAATAGAGAGAACAATATTTTTAATAGTATGATTGAATCAGTAACAATAAAAATAATATATAAAATACAAATTAATAAACTCTTTAATAAAATCAAAGTACGCTATCGACAGATAGTTAAAACAAAAATTGTAAAATAAACTTAAGTTTAAATTATGGACTAAAAAACTTAAGAGAAACACATGCATTTGAAATAAATAAATAGTAATAAATATGAAGAAATCTTAGAAATATGTAATTCTTTAATCACATAAAATTTATGTATTTAAAATTCATTCATTTTTAATTATTAGTAATATAATTTTAAAAATGTTTTTTTTCTATTATTTTAAACCTTGACAACTCTTATTTTATTGAATAAAATTTTATTTTGAAATGATTCTAATTTTTACTTTTTTAATTTAGTATTGATTATAATTTTTCAATTCTATTTTATTAATTATTATTTGGTTACGTCTAATATATTAATAAAGTTAATATAATAAAATATAATATTTTATAATAATATTATTATATTCTTAATTTATATACAAAAATCTTAAATCATTCATTTTAAATTTTATTTTGATTTAAAAACATTAAAACTAATATTTAAGAGTGAAATGAATGGATGATTGATAAGTAACGTGATTAATAAATAAGTACACAATATTATTTATAAAAAATTAATAAAAACTATTAAAATTATTAAAATATTCACTGTTCGCCCAATAGATAGACGAACAACCAAAATAAAAAAATTCCAAACATATGCTCCCCTAATGAATGAACGAGCAAGTTCATTAAACATGGCATTTGAAGAAAAAAAATTTAATATGTGGTATTGTGATATTTTATTTTGGAATCTGTGGCAGGACCGTTAAAAAGTCATAAATAATTGACTTAGTTAAAAATTTATTTGGTAGTTTACTACCACATTCAATTGCAAGATTGCAAATTTGAATATGTAACACTTAATTTATTTATTTTTAACAGTAAATATTTTGATTATTAAACTATTAGATTAGATCAAATATCTAATTTTTATTATATTTTTAAAGAGTTTTTGTTGTTACAAAATTAAATAGCAAAAAAAATCTACAATCTCAAAAAAAAAAAAAATTCTACAATCTCAAATAAAAGGTGTATGAAACAATGTGAATAAGGAGAAGGTGAGAGGTTAAAAGTGTTAGAATACAAAGTTGAAGATGAAGATAAAATGAGAGACTCTATTGTGAAAATCTTGTAAATTAACGTTATAGAAAATTAATTACAAACTTGTTTAAATATACAAATTAAACTGTCACGTAGGTATTGCTAAAATAAGCTAACAAAACAAACTAAAACCAAAAGTTAAGCATAACTTCTGGAACAACAATCCCAAAAGTTTTTGCTTCTGAGACAGAACACTACATCTGAATTTGAATTACTTCTAACATCATTCTTTAATTCATATTCAACTAACTAAACTCTACAATATCAATTCCATTTCTCAAATGGATAAAATGTTCATTATGGACTTGATTTCTCAGAAAATGATACTTTATGTCAATATGTTTGCTCCTTCCATGCAGTATTTGATTCTTGGCAAGGCTTATATTGATTTGTTGTCAATTATCAACTTCACATGTTTGCTCACCTTGATCTTCAGATCCCACAACAAATTCATCAGTCAAACAGCTTGACACAAAGACAAAACACGTGCAATGTATTCAGTTTCACAAGTTGACAAGACAACCATATGTTTCTTCTTGGAGCACCAAGAAATGGTACTTCTCATATACTTGAAAAAATATCCATAAGTACTTTTTTGTCAACTATGTCTCCACATCAATCAGAGTTTGAATAATATATTAGCTATGAGTCAGATTTAACACCAGAAAGGAACAACACTCTATACTTTTGAGTTCCTTTAATGTACTTCAGTATCCTGACAGCAGCTTGATAATGTGACCATTTTGATTTATTTATAAACCTACTCTCCATTCTAACTGCATAGCAAATATGAAGTAAGTTGTTACAAACATATCTCAATGTGTCAACCAACTATTTAAAACTATAGCATCTACATCATCATCCTTAGCATCAGAATCCAGCTTGTGATTCGTCTTAGCAGGTGTAATTGCAGTCTTGCAATGTATTAGCTCAAATCTCCTAAGAAGTTCAAGTTCATACTTCAGCTGATATAAAATGATACCCTTTTCAGAGTACATAATCTTCATCCCTAGAAAAATACCATATTTCCCATATCAATCATCTCATACTCATTCATCAGCACCTTCTTGAACTTGACTATCTCATCTAAACAACTCCCTGTTAGCAATATATCATCAACATAGAGACACACCAAATTCATATTGACTTTAGAAGCATGCTTAACATAAACGTCATACTTCATCTCACATTTTCTAAATTGTTGCAGCTTGAAAAATGAATCAATTTTCATATTTCAAGCTTTAGGAGCTTGTTTCAGTCCATACAATTTTTTATGTAACATGTACACCATCCCTTCTTAATTCTTTTTCTCAAATTCATGAGGTTGTGACACGTATACCTCTTCTTATAACAGACCGTTCAGAAATACATATTTCACATCCAGATGCATCAGAGGCCAATTTCTATTAGGAACTATAGCAATCACCAATCTAATTGTGTCATGCCTAACTACATGCGAAAATACTTCAAAGTAATCTAATTCAGATTTCTGTAGAAATTTTGTAAATAATATCCTTGCTTTGTGTTTTCCAATTTATCCATATGGATTTAAGTTAACCTTGAAAACTCATCTGACGCTGGTGGCTTTCTTTTCCTTTGGAAGCTCAGTCAACTCCTAAGTCTTGTTTCTTTCTATAACCTCGAGTTCTTCTTTCATGGCCTTTAGCCACACTTTCTTCTTGAAAGATTCTTCCATACTAACTGGTTCAGAGTATACTAACATGACACACTAAATAACTTCTCCTTCAGAGTCTATCTCACTATCTTGCAACATGTCAAACTCTGCAAATCTTCTTGATATTTGTCTAATTCTTTGTGGCCTCTGAACCTGTTAAGAATCTTCTTCAACTTCTAGAACAATATCAGATGCTAAACCACCTTCAGAAGTTGGACCACCTCCAGAAGTTAGACCACCTTCAAAAGTTTCACTTTCAGAAGCATGACCATCTTCAGAAACTCTAACTTCAGAAGCATGATTACCACCTTCAGAAGCATGACCACCTTCAGAATCTCCACCTTTAAAAATTGGATTACCTCCAGATTCTGGATCAGCATCAGTATTTGGATCAAAATCAGATTCACCTTCAGACTCAGACTCGTCTTTGTTAGAACAAAGTTTGAATCTACTACCCTACATTTAAGTTTTGATGATAACAAAGTGAAAAGATATATCATTTATGTGATTCATGTATGAACTATCTGCTGCCTAAATTATTATGTTCTAATTTGCAGATACTCTGATTGATATAAGCAAGAACACACCTATTCAGCATCAGAATTTGGTTCCTGACATCAGCATCAGAAGTTGCCATATCAGAATGTCAGAATCAGATGATCAACTCACGTACATGCTGAAGCCTGATGAACAGAACTGCGCTCAACACTCTGATAAAGAAACACAACAGTTCATCAGTAGCTAAGCAGAGTTAGAATGAGCCAAGCCAAAACTTGCATTAAGTAAGCAACGGTACTGTGCATTGAAAGCAAATTAATACCAACGGCCTCATTCCAGACAAGATCTGCTCGATAAGGAAAGTTTGTTATTAGCATTGAATCAAGAATATTTCATCCAACGTTCAACATCTCAGTGCTATATAAACAAGACTTTGAAGATTGAATTGGCTAATGCTCTCCAAATCTTTACACGCATAAAAGCTGATCAAAATCTTCTTTCTCAGTTTTGCTAAACACTACACATTCTGATATTCTATCATTGTTTAGCAATCTAGTTTCTAAGCTTTAATTTGTGTATACATCACAGTTGTGATACAGTTTTGTAGAAAACATTCACACACTTAGATTTGATTTCTTTGTAAGAAAGTGTTTCCTTGACAAACCGGGTTGTGGTTTGCATCAAGAAGGCTTTAGCAGTTGTTAAAGCAGTCTGTAATATTCAGTTGAATATAGTGGATTAAGACCTCGTTGGAGAGAGGCGAAATCACCTTGACGGGTGGACTGGAGTAGTTTGAGATCAAATGAACCAGGATAAAAATATCTTGTTCATTGCATTAGATTTCAGTTTTACAATTCAACCCCCCCTTCTTGTGTTTTTCACTACTTCAATTGGCATCAGAGCGCCTGGTTCTGAGCTAAAACACTTAACCGTGTCAGTACAAGATCCAGCGTCAGAAAAACACAATGGCAGGAAACAACTCTCACATCAGCAATGACAACAATGAGGACAGAGACAGATTCAGCGGCAAACCTCCAGTCTTTGATGGAGAAAACTTTGATTACTGGAAAGACAGAATTGAAAGCTTCTTTCTGGCACATGATGCTGATCTGTGGGATATGGTGACAGACGGATACACGCACCCTGTGAATGCAACCGGTCAGAAGATTGATAGAAAAACAATGTCTAACCAACAAAAGCGTGACTTCAAGAATCACCACAAGGCCAGAACCATCCTCCTCAGCGCCATCTCCTATACTGAATATGAAAAGATCTCCAACAGAGACACATCAAAGAATATTTTTGACTCACTCAGAATGACGCATGGGGGCAACGTTCAGGTCAAAGAAACTAAAGCTCTGGCGCTCATTCAGAAGTATGAGGCGTTCAAAATGGAAGAATCTGAATCCATTGAAACAATGTTCTCAAGATTTCAGATTCTGGTAGCTGGTCTCAAGGTTCTGGACAAAGGATACTCTACTGCTGACCATGTCAAGAAAATTATCAGAAGTTTACCCAAGCAGTGGAGACCTATGGTTACAGCTCTGAAGCTAGCTAAAGATCTCAACAAAATCACTCTAGAGGAACTTATCAGCTCCCTCAGAAGTCATGAGATAGAGCTAGAAGCTGACGAGCCTCAGAAGCAAGGTAAGCCTTTAGCATTAAAATCTAACAAAAAATTTGAGTCTAAAGTTTTGCAGGCAGTTGAAGAAACATCTGATGGATCCTCATCAGAAGAAGACGAACTCTCCCTCCTCTCCAGAAGAGTAAATCAACTGTGGAAGCAAAGACAAAGGAAATTCAGGAATCCCAGAAGATCTGATCAGAATGAGTCTTCTTCCAGATACAGAAGGACAGATTCTTCCTCTGGATACAGAAGATCTGAAGGCTCCTCCAGTAGAAAAAAGCCAAACACCAAGGACATCATCTGCTATGAGTGCAATGAGCAAGGACACTATAAGAGTGACTGCCCAAAGCTTCAGAGGAAAAAGCCCAAAAAGAAGTTTGGAAGAGAGAAGAAGAAAAGTCTCATGGCTACATGGGATGACTCTGACTCGTCTGAAGCTGACTCAGAATCAGATGATGAGAGAGCAAACATAGCTCTCATGGCTAACATCTCAGAAGATAGTGAAGCTTCTGAATCAGACTCAGAATCAGATACTGAAGAGGTATTTCCTAACTTTGCTGTTAACTTTACAAAGGCTGAACTTGCTGAAAGCCTTAATGAGATTCTGGAACGTTATCAGCAAATTAGAGTTAAATTCAGAGACCTGAAAAGGAATCTTGAATCTGACTCTAATAAGACTGAGAGTCTCAAATTGGAAAACTCTGAGCTGAGAAATAAGATTTCAAAATTAGAAAACACTTTACAAAACTCTCAGAAGGAACCAATTTCTGAAACTCCCAGCAACGCTGATGAGATCATCAAGGAGTATGATCACAGTTTCCAGAAGTTCCTAGCTAAAAGCATAGATAGAAGCAAAATGGCTTCAATGATCTATGGAGTTAGCAGAAACGGCAGGAAAGGAATAGGATACCAAGGTAAGGTTCCTACACCAAAGAATGTCATGGACTTAACCATTAAACACACTCCTCTGAATTCACATTTTGTATATGGTCACACACATGATATTAAATACACTAGCAGTAAGCACTCTGTGAAACCAAAATTCAACCAGAGTTTTGGTAAAACTAACAAATCAGGACCCAAGAAAATCTGGGTACCTAAGGATAAAATAATACATGTTGCAGATATCTTTAGCAGCAAGTCAGAAACACCAGTCATGGTACCTGGACTCTGGCTGCTCACGACACATGACGGGAAGAAGGCATATGTTCCAAAGCCTGGAACTTAAGCCAGGAGGCTACGTTGGCTTTGGAGGCAATCAGAGGGGAAAGATAATTGGCTCTGGAACTGTAGGTAATGGAAATCTTCCCTCTATTAATAATGTTCTGCTAGTAGATGGATTGATGCATAATCTGTTATCCATAAGTCAATTAAGTGATAACGGTTATGATATAATCTTTAATCAAAAATCATGTAAAGCTGTTAGTCAGAAAGATGGGACTATCCTGTTTAATGGTAAGAGGAAAAACAACATTTACAAAATCAAACTTTCTGAACTAAAGAGTCAGAATGTAAAATGCCTTCTGTCTGTTAACAACGAGCAGTGGATCTGGCACAGAAGATTGGGGCACGTTAGTATGAGAAGAATATCTCAGATTAACAAACTCAATCTGGTCAGAGGACTTCCTAATTTGAAGTTCAATTCAGATGCTCTGTGTGAAGCATGTCAGAAAGGCAAATTTGCAAAACCTTCTTTTAAATCCAAAAATGTTGTTTCTACCTCTAAGCCATTAGAACTTCTGCACATTGACTTATTTGGACCAGTTAAAACTGCTTCAGTCAGTGGCAAGAAGTATGGGTTAGTAATCGTAGATGACTATAGCAGATGGACATGGGTAAAGTTCTTAAGACACAAGGACAAGTCACACTCTGTGTTTGTTACCTTCTGTAACCAAGTTCAGAATGAAAAGGATCTTAGAATCGTTAAAGTCAGAAGTGATCATGGTGGAGAATTTGAAAACAAAGACTTTGAGTCATTCTTTAATGACAGAGGCATTCTGCATGATTTCTCTTGTACTAGAACTCCCCAACAAAATGGAGTTGTAGAACGAAAGAACAGAACATTGCAAGAAATGGCCAGAACCATGATCAATGAGACAAACGTTGCTAAGACCTTCTGGGCAGAGGCAATAAACACAGCGTGCTACATTCAGAATAGAATCTCAATAAGACCTATTCTGGAAAAGACTCCATATGAATTGTGGAAGAACAGAAAGCCCAACATTTCATATTTTCATCCATTTGGATGTACTTGCTTTATATTAAATACAAATAATTATTTGAACAAGTTTGACTCTAAAGCACAGAAGTGTATTATGTTAGGATACTCTGAACGCTCAAGAGGGTACAGAGTATACAATACAGAAACACAGATTGTGGAAGAATCAATCAGTGTTCGTTTTGATGATAAGCTTGACTCTGAAAAGTCAAAGCAGAATGAAGTTTTTGCAGGTATGGAAATTTAATTTACAGGTTCTGAAGACAAGTCATCAGAAGCTCTCAACACAAAAACTCCTTCAACGTCTGAAAGGAGCACTGCTAGCAATCCTACAACAGCTGTTGATCAACCTCGGAAGAGATTACCCAGAAGCAGCTTGGATCACCCAGAAGATACTATCTTAGGAAGAAAGGAAGATCCAATCAGAACAAGGGCAAGCTTCAGAAACTCTGAAGAAACTCTCATGGGACTTATGTCTCTGATTGAACCTTCTTCTATTGATGAAGCACTTCTGGACAATGACTGGATTCTGGCAATGCAAGAAGAGCTGAATCAATTCACCAGAAACGACGTATGGGATCTCGTTCCCAGACCAAAAGGATTCAACGTCATTGGAACAAGATGGGTGTTCAGAAACAAGCTAAATGAACAAGGTGAAGTCATCAGAAACAAGGCACGACTGGTTGCACAAGGTTATAGTCAGCAAGAGGGGATAGACTATACAGAAACCTTTGCCCCAGTCGCCAGGTTAGAATCTATCAGACTTTTAATTTCATTTGCTGTTAATAGAGGCATCACTCTGTATCAGATGGATGTCAAAAGTGCATTCTTAAATGGTTATATAGAAGAAGAAGTTTATGTACACCAACCCCCTGGTTTTGAAAATACAAAACATCCAGAACATGTTTTCAAACTAAAGAAGTCACTATATGGTCTGAAACAAGCTCCCAGAGCTTGGTATGAAAGGCTGAGTAACTTTCTATTAGAAAATGAATTCACCAGAGGGAAAGTGGACACTACTCTATTCTGTAAATCAGTTAAGAATGACATCTTAGTCTGTCAAATTTATGTTGATGATATTATTTTTGGTTCTACTAATCCTTCTCTTGGAAGAAAATTTGCTAAGTGTATGCAGGCAGAATTTGAGATGAGCCTCATGGGGGAACTGAAATTCTTTCTAGGAATTCAGATAAATCAAACTCCAGAGGGAACTTACATTCATCAGAGCAAATACATCAGAGATCTTCTGAATAAATTTGACCTCTCAGAATGTAAGCCATCAAAGATTCCAATGCATCCCACGTGCATTCTGGAAAGAGAAGAGGTAAGCAAAAATGTAGAACAGAAAGTCTACAGAGGTATGATTGGTTCTCTCCTCTATCTGACTGCTTCAAGACCTGACATATTATTCAGTGTTTGTATCTGTGCTAGATTCCAATCAGATCCTAGAGAATCTCACTTAACAGCTGTTAAGCGAATTTTCAAGTATCTGAAAGGTACTACTAATCTGGGTTTGTTTTATAGAAAATCTAGTGATTACAACTTAGTAGGCTACTGCGATGCTGATTTTGCTGGAGACAGAGTGGAACGTAAAAGTACTTCTGGAAGCTGCCAGTTTCTGGAAGAAAATCTGATCTCTTGGTCCAGCAAAAGGCAATCAACAATTGCACTATCAACAGCAGAAGCTGAGTACATAGCAGCAGCAGGATGTAACACACAAATGCTCTGGATGAAAAGTCAGCTTGAAGACTTCCAGATTTTTGAGAGTAACATTCCTATACTCTGTGATAATACTTCTGCTATTTGCTTAAGTAAGAATCCCATTTTACATTCTAGAGCTAAGCATATAGAAATAAAACATCACTTCATTAGGGACTATATTCAGAAAGGAATTTTGAACTTAAAATTTATAGATACAGACCATCAATGGGCTGATATCTTTACTAAACCCCTTTCAGAATATAGGTTTAATTTCATTCTGAAACATCTCAGCATGAAAATCTGTCCAGAGTGAAAATGTTTTAATTCCATATATTTACTTTCAGAATGTAATTGTTTTACTGTGAACTTCTGATCAATCTTCCTTCAGAAAGATAGAACATGCAGATTGTATCAGATGCAAGTCTAAAGATCTGAGAGTCTAAGCTCAAAGACAGACGTGCTGATCACTACATCAAACAAGTGTCATCCAATCATCAGCAAATCTCTGAAGCAGAACGCGTGCACGCTTCTGAGAAGGCAAAGCGCTGATTGGGTGCATTGAGACACATGTCTGGTAACCGTTTTTAAGTATCTTTCTCAAATCCCCCAAAATCAGCAAGCATTTAATAAAAAGTAATCATGCTTTTAAAATGCAATCATGATTTTTCTCTTTCTTAAAAACGTTTATCTTTTCAAAATATTTTGAAACTCTATTTAAACACATTAACCTCTCATTCTAATTCTTTACAGTTTCTCACTAATACTCAAGCATTCTCTGCATTTTTTTCTGTGTTCATCTCTTGCAAAAACCTTTTTCTCAGTTTCCTCTCAAAACCTTTTTAAGTGTGAACATGGCAACCTCCAGCAGTGCTTCTGCAGGTCCTCAGAAGAAAGCATCATCTGAGCAGTATCAAGTGCCATTCAGAACACTCCTCACTCCTGTGAAGAATCTTGAAGTGTTATCTGAATTGATCATTGATTTTGGAAGCTTGAAGGAGAACGGTTTTGACCTAACTGAAGAAGTTAGGGCACAGAAGTGGGAAAGGTATTTTGACAGATTGGTTGGACCAACATTCCCTATGTTAGTCAAGGAATTCTGGATTCACGCCAAGGCTTCAACGCATCTAGTCACCTCCTTTGTTATGGGGAAGAAGATTGTGATCACTGAGGATCACATTGCAAGGTTAATCGGTTACAGTGGTGGTGGCGTCCGTTGTGTGGACATGGCTGAAAGATGTGCTGATGTGGGCGTGATAGCTGCAAGGATTTTCACCCATGGGGTGCCCAGCAGCAAGATCAAAGATCTGAAGGATCATTACAGAGTTTGGGCTAAGATAATTCTGGGGTGCTTCAACCATAGGAAGCCAACCAGTTCACCTGATTACATAAATGTGGATCAGCAGTTTCTGATCTACTTTATTGATCAGAAGGTAAAAATCAATTTGGCTCATTTTCTGTTCAACCACCTCAGAACAAGTGTGAAGGAAACCAGGGAAGAAGAAAGAACCAAGAGGGATTGGATACCCTTTGGAAGGTTGATATCAGATATTCTGACAGAGAATAGGCTGATAGAGCATCTGATAGAAGCTCAAGAGCTAAGCACCATTGAACCAACAGTTGGGAAACCTCTGAACGCGAAGAACTTGAAGAAAATGAAGTTGATAGAGAATATCCAAAAGGAACCCAGAGCTACTCCTATTGTTGATATCACCAGCAAAAGAGTTCCTCTGAGTGACTTTCCTTTATTTTCTGAGATAGAATCTAAACCAGAGGTGGTTCTCAGATACTTGGATGCGTGCAAGGCAGATGGTACAGATCCAAATCTGATTATCAAAGCTCTGCATCAACCTCAGTAAGAAGTGACTCTGAAGAAGAGGAAGGCACCTTCAGAAGGATCATCCCAGCAGACACCCAAGAAAAGAGGTAATTTATCTGCTGCTTCTGTTTTAAATTCTTCTACTATTCCAGCATCTATTCCTCCTCAAACCTCTCATAGAATCTCAATCCCCATCCCTACCATAGATGAAACTGTACCAGAAGAGGACCCTTCTGAGGCATTAAAACTCAGAAGACCCAGAACTAAACATCCCAAACCAAAAATCTCAACAACATCAGCAATTGACAAAGTGCTGTCTGACATTGATCAACACACTTCTGATCAACCAAACTCTGAACCACAAATTGTCCCTCCTCTACAACCAGAACAACAACAATCTGCTGAAGAACCAGAACAACAACAACCACTTTCACCAATTCCAGAAGAACCCCTTATCCCTGAACAACCAGAAATTCCAACAACCTCTCCTCAACCAGAAATTAATCCACCATCACCTCAACCAGAGTTTCATCACTCTGAAACTCCTTCTCCTCAACCATATGAACCTCATTCACCTCAACCATCACCTCTGGAAATCCAGCTGCCAGGTGGAACAACAATCACCTTGGCACAATTGCCATCCTCATCAGAATCTACACCACCAAATACTCCCAAAACACCACCCAGTCCAATCATAATTTCTGATTCTGAAACTTCGTCTCCAAAACAAACTGCTGCCAAGAAAACCTCTGAAAACCCCAGCAGGACCTTCATAGACTTAACCAGTCTTGACCGTCTTGCTGATCTGAAACATAAAATTGCCATCCCAAAACCAAAACAACCAGATGTTGGCTCTGGTATTATGAATTTTGAAACAGGTGTGCAGCAATGTATTGCTTCTTTGAAGTAAGTCTGTCCTGGAATGATTGACCCAGCTGCTTCTCATCAGCTCTGGTCACAATTCAGACTTTGGGTACGTGCTGAAGCCCTCAAGTTGCAGGATATCAACTATGAGCAGGCACAACAGAATTTCAGCAAGCTTCTGAATGAAGTTGGAAGTCAGCTTCTGAAAGAAGACATGCTCCCTCTGGATAGTGAACCTTGGTCTGAGAAACAGCTAGCTTCAAAGGTGCAACCAGAAGAAGACAAGACCATTCAAGCTGAAGAAAGTCAAGCAGAAGATGTTGCAGAAAGCTCTCAGAAGCTTCATGCTTCTGATGCTTCTCAAGCTGCCTTGGACAGGCAGACTCTGGAAGAACTAAAGCTGAATGACATGCGTCTGCAGCAGAGGATGGATGAAAACGACCAGAAGATGAAAGAAAGAATGGATGTGCAGGATAGCAAGATTGACACTGTTGTCAGCATGGTGCACAAGCAGAATGAGACTGCTGATCAGATCAAAGCCATGCTGGAGAACCTGTTCACACGCTTACCTCCCCAACCTTAGTCTTTTTTCATTCATGTCTTTTTCATGTTTTCTTTGATTTCCTGATGTACTATTTGAATATGTTTTGTTTGATGCTGAACCCTTTTAATATGATAAGTTTTTCTGATCTTAATTGTTTTAGCACTCACCTACACTTTTTGATTCCTGACAAAAAGGGGGAGAACAAGAATGATATTTTAAACAATAACGGCTAACTAGACAGAAATTCTCAAACATTCTAACTCTATTACTTGAAAATGTTTTTTCTGTTTTGCTTAAAGTCTACAGGCACAAGGAAGCTCCTGGACACTCTGAAGACTAAAAGCTATGAAGCTCTGATCACTATGAAGCTCTGATCTGCTCTGATACTTTGATCCAAAGCAAAGCTCTGACAAGAAAAGCTCTGATACGCTGATCTGAAGCTCTGCTCTGATATGCTGATCCAAAGCTTCTGATAGTCAAAGACTCTGATACTCTGATGTTCAAAGAAAGGCAAAAAGATCTGATCCTGAAGAACACGTGTAATCAAAGGGAAGTAATAAACTCAGGGGGAGTATCTCTCAACTCTGATATCTCTTTATCCCTCATCTTTGATAAACTCTTACTCTGATGCATCTCTCTGATTCCTTTTCACGTTATTTTCATCTAAAAATATCTAGTTTTTGTCATCATCAAAAAGGGGGAGATTGTTAGAACAAAGTTTGAATCTACTACCCTACATTTAAGTTTTGATGATAACAAAGTGAAAAGATATATCATTTATGTGATTCATGTATGAACTATCTGCTGCCTAAATTATTATGTTCTAATTTGCAGATACTCTGATTGATATAAGCAAGAACACACCTATTCAGCATCAGAATTTGGTTCCTGACATCAGCATCAGAAGTTGCCATATCAGAATGTCAGAATCAGATGATCAACTCACGTACATGCTGAAGCCTGATGAACAGAACTGCGCTCAACACTCTGATAAAGAAACACAACAGTTCATCAGCAGCTAAGCAGAGTCAGAATGAGCCAAGCCAGAACTTGCATTAAGTAAGCAACGGTACTGTGCATTGAAAGCAAATTAATACCAACGGCCTCATTCCAGACAAGATCTGCTCGATAAGGAAAGTTTGTTATTAGCATTGAATCAAGAATATTGCATCCAACGTTCAACATCTCAGTGCTATATAAACAAGACTTTGAAGATTGAATTGGCTAATGCTCTCCAAATCTTTACACGCATAAAAGCTGATCAAAATCTTCTTTCTCAGTTTTGCTAAACACTACACATTCTGATATTCTATCATTGTTTAGCAATCTAGTTTCTAAGCTTTAATTTGTGTATACATCACAGTTGTGATACAGTTTTGTAGAAAACATTCACACACTTAGATTTGATTTCTTTGTAAGAAAGTGTTTCCTTGACAAACCGGGTTGTGGTTTGCATCAAGAAGGCTTTAGCAGTTGTTAAAGTAGTCTGTAATATTCAGTTGAATATAGTGGATTAAGACCTCGTTGGAGAGAGGCGAAATCACCTTGACGGGTGGACTGGAGTAGTTTGAGATCAAACGAACTAGGATAAAAATATCTTGTTCATTGCATTAGATTTCAGTTTTACAATTCAACCCCCCCTTCTTGTATTTTTCACTACTTCAGTCTTTAGAGTCTTCTTCAACTTCAGAGTCACCTTCAGACTCTGACTCATCTTCAGAATCAGAATTGACTTATCTTTGAAGTAATCTTCCGACTCTGATTCATCTTTAGAATTTGACTCGACTTCAGCTTTAGAGTCATCTTTTGACTCTGACTCATATTCAGAATCTCCTTCAGATTCAAAAACTGTCAATCACACATGTTCCTCATCAGATTCATAAGTCATCAATAGCACAGGTTCATCATCATAATCTCTTTTGGCTATGTTTTCTTATTCTGACTTCCTTTCCTTGTTTGACCAACAATCTTTAGCAAAGTGGCCAAACTTATTTCAATTGTAACACTGAACCATTCTCTTGTCAAGCATTTCCTTTCCCTTCTGATGTTTCTTCTCATCAGAGTAGGAGGCTTCTGACTCTTGAGAACCACCATATTATTAGAACATAGCTGGATTCTACATCTTGTAATAGTTTTGATGATAACAAATACATGATATATATATATATATATATATATATATATATATATATATATATATATATATATATATATATATATATATATATATATATATATATATATATATATATATATATAAGAACAAATATGCTCTCTAATAATGTATTTAAATATGCATAGAAATTATGATAAAAGAGCATAATATATGATGAGAGAATAGAATTTTGAAGCTCTGACGAGACGTACAGACCTAAAAGTAAATCCATGTAACACGCTCAAATAAAAGAAGTTCTACAGTTATATCTTATAAATCTCCAACACTGCATGTAAAATTCTGATACTCTGATAAGAGAAGTTCTGGAAGAATAAAAGAAGTCTCAACTAAAGTTCTAAAGACTCAGCACTTAAACTAAAGCTATACTCTGATAAGTAAATGTTCTGAAAAGTGCAAAGAAACTTCAACGTGTTTGTCTCTCCAAAGTTCTAATCATGTTGATATCAAGAAACTCTGAGGATTTAAAGTATCAACAATAATACTCTCATTCTGTTAAGATCTCAAGGAAGCTTCAACATATTCCAAAGAAGCAAGTTCTGATGCGTTACATTTAATTCATTACAAATCAAAGAGTAACGGCTGAAACAAAACAAGGTCTGTATTTTTAGAAAGTTCATTAACATCATTTTAATAACCTTCCAAAAATAAGTTCTTATGTCTCCAATGACCCAATTCACTTCCTCTATATAAAAAAGACACTGAAGAAGAATCAAGATACAACACTACTACGCATTCAAAAAGAAAAATCTTTACTAGATCTCTCTTGTGCTTTAATCTTGTGTATACATCACTATTGTGATATAGTTTTCTTAGAAACATCATTTGTACACATTTATTGATTTATATTTTGTAATACCTTGAGAAACCAAGTCGTGGTTTAGACTCAAGAAGATATTGATGGTAGTTATTGTGTTTGTGTAATTAAAGTTTTGATTAGTTGATTAAGACCTTGTTTGAGAGAGGCGAAATCACTTTGGCGGGTAGACTAGAGTAGTTTGAGTTCAAACGAACCAGGATAACTAAACGTGTCATACTGTTATATTTGATAAAAAAAACCCAATTTAAATCCCCTTTTCTTGTGTTTTTCTATCCTCCAATTGGCATCAGAGCGCCTGGTTCTGGATGCAAACATTTAATCATGTCAGAAAAAGATCATGTCAAGAAAAACACTATGGTGGGGACCAAGTTAGATAATCAATAATGAAAACTATGATGAGAAAGACAGAACCAGTGACAAACCTCCAATCTTTGATGGAGAAAACTTCGATTACTGGAAAGAGAAAATCGAAAGTTTCTTTCTAGCTCATGACGCTGATCTTTGGGATATGGTAACTAATGGCTACATTCATCCAGTTGACAAAAGCGATCCTAATATCGACAGAAAGAGAATGACAGATCAAGAAAAGAAAGATTTCAGAAATTATCACAAGGAAAAAACAATCCTATTGAGTGTTATCTCGTACATCGAGTATGAGAAAATCACGAACAGAGAATCAACTAATAATATGTTTGACTATCTAAGAATGTCGCATGAAAGCAACACACAAGTCAAAGAGACCAAAGCTCTTACACTCATTCAGAAGTATGAGGCCTTCAAAATGGAAGAAGATGAAACAATTGAGACAATGTTTTCAAGGTTTTAAATTCTGGTTGCTGGGCTAAAATTTTTGGACAAAGGGTACTCAACAACATATCATGTAAAGAAAATCATCAGAAGCTTACCCAAGAAATGGAGACACGTGGTCACAGCCTTTAAGTTAGCCAAAGATCTGAACAAAATATCTCTTGAAGAACTTATCAGCTCCTTGAGAAGTCATGAGATAGAAATAGAAGAAGATGAGCCCTAGAAGCAAGGTAAGTCTCTTTCTCTTAGATCTAATAAAAAATATGAACCTAAAATTTTTCAGGCAAAAGAAGAAAACTCTGGTGGATCCTCGTCAGAAGAAGATGAACTATCTCTTCTCTCCAGAAGAGTCAATCAGATATGGAAGCACAAACATAGGAAATTTAGAAACCCCAGAAGAATGGGTAATCACTCTGAATCATCTTCTAGATACATAAAATCTAGCAACAAAGATGGTGTATGCTATGAATGTAAAGAGTCGGGTCACTACAAAAGCAACTGCCCAAATCTTCAAAAAGAAAAGCCTAAGAATAAATTCTACAAAGAAAAGAAGAAAAGTATTATAGAAGATTTTAGTTTTTAGTTTTTTCTATAGCGACGGACTCTTGTCTGTTGGTATAGGTGTTTTAGTTTTTAGCCACGGTCCCAACGACAGGGACGATGGTGTGGCATGTTTTGATTCGTTTGTTTGAATATGGTGCGTTTTTGCTTTATATTTTCTGATCCATTAATTTGTTTCTCATATTATTATTATTACCTAATGCACTAACAAAAGAAGCGTGATGGTTGAGTGGCAAGGGCGTCAGTTCATAGTTCAACAGGACCTGGGTTCGAATCCCAGTTCCCCCAAATGCATTTGTGTTATTTTTCAACAAGTAATTCCATGCATTATTCAAGGCGCAACACATCATACACCATCACCCAGATACTTGCCAGATGGCCCTAGGCCAGATCTGGTGACTCAGATTGAATGTCCACCATGGTGCCTAGTCAAAGTGCATACGTGGAATTAGAAAATTCAATCAAGTTGACTTGTATTGGGCCACAAAAATTGTTGATCTCACCTCCAATCTGGGCCCAAAACCCCCTTGGTTATTTCTTTTTCTTTCTTTCTTTTATTTATTTATATTGTTTATTTATTAATTTCACTAACCAATTAAATTTTTTCCTCATAAAATCAAAACCAAAAAAATATATTTTATTTATTAAAATTAAATTCAGCACTTTATTTTTTTGTAAATAAATATTAACTTAATTAATGTAGTCTAATTAGGAAATAATTTTAATATCTTTTTGCAAATAATTAAAATTAATTTAGACAATTAGGTATTTATTAACTTTGATTAATTTTATTTTCTTTCCTTTAATATAAAAAATCCAAAAAATATTATTTTTATTAATTAATTAATTTGTTTATTAATTTACTAATTAATTTAGATCTAATTTCTTTTTAATTAAAAAATAACAAAAAAAAATGCTTTCTTTCAAAAAAGGGTCAAAACCCTAAAAAATGCGCCCGATTTAATTTTCTCGCACACAATCCGTTTTTATCATATTATTGTACCTGTTTCCGGAATGTAATAGTTTAAATAGGACTTTAATTATTTTATCGCTTTATTTACTTTCCGCATTTTAATTTCAAGGGTTGCTTTTGGCGATGTAAATACCCGACGCCTTGTAATAGTTAGATTTAATTTCCGCAATTTAATTTCCGCAACTTATAAACTATTAGATGTTTGATAATAGGGAATGCATGACAAGATTGAACGTTTAAACCTAAAATCAACATAGATCACCATTAACGTGTTCAAAGATAAAATAAACTGAAAACAACACATTCGCACATGCGCACTCTTAGGGTACACCTCACTTGGTTGCCTTCGAACGTGGTCATTGAGTATAGGAAATTTTAGAGGTCGCCCTCTTGTCCAAGGATCATAGTTGCCTCGAAACGGTTGCCTCGGAAAAATGATCTAAGACATTAGGGTTACCGCTAAGGCGTCCTAACATTGCTTTAGTGACCACACGTCCCTTAATCGAATTGACCCTTACAACTCCAACGACGATGCTACCTACTCATCAATAGTGGGATAGCATTGTCTAAAGGACATTAGTACAGATTGATTCCTTTTTCAAGTAGGTAGATGGTTCTTAAGTACTTGCTCTCTTCAAAACAAAACAAAACTTTTCGCACTCACACCTTTCAAACAAAAACTTCTTTCAAACCCACAAACGCAAAGAAAAGAAAATTTTGAAAACACTTTGAGCAAGTACCTAAGAGCCCGTGGATAACCACAGATAGAGAGGCTGTTAACACCTTCCCTTTCTATAATATACCCCCCGGACCCGAGAAACATCTCGAAAAAGGAATTTTTATGTGCTTTTTTCCTTTCCTTGTTAGATAAAATAAAAGTCGGTGGCGACTCTTGCTTACCGCGATATTTTGCAAAAACAAACGCAAAACGCGAACCAACATTCCAAAACAGTCAGTTCTCTTCCCACCGTATTACAGCACCCTTCGGGAGAAATGATTACATCACTGATTCCATTACCCAATGCGTTAGAGGCTCCATCAAAAACCATAGTCCATCGGGATCCTTGATCGAGTCCTTTATACGGTCTAGGTTCTTCACAGTCTATCACTATCATGATGTTCTCATCCGGGAATTCAAAGTTCATGGATTGATGGTCATCAACAGCTTGATAGGCCAAATGATATGCCAGTACACTTCCTTTGATTGTTTTTTTTATAGTATACTGGATGTCATATTCAGCCAAAATCATTTTCCATCTGGCTATTCATCCGGAGAGAGCTGGCTTCTCGAAGATATACTTGATGGGATCCATCTTAGAAATCAATAAAGTGGTGTAAATCAACATATACTGCCTTAGCCGGCGAGCAACCCATGCCAAAGTGCAATAAGTTTTCTCGAGCAGTGAATATCTAGTTTAATAGTCGATAAACTTTTTGCTAAGGTAGTATATTGCATGCTCTTTTCGGCCAGACTCGTCATGTTGGCCCAACACACACCTCATTGAATTCTCTAATGTAGTGAAGTACATAATTAAAGGTCTTCCTTCAACTGGAGGTATTAGGGTTGGAGGTTCTTGTAAATACTCCTTGATCTTGTTAAAAGCTGTTTGGCAGTCGTCATTCCATCTGACTACTTGATCTTTCTTCAGCAATTTGAAGATTGGCTCACAAGTAGCAGTTAAGTGAGAGATGAATCAGGAAATGTAGTTAAGTAAACCTAAGAATCCTCTAACTTCCTTCTCGGTACAGGGAGCTGGCATTTCTTGTATGTCTTTGACTTTTGTAGGATCGACCTCAATACCTTTCCCACTGATGATAAATCGTAGGAGTTTTCCAGACCTCTCCTCGAAGGTGCACTTGTTGGGATTCAGCCTCAACTTGTATTTCTTCAACCTTTCAAATAGTTTGTGAAAATGATCAAGGTGTTGTTCCTCAGTTTGTGACCTTGCACTCATATAATCAACATATACTTCTATCTCATGATGGATCATGTCATGAAATAGAGCTACCATATCCCGTTGATAGGTTGCGCCTGCATTCTTTAAACTGAAAGGCATGACCTTAAAACATAAGGTGCCATATTGTGTGACAAAAGTGGTTTTCTCCATGTCTCTAGGTGCCATTTTGATCTGGTTGTAACCGGAGAAGCCATCCATGAAGGAGAAAACTTTGTGTTGAGCAGTATTGTCAACCAATCTTCAATTCCCTATAGTCTACGCACTACAGACTTTTCCATCTTTCTTCGGTACCGGGACCACATTTGCAACCCACTGTGGATATGACGTCACTGCCAGGAAACCTGCATTGAACTATTTCATTACCTCATATTTTATTTTCTTGGACATATCTGGCCGCATGCGTCGAACCTTTTTCTTGACTGGAGGATAACCTTCTTTCATTGGCAGACGATGAACTACGATATCATTATCATGTTCCGACATATCTTCATATGAACAAGCAAACACCTCAACATAGTCGTGCAACATCTGGACCAATCTTCTCATGATGCTATCTTCCAAATTGGCACCGATTTTGACTTCTTTCTTGTATTCCTTAGTACCTAGGTTTATTACTTCAACAGATTCTTCGTGCGGTTGAATGGACTTTTCCTCTTGACTCAGGAGTCTGGCGAGTTCCCCAGGTATTTCATAATCTTCTTCACCTTCGTCTTTGGCTTGGTAGATTAGATTTTTAAAGTCATAGATGGCAATAGCAGAATCATTGTCAATGAGATCCGGAGTGGATGTGGATATGAAAATATGTGTGTGTGTGTGTGTGTGTATGCGTGTGTGCATGTAAGTTCACATGGCTATTTGAAAATGTAATAAAAGTAAAAGAAAGACAAAGAGAGCAAAATTTGAATGCAAAATAGTCCAATGTTTCATTAAAAGGAGCATATTGCACATGAAAATGACAAACCCTTAACAAATGCATTGTGCCTCAGACAAGACACATGGTTTAAAGTCATTGTTTAAATGGAAATTACAGAAAAGTTTCTCAAAGTAATTAAAAATAGGAAATGGAAATTACTCTTGGTTGAAGGAGATTGGAATGAAGTCTTTGGTCTGCCAGTTGTTGAGTCCTCCATCAGCCGTTGGGTAGATCCGGTCGTCCCAGTCACAATCAGCATCAGAGTCTTCAAGAGCATTAACCTCATGGTTACTAATGCGGAGAGGTGGTTTCCATGCACGAGTATGTTGAACCTCCTTTTGAGCCTTGGAAGTGAAGCCCAACCAAAATTTGTCTGACTTGAAAGGGATATCATGGAGTTGTCCTCAAATGGTGCAACCTCCGTTTTCAACAACAATACGAGCATCTTTGAGAGAGGCCATCCTCGACGTATCTTTAGAAGATTTGGGAGTGTCAGGAGTGGCCTTGGCAACCGCAACCATGGGAGAGACCACCTAAAACGCTTCACAAGAAGTTTCAACAAACTCACCATCCATTCAACATACTTGAATGAATTCCGATAACTGATCATAAACTCTTCTTTTCCGCATACAGTGACAATTTTCCCCTTGACCGGATATTTCAACTTTTGATGTAGTGTGGAAGTCACTGCACCTGCCCCATGGACCATGGGCGTCCAAGCTGGCATGAATAAGCAGGACAGATATCCATCACGTAGAATGTTGAGTTAAATACTTAAGACCCAACTTTGATAGGGAGATCGACTTCTCCGTGGACCATCCTCTTTGATCCGTCAAAAGCTCTCACCATAATGTCACTAGGCTTTAGTACCAAACCTTCATAGTCCAACCTATCTAGAGCTCCTTTTGGTAAAACATTGAGAGAAGATCCAGTATCCACTAATACATGTGCCATGCTGGTGCCCTTGCATTCTATGGAAATATGGAGAGCTTTGTTGTGATTCTTCCCCATCAGGGTCAAATCTGCATCAAAGAACCCTAAAATGTTGTTGGAAGTCAAGCTTGCTACATAGTTTTCAAATTGGTCAGCTGTAGTTTCTTATGGGACATGTTCATTTTTCAAGAATTTTATCAGGGCTTGAGCATGTGCCTCAAAACATAGCAACAAAGACAACATGGAAATCTTCGAGGGTGTTTGCCCCAACTTTTCCACTATCTTATAGTCACTTTTTTTGATAATTTTTAAAATCTCCTCCATCTCTTGGGTAGATGGGTCCTCAATGGTAATATCTTTTGTGGGTGCCTCCGTCCTGGTAGGCTCATTCATTTTTTCCTTTCCTCGTGTATCAGCAACAAGTTTAACAACAATAATACAAATGGATGTAGTAGTGGTTATCGGCGGTGAAATCTCTGGAGAGAAGATCCTCACTGTCCTAGTAACTTTACTTAATCCAACAATGTTTGTAATGTCAGTAGTTTCATCTTCATCAATCCAGGAATCTTGTTTGATACCATGATAATATACTTCTGCCCCATAATTCAAGGGTACAACCTTATCAGAAGAGCAGGGAACTGGCCCCGGTGTGGTGATAATTAGTGGAGCTATTCTTGGTTCAACGGGAATCCTAATAGGACCTTTGGAAGTTATCCTAATAGGTTTGTTTGAGATAGTAATAATGGACACGTCTTCAAATTCTTGAGATACACTTTGGGTCAAACTTTTCACAGATGGAGATATTTCAAATAGAATCTCATGGCTATCCATTAGGTGTTGGACACCTTTCTTTATCCATTCACAACCATTAATTTGTACAACACAGCGGCAACAGTCTTCAAGGAAGCTAGGGAATACCCTGACTTTCAACAAATTCTCTTTAACAGTCTTCAAAGGAGTGGTCAAGTCATTGATGAAGGCAACAAAA
The DNA here is from genome assembly GCA_948472305.1 of Vicia faba. NCBI lineage: Eukaryota > Viridiplantae > Streptophyta > Magnoliopsida > Fabales > Fabaceae > Vicia > Vicia faba. Next base: position 1,186,741,197 of record OX451738.1, read on the forward strand.
AAAGCATCTTAAATAGCATTGACACACTTACCATGATTTGGCATGGGTGCGGTGATGACATTTGGAGTTGGAGGAGGGTTGAATTCAATTGTCTTGTTATCAATTAGGTCTTGGATTTTGTTCTTTAATGCCCAACAATCATCGGTATCATGTCCGAGGCTATTTGAATGGTAAGCACATTTGGCATTGGGGTTGTACATTGGAGAAGCAATTTAGGGTTGGAAGGGGGATCTCATAAGGTCACCAAATAAACTTTTAATAGGTGTTGCAGAGCTTGAGATAGTTGCATATTGATTCTAGTAAATTGTCTTCTTTGGGCATCCGACCTTTGTTGGTTATTTTGTTGACGCAAATGTTGAGTTAGAGTTGGATTGGAGATCAAAACTGCCCCTACTGAATGATGACAGTCATTCTTCATACAACTTCTTGATCCATACATAACATTAGTCTCTTTTTACCAGTAAATGGTTTCTTCACAGCATTTTTGAGGTGGAGGCCATATGTATCTTCCCTCTTTTAATCCCACTTTCAACCATATCACCAATTAAGATCAATTCAGTAAGTCCGGATGACAAACTCCCAATCAGCAAGTTGAATAATGGTCCAGTCAATGTCCCCATAAACATATGTACCAATTCTCTATCAGTTAAAGGTGGATGCACCCTGCCATCCAAGTCTCTCCACTTTTGGGCGTACTCTTTGAAGCCCTCATTTGAACCCATGGTCATGCCTTGCAATTGCACTCTAGTTGGCGCAAGATCAACGTTATATTGATATTGGCGTTAAAAGGCAGTGGCCAAATCCTCCCAAGTATGGATGTTTGTTCCTTCCAATTGGTAAAACCACTTCAACTGCGTCCCAGATAGACTCTCTTGGAAAAGTGCACCCATAGTTTCCCATTGGTGGTGTGCGGTTGGATCTTACGGACATAAGATCTTAAATGAAGCTTCAGACATGAAACTCCATCATACTTGGCAAAGACCGGGATCTTGAATTTATAGGGAATGACTACCCCAGGTACCAAACCTAAGTCCTCAAAGTCTAAGCGAAACACAACTTAGATATCCACAGCTTTTAGTATATCTTCTAGTTGCTTATATTTGTCATTGGCCGGCAGGTATTGCTCATCATAAAAATCCTCGTCTTCAGAGATTTGATTGTTTCCACCCCCAACACGGGTGCTCCTAGCATCTTTATCTTAATTTTCATCCTCTTCGAAGGAATCCTCTTCAACTTGGACTTGTCTGGAGGGCCCTTTAAACCTCTTCCCCATGTTGATTACAACTTTCTTCTTTGTCTTCTTATTCGTAACAAGAAGAACCATCATTTCTTGATGCCTCTTTTCTAAGTTGAGCAGAGTCTCTTGGAATTGAGAGTATTGAGTCTGCAAGTCCTTGACAGTTTTCTCGAGATCCATCTTATACTGAAATAAACAATAAAAAGATGAGGAAACCTATGTCGGAAAACCTGCTTAAGATATGATGCATGTTATGCTAATACAATGCTTTCAAGGATTTTAAGAAATTTAAAATTGCTAGACAAAGAGAAGTCAACAAACATTAATTGCATTAATAAATTCAGGAATTACAAATGCCTCTCAGGCTTACAATGGAAAAAACAAAAAGGTTTAAAAAATGATACAAAATAAACTCCTAAAACAAAAAGGACTCAAGATTTCCATGGGCGCATCCTCTTTGGTGCAATGTAGGCATTCAAACTTCGCTCTTCATGAAGTTGCCTTGTGAGCTCCAAAACCTTCTTCTCGCTTGCATAGAATTATGCTTCAAATGTGTCTCGTTCCCCTTTGATTTGAGTCCACGATATTTTCAATTCCTTGAAGTCGGTAGGTATGTCAGGATGAAGAAGAGTGTAAGGGGTGTCTCCCTCGGTAACGGGCTCCACAATCACATGTAGGATGGCTGGGTAAGGCATCATGAGGATTTGAGCATGATTTCGTACCCACTTGAGGTAAGGCTCAAGAGGGATAGAATTTTTATGCCCAAAGTCTTGCTATCCACCTTGTTTACCATTCTCCAAGCTCGTATGAATCTTTGACGATAGCCTTGGACACCGCCTTCGTAATCGAATACTAAGCCTTGGATGAGCGTATCATGGGGACCATCTCTTCGCGCATACCCAAACTGTCATAATGCAAGAGAAGGGTTATAGGTAATACCTCCCATAGTTCCCAAGAGTGGAACATTAGGGAATTCCCCATAACGATCAATGATGGTAATATCCTCCAAAGATCAGAAACACCAATAAATATTCGAGTGTGAGAGCGACATCATCCTTTGAGACCATGTCAAGCCTTGTTATTAGGGTAGGTGTGAAATAAACCAGCTAGACAGCAATGGAATACAACACAAAAGAGTCCCTCTCTTCATCATGGTGTGAGTGTGAAAATAATGTAGGATGTCTCCAAGTAGCGTAGGCACGGGATTACAAGAGAAAAAAACCTTGACGACATTCATATCTATGAGTTGGTCTAGATTGGGGAACATAACCAAACCATAGATTAGAAGGGCTAAGACATCTTTAAAAGCTTGAAAATCTATATCTTCCCAAAACAACCGAGCCTTCTCCAACAGAAACTTGGCTAGAAAACCCTTAACTCCACTCCTTGTTTCCCAATTTGCCAAAATGTCGGATCTCTTCAAATGCAAGGCTTTGGAAATAACTTCAGGCTTCAGAGTTTTCTCTAAACCGGTGAATGGTATTTGATCAAGCACAAACACTCCTATATGTTGAGAGAATTCTTCCAATGTAGGCACCAATTAGTAGTTGGGGAATGTGAAGCAATGATGCATAGGATCAAAGAACTGAAAAAGCACACACATAATTTCTTCTTGAAAGCTTGAGGTAGCCAAGTTGAGAAGTCAACCATAGTTCTTGGTGAAGGGAGAATCTTCAGGCATCATTGATGCTAACTCTTGAAGTTGAGGAGGCACTTTCACGAAGTTGACTCGGATGGTATTTCTACGAGTGGAAGCCATGTCCTACAAAATAGAATAAAGATAAATTCCTAAATCCTTGAAATGGTTAGTGAGAATGCTTATGATGTTATGATGTTATGATGTTTATGATGTCATGAACAAATAATCACAAACAAAGCACACAAGGACCTTAGGTTTAGGCTTGCATGGGTTTGATAGGAAAGTACCCTCTTGAAGTTTAGTAGGTTCAAGTTGTTCTAGAAAGTAACCAGGTTATAGGGAATATCAATATCACTGATCTTTCTACATCGGTCATTGTTTTAGCATAATCAATATTTTCTTGCGACCAAAATATCCCTAAAGCCCGATCTCAATGAGTGTAGCATCGAGTATCAACCAATCTTCAGTTTTGCACCAAAGTCGGTTATCTCACTACTTCCTAATGGCCAAGTTATTCAACTAAAGGTTCTACGGCCAGTTAGTGCTTCATGAGACCACACAGTGGCCCCATATTCTCCTTGATTCAACACAAGAGATACCGGTACCAACAAATGTGTCACACTAACATAGCCATTATTTCAACCATATCGGTATATGCCATACAGTCTCTACAATCTATTGCTACTTACCTGATAATGCCCTCAGATCCGGGTAGAGGATCTATACAAAACCAAAACACCCTTTTAAGAGTAAAGCAAGCAAGTCAAACAATGGAATCATTTAAATGTGATCTAGTCTCTAAGGTAACCCCACTTTTAATCTTCTTCCCCAACAGAGTCGCCAGTTCTGTAATATGGTAAGAGAACTGACATGAGTGTTTTGCGTTTTATTGCAATTGTTGCGGATAGCAAGAGTCGCCACCGACTTTTCTTTTATCCAATAAAGGAAAGGTTGAAAAGAACAGGAAATATATTTTGAGATATTTTCTTGAGTTTGGGGGGTAGGTTATGAAAAGGGAAGGTGTTAGTACCCTTTTCATCCATAGTTATCTACGGGCTCTTAATTGTTTGATCACTTTGAAATGCATTGTTAAATGTGTTTGTGTTTATTTGAAATTATTTTTGAAAAGTGTCTTTGTTTAGGCAAACTCTGTAATGATTCTTGTCTCTATAAGAATGTATACAAAGTGTTGACTTTTGAAAATATTTCATGAAATTGTTGGTGTGTTTAAAAGATGTTTTGTTTGAAATGTTTGTGAGCAAGCAACTATGAAAGTTCTACCTACTCAAAAAGTCTTTGTTCTTTTCCTCCTCCTTTAGATAATGTTATCTTACTATTAGTTGGTAAGAAACCCTATCATTGGATGTGAAGGGACATGCGTGAGTCATCGTACAGTTATAGAAGGCAACATTGTAGGATACCTTAGAAATTTTGTCTTAAGGGCCTAAGATCGTTTACTGAAGTCAACATTGAAGGGTCATCGAGGGACTACGATCTTGTATTCGAGAGTTTTTTCTAAAGTATCCCACGTTCGAGGAACATGACTGTTTTTATTCTCAGGCAACAAGTATGGGTTAACCCTAGAGTTGCAAGTGTGCAAAGTGTGTTGTTTTCATTTAAATAGTCTTGAATTAGGGTTGTCTACTTGTTTGATTTTAGTCTTTCCATATAAACCCTAATTACTAAAAATAATATTGAAAGCGATAAATTGCGGAAATTAAAAGTTCTACGCTATTACATCATTTTAGGGGATGAGGATACAAATTACAAATGGGGATGAAAGCAATTAAAGCCTAATTACTATTACAACCATATTGAATAATGCCAAATAAAATATACAAGAATATAAATATAATGTAAAAGAAAAAAGAAATTGTTTTTTTTAATGCTTTTTTGTGTGAAAAGGTTTTGTAGTTAACCTAATTAGACTAGTAAAAAGAAATTAATTAATTATTAACAAGACCTAAAATCTAAGTTCATTTGAAGTTTTAAGGAGAAAATAAAACCTATGTCTAAATAATTTGTTTAGAAAATAAATTGAATGTTAATACTAATTTAAAAAAAATAGAAGTATTTTAAAGTGTATAAAATAAATAAAACTAGTTCTAAGTATTTGAAAATAAAAATAAATGTGTAAATTAAAATATTTAATAATTTAGTTATTTAAGAAAATATATTTTTTGTATTTTTGGTTTAAGTAAAATAAATATATAAATGAAAATAAATAAAATATAAAAGAAATGAAAATAGTTGGGTCGAGGTGTTAGAAAATAAAAAGGGTGTGAAAATTAGCAAAAATGCCTAAATAATTCTTTTTGTTTGAAATCAGAAAATAAAATGAAAATAAACAGGGTCAGAAAATGTAATGAAAAATAACAAAATGTGACACTAGGGCTCGAACCCAGGTCACAAGGGTCATGGGCGTGCGCTTTAACCACTGGGGTGGTGATACATCCGTTAACTTATGCACAACTAACATAATATATTTTAAACACGCTCCTGATTGTATCATCTTCTTCTTCCTCACGCTAGTTTCTTCATCATCATTTTTGAACTTTGTACCTTTCTCATTTCTCAACCATTTCAGAAATTATAAACATCAAACTTGCTCCAAATTTCATCACGAGTTCAGACATATAAATAACTAAAGCTATTAATCAAAGATGAGCATGAATTTTAACTGGTACCAAATATGACCTATTTTTCCCAGCAATTTCATACTTAAAATTCATATTACTCAGTCAATATAAAGGAATTCTAAGATCATGGCTAGTTTCAGGACTATGATATCTACATTTTATCTTTGAAAATGAAAGTCAAATGATGCATGTATGAAGAGATAGAAAACCAGAAAACTCACCTTGAAAATGGAATTCGTGTTTTGAGTTTGAGCTTCAATTCCTTATATTTGGATTCAAGCTTTCCTTGACGGAGTTTGAGGGATGCCAGGAATAAGGACACAAAAGCCTCCAAGTTTGCTTCCACAGTAGCTATAACATCTTAATCAGAGTGATATTTCATCTTTAGGTGGACTGTTGAAGATAAGGCCAAAGGCTAGCCAACATTGAATGAATGATTATGTAGTTATATATGAGTTTGTAGTCGATTACCCTAAATTGAGTCTTAGTTGTTTTCTCGGTATCCTTCTAAAAGATATAATCAATTTGATGTACCCCCATGGCTTCATTGTTGGTCCATTTAATCCCTAGATCCCCCTTGTCAGGAATGTGGCCATATCTCGTCAACTATAGAATTTCCAAGAGATTAGCATGCATTGTGCCACACAAACTTCACAGACCTACCAAAAACCGTATGTATGTCATAATGGTTATAAAAACCCTTTTAAACTAAGGGATCTAGAAGTTTAATATTCCTTTGACTAGTTTATTGTCGTAAGAGATGAGTGGTCGACCTTTTATGGTTAACCCTTTTAACGAAATATTATCCTATACCATAATTTCTCTTAAATTTATTTTTATTTTTATGAGGCTCCCATAAAATGGTAATACCCTCATTAAACTACATTCAATGTAGTCATTATGGTTTACTCTAGGAATATTTTGTTCAGTTGATCACTTTTGCCTTCTGCTTCTGCCATTCTCCTTGGATTCTTCATGATGTTGATAAGGAGCGCCTCCCATATATGTTGTGGCTCTTCCTCAATGTTTAATAGGATCTGTAGTCATTCCTACTCGGTGAACATTCCTTCTGTTACAATATATGTAACTTGTAGTTTGTTTTCTTCTTTGTTATTAGGGTGTTTCTCTTTTTTGGTTACCTGTGTTATTTCACTCCTTATTCTCCATGCGCTCTCACCTTCCAACCTTTTCTCCTTGGATCTGAATTCATTCTAGGGGAAATTTTTATAGCCTTTCCTTTCCAATTAAATCTTCTATAACATCTTTTAACTAATCTGGTATCAGTGGAAGCAATAATATCAAGATTTGTCCACTCCAAGATATTCTCATATGGGATTTTCTGTTTCAATTTTCTCTTCTCGAAACTCTACATTGACGCATTCTTGCATGATAGGTTGTTTCAAAGCCTTAAAATGAGTGTACTCTATGTATTTGGATGATGGTGCCCATTTTCCTTTTTTTTTGTCTGAGAATTCCTGTCAACTTTGTATCTGTTATTGGTTCCTTGCTTGGTTTTTTCATTTCCCCCCTTCTACTTGTATGTGATTTCCTGAACCTTGTTCCATGGATTTACTTATTTACCTATAATTTCCCCCTTATTGTATATACTTCTCAGTCTTTTCCATCAGATAGTTGGAAGTTTTTGAGGCATTGATTCCAATACTCTTTGCGAACTTGGACCTCAGTTGGACTTTGAGACTTATAAGGTATTTCTTCATCTCCTGGTCAACATATTTGACTAGTATTTCTTCTTCGTGGAAACTCTCAATGTAGGATCGAAATGGATCACCTTTCCCTTGTCTAATAGATCACCAACTCTTTAGAGACTTGGGTTATCTTTGAGATACCGTGAAATGTGTGAAAAACACCTATGGAGTTTTTGGAATATATTAATCGACTTGTTTCTCAAGTCTCTAAACCAAGTCATGGATGATACTTATATAACAAGGATGACCAACTCACATTTTCAGGGTCCTTTTCTCCTTGGATATTCAAAAGAACATCGACAACTTACACATGTTCTTTGGGATCAGTTGTTCTGTCAAGGTACATGTTCCTAATAGTTTTTGGAGTTCTTGCATGAGGGGTTATTAACTGACTCTCCTGATGAAGGAGTTTAAAAAAAATCTCCAATCTCTTCAAAATTAGCAGAGGATGATAAACGATAAGCTCTCTAGAAACGATGAACATAATGTGTTATTTGGTCGTCTTCTCGCACTGACCTTTACGGAGAACACCTTATAGACAATGGTGATTGAGGTATGTATCTTAGATGACCTAACACTCTTTGATACCAAGAAGAATCATCACTGTGGTTTTTGATCATGTTTTACTAGAGTTTTGAAGGATTGAAATGGTTCTAAGTTGAACTTTTTGCTTCTCAAAATGGTTCATTCCATAAATTTTATGCTATAACTTGTTTGTTGAATATTATGAATAAATTCCTCAATAAGATGTTTGATTCGTTGTTTGTTTCGTTGTTTGATGTTTGGTCCCTCAAAAGGGAAATCAGTACCATGAGATGACCCATTTCTCTTTTCTTGGAGTGGTTTTATGTTTGGCTCCACCGATACTTGAAGTTTGTTGTTCAGAGGAGGAGAAAAAATATTTCCATTGTCGAAGGAGACTAGATATGGTTTCTTAGGTCAAATGACAAATCAGTGTGTTCCTTCTCCTGGTGGGGATTTCTTCTCATGATTTAACTATTCATGGACAATAGGCGGTTGAAGTTACAATTTTTATCTTCTTCCTCGATTTGCCATTTCTGTCGCTGGAGTCATTGGTTTGAATTCTATTTTTCGTTCCCATAAATGGGGTTAATGTTTCTTCCGGTAAGTAAACAAATCTTGATGATGGTTATGGTCACATGTTGACAGTATCAGGCTTGAAGATCTCTCATGTCAGACTATTATGAATGAATATGGGTGATACTTGTAAACACTCACACACCCAAGTAAGTGTTTGTCGAATATGATAAGTATAAAGTTTTAATTAATTTTTTAGTGTACCTTGATTAAACGTTTGTGGTCACTTATATATGGATTTTACTAGGGCTTATAGAGACAAATAACCCTTGATCAAACCATAATCGTCCAGAAGACAGATGTTAGAATATAATTTTTTATGTTATCAGACAATCCTGCTTTAACCATTTTTCTTGGATAAGGTGCTTTTTCAGGGTTGGTCCCTACTTATTTGCTTGGTCCTAGAACATTCTTGTTAACAACTATGTGAGTGATGTTTCGTTCCTTGACGTCATTATGGAATATCATCATAAATATCTTAGTCTTATTGGACTTCTCATTCTTGAGCCTCTTCCATCTATGGACCGAGTTGAAAAAATTACTGTTTTAAAAATTCAAAATACAAACAAGTCCAAGCAATATAGAGAGACAAAAAAAATATAAAAAAGTTTTTAGATAAACAAATTGTAACACATAAATTGACGAGAATGGACAATTAAAAAGTAAGAAAATAAATCATAACGACAAAATTGAAGGAAAATTTAATTGCTGCGAATGCCTTATTTAAGTCGATCAAATTCTTTGATATCACATTAAATAAAAAGAATTTTAAAAAATGAGACTAGAGTTTCTATTAAAAAAATACCAAGTTGAACTAATATTATTTAGGATTAAATATATTTTTGATCCCTATAAATATCTCAAATTTCATTTTTAGTCTCTATTAAAAAAATGACATATTTTAGTCCTTACAAAAAATTTATTCATGCAGTTTTAATCCATGTTATTTTCTAAAGTTCTGAAAGCTGTTTAATTACCTTTAAATTTTTAAATTTTTGAATAATTTTTTTCATAAATATTAAAAATACTATAAAATATTTATTTATCAAATTTTAAAAATTTTTAAATAAGAAAAATTAAATATGAATTTTTTAAATTTCAAAAGATATTGATAAAAACAATAAAAATTTGGACTTAAAAATCAAATTTTGAGTTCTTTTTTTTAATTATATTTTTATAACATTCTAAACATTTCTGCAAAATAATTATTCAAAAATACACATCGGTTTAACAGCTAAGACAAAAACTACGTGTATAATAATTTTGTAAGGACTAAAATATGTCAATTCTTTTAATAGGGATCAAAAACAAAATTTGATAATTTATAAGGATAAAAAATATATTTAATTTTATTATTGTTAAGTGTATGTTTGATTTCAATTTCAGAAGAGGTAAAAGCACTTTTAGAGTACAAAATTGATTCTACAATAATTTTAGCAAGTTTGATTATGTTAAATTAGATTATGTTTTCAGAATTAATTTTAAATTTGTAACTTTTATCTTCAGAATTAATTCTGCGTGAATTTTACATAAATATACTCAAACATAAATCAATTCTACTAAATTCAAGTCTATCAAATTCAATTTTATTAGAATTAATTCTTTCAACCGTCGATCAAAACACGATCCTAATCCAATATGCCTATAGAACGAGTTCATTCTTTTGATGTGTTTAAGGGTGTGATTAGTTTGAGTGAAGTTAAGAAGAGAGAAGTTGGAAAGAGAGAAATTGAAGAGTGAAGTTGTATTTCAGAATTCTTGGTAAGACTTAAAAAAGTGTGGCCTACATCTTATTTTCATTTCTCGACTGATATGAGAAGAAAGAAGGAAGAAAGGGAGTCATACATTCATCTTCCACTTTTTCAATCATTTCAAAACTGAAAGCAATGTCAGACCAATTTTTATTTCTTTATAACTAATTCATTCGTATTTTCAATGAGTTTTTTTAACAAAATTTAAATGGTGATCGGATGAACTCTAATTTTTTGTGGGTTAATAAATACGGTATTAAAGTAAACTGTAGTATGAGAAATAAAAAAAAACATTTACATAATTTTTACTTAAAAAAATCTAAATTATTATAAACAATTAATTGTATGTAGTAATAATTTTAAAAAGTAGTATTTGATAAAAATATAGTATTAAAGTAAACTGTAGCATGAGAAATACAAAAAAACATTTACATAATTTTTACTTAAAAAAATCTAAATTATTATAAACAATTAATTTTAAAAAGTAGTATTTGATAAAAATATATTATCGTTGTTTTTAATTATAAGATTCTCTTAAGTTTTTTTCTTGAATCTTTTTATAAGATTTTTTTCAACTTATAAAATATATTAATTATTATTTTTAAACATATTTCTAATTATATTACATATTTTTCTGTAATCTGTAATAAATACAATAACATATATATTAACTATTTCTCTCTCTTAATGATTAAACTTATAAAATTATATAAAATAGTTAATAAATTTATTACTCTAACAAACTTTTTTAATTTCCATAATTTTAATGAACGAAATCTTATATTTAAGAACAAAAGTAATATTTTTTAAGTATAAAATTTTCTTTTTATTTTTATAAATTATACACACTTCTCTCTCTTCTTTTTCTCATCTCTTTCTTTTAAACCAAACAATACTATAAATCTATTCTATTTCTCATATCTTTCTCTCTTTCCATATTCTTTCTCACCTTTCACTCTCTTCATAATTTCTTCTCACAATCAAACACATCCGGTGCTTAAGACTTTGGCCATATGATCCAAATCTAGTCTAGAACAAGACTAATTCATTTCATACGGGGAAGGGGTTAAAATCTCATTCTGTATTGACATTATTAAAGAATACTAGTAATACTGATGAACATAAGAGGAATATTGTATCACATCGGTTTGTCCTAATAGAGGCAAAAATATTCAAAATACCTTATGAGTTCATGACTAGACATTTCTGTTAAAGTCCAAGTGGAACCTTTCTTGTCATAAGAGGAAAAAACCAGGTCAACTATTTGGATTTGGATTTGCAATACTACAATTTTTAATTTATTAACGTGGCCGAACAAAAAAATCAAATGGGAAAAATAATTTTATAGCACCATTGTTAGTACGAAAATTCCCATGAGAAATGAACGGTTGGGATTGTTGGAAGAATGTTTACGTTAACGTGATAAATTCTGTATGTGGGAATTTCAACTCTGAACTATTGTCAATCTATCTATCTACTATCATTCAATACCTGAGACGTGCCATCAAAATCAATCAATCAACTTTCTTTCTTCTTTATTCAATATTATACACTTTTATTTTATTCATTCTTGATTGTATACTTTTGGAATTACAGCTGTTTTATTATTATTATTATTATTATTATTTTTATTATTATTATTATTATTATTATTATTATTATTATTATTATTATTATTATTATTATTATTATTATTATTATTATTATTATTATTATTGTTATTATTGTTATTATTATTATTATTGTTATTATTGTTATTATTATTATTATTATTATTATTATTATTATTATTATTATTATTATTATTATTATTATTATTGTTATTATTATTATTATTATTATTATTATTTCTATTATTATTATTGTTATTATTATTATTAAAACATATAAGTTGTGAGATTTTATGTTAGATATGTTGAAATTGATTTACTAATTAATTATACATAGTTGTTCAATAATAAAAAACTATAATTATAATTAGATTTTAGTGTGAAAAAAAATAAATATTGAGCATAAATACATTAACAATTTTGGAATCTACGTCACATTTATTTATCCAAGACATTATGAATATTTGAATCAACACAAAAATGTCCTATGAATTTTTCTTTTCTTTTTTGAGTTAAGATTTTTACATGTTTCTTCTCTTATTTCTCGTTTTCTATCAAATTTTATTTATTTTATGCCTTTATATATCTATCATCTTTCTCATTTTCATCTCTTTCGGTTATTGTTTTTAGAAATTATATATCTTTTATCTCTCTTCTTTATCTTATACTCCTCTCTTTATTGCACAACTCTTTGAATACACACTTTTCTTCTATTTAGGATATCTCTTTGAGTGATGTCAATAATTTATATGTTAGTTTTGTTGTATGTATCTCTCCTATCGAGTGTTTAATCTCATTGCATCTTAAAAAAAGGTTTTATCAACACAATCACAACTTCATGTATAAAATTAATTTTTTACTTAAACTAAATCAATATGATTCAAATGTAGGTTAATTGTGATTTGAATCCTAAGTAGTTTTGTGGTTGGTGTACAAGGTTAATAAATGAAGAAAAGATATGAGAGAATAATATTAAAGTTCTGGAATAACGACTATAAAGTTATAAGAAAAAATGATTGAACATTTATGACAGATATCACTAGTCTATTTATATAGAAAGTAAATTGTCATGTAGGTTCTAATAAAAAATAAACTTAATAACTAAACTTAATAGCTACGCCAACAAAAGAACTGGAACCCCAAAAGTTAAACATACTTCTGGGCGTAACATCAGAAGCTTCTACTTCTGACTAATAACAACTTTTAATTAATAATCTCAGAAGCTCCACTGCTTCTGAGCAACACTGCTTCTGAGTAATACATCATAAGCTTCTGACTCTAACAACAGCTTCTAAATATGAATTACTTCCAACACCATCCCTTAATTCATATTCAGCTAACCAAAAAACTACAACACAAATTTCATCCCTCAAACGGATAAAGTGTTCAGTCTTGACATCCTTGTCAAAACATCTGCAAGTTGCTTCTGGTTGCTACAATGTGCAACTCCATTCAGAAATGCAGATTTTACCTTGAAAACCCATCCGAGGCTGATGTTTTTCTTCTCCTTCGGAAGCTCAGTTAACTTTTAAGTCTTATTTCTTTCAATAGCATCAAGCTCTTCTTTCACGGCCTTCAGCCGCACTTTCTTCTTGAGAGCTTCATAGGTTGAAAACGCAACCACGAGTTACTTCTCGGAGCACCAAGAAATATGACTTTCCATATACAAACAAAAATATCCAAAAGTGTTTCTTATGTCAACTTTGTCTCCATACAAGTCAGAGTCTGAATAACATATTAGCTCTGAGTTGGATTTAACACCAGAAGGGACCTTCAATATCTTGTGACTTGTCAAACTCTACAAATCTCCTTGGTATTTTTCTGATTCCTTGTGGCCTCTGGACTTGTTCAAAATATCCTTCTAGACTTTCTTCAGAAGTTCGACTACCACTAGAAGCTACACATTTGTTAACTTCTAGGCTTTGTCTAGAACCACTACAAAAATACCATCTTCAAAAGTTGGATCGCCTTCAGAAACTATGTCTTCAGAAGTTCTACTTTCAGAACACGACCTTCATCAGAGGCTGTACTACTTTTAGAAGCTCCTCCTTCAGAAGGTCCACCGTTAAGGACATGATTTTCACCAGAAACATGATCGTCTTCAGAAGCTTGTCCTCCAGAACCTACGTCTTCAGAGTTTTCCCTTCTAGAAGCATGATCATCGCCAGATTTAAAATCTAGATCAGAATTAGATTAACCATCTGACTCATCTTTAGAGTCTTCAGAAGATTCTTCATTCTTTGACTCTGACTCACCTTAAGAACTTTCAAGTTTTGACTCATCTTCAGAAGCAGGATCTTCTTCAGATTCTGACTCATCTTCTGATTCTTCTTCAAATTCAGAATCACCTTCTGATTCTGACTTATCTTTGGTTTCAGAGTCATCTTCCGACTCAGACTCATCTTCAAAAACGTCAGATTTTGACTCATCTTTAGAATCTTCAGATTCATCTTATGATTCTGACTCATATTCAAACACTCCAAAGTCAGAATATTCAAATTCATCCTCTTCCCCTTCAGAATTAGAAAATGATAATCTCACAGGTTTCTTATCAGATTCATAAGCCATCAATAACATAAGTTCATCATATGAATCTCCCAGGATATTTTTGTTTCTTCTTTGTTTGACCAATAGTCTTTCGCAAAGTGGCCAAACCTATTACAACAGTAACATTGGACCATTCTCTTGTCATACTTCACGTTTCCCTTCTGATGTTTCTTCTCATCAGAGTAGAAGACTTTTGACTTCTGAGACTTACCATGTTTTTTCTGCTTTTGGTCTTTCTTGACAAAAGAAGCTTTCAGAGCCTGCTCAACTTCCCTCTCAGAAGTTCTTTCAGTCATATGCAACTCATACGCCTCTAGAATTCCTTGCAGCTCTTCTATTCTCATGGTGTCCAGATCTTTAGAATGTTCAATTGCTACAACAATGTAATCAAATTGAGGAGTAAGATACCTTAATATCTTCTCAATGATTACTTGTTCATAAAGGGTTTCTCCACAAGCTTTCATCTCATTAATGATCAAAATCACTCTAGAGATATACTCAAAAACCTTCTCATTGTCTTTCATGTTGAGATTCTCATACTTCTTTCTGAGAGACTGACACTTCACCTTCTTAATTGATGCATCACCAACATAACACCTACTCGGTGTGTTCTATGCATCCTTTACCGTCTTCGAATCATCAATTTTCATAAACACGTTCCCATCCATACCCTGATGAATGAAGAACAACACCTTCTGATCTTTCTTCCTTATATCTCTTTACACATTTCTCTGTTCCTCCATCGCATTTGCTGTAACTGGAACATAACCATTTATAACAAGCTCAAGAACATCATGAGTGTTGTACCCCAAAATTTTCCCTCCCATATTTCTCAAGACATGTCAAGAATCATCTCCAAGTTGTTCAAGATGACTCAAGAGTTGGACAGTCAAATCACCTCCTAAGGCAGTCAATTCAAAATTAGGGTTTTGTGTTGCATCAAGGTCCTTACATACAAATGGTATCAAATGCTCCCCAATGTCCTAATATGTTCTCAAGTTCATCCATGTCAAATTTCAAGCCTTGCAGAGAAAGTTTGGTCAGTCAATTGCTCAAGAAGCCCAAAAATCGACTGTGCTAAGGCAAAAGTCAACTGTGACCCAAATACAGTCAAACCTCAATATTTTTTGCCAACATTCTCATTTTGAAGGATAATTCATTATTTTATCAAGGTTTGATCATGATTCATCAAGGATTGCTCAAGATTCATCAAGATTCAAAAGTTGCTAAATTAGGGTTTTGTAGGAAAAGTCAACTCAACTTTGACCAAGCATAACTTTCTCATACTTTATGATAAATGACCCATAAAAATCTCATTTTGAAGAGGATGCAATTTCATACAATCCATCTTCACACCCCAATATCAAGAAATGCTCTCACAAAAAGTTACAAATTTGGACATTATAGGTCATTTTTGAAAGTCAACAAAAACACCTTTTTTTCCAAAGCTTATAACATGAGCATGGAAGATCAAAATGAGATGAGACAAAAAGGGTTGGTTAGAGAACATCTCAAGGTTTCTAAAAAGTCACATAACACCTCCAAAAGTTCAAAATTGAAGAAGTTATGCATTGTTCAAGTTGGGCATTTTTCCAAAATTGCCAAAAGTCAACTATCCCAAAACTCTAATTTTTGACAAAAGGGCCCACTTTTTTCCACTTGATTTGGTCTTGTCACACCACACACGTGTCCTATCCTCAATTGCATGACCAATTATTAATTTTTCTATTTTATTTGATTTTTATTGATTTAATTCATTTTTAATCAATTTAAATCAAAATAAAATCCAAATCTTAATAGATTAATATCTTTGTGATCATTACAACTTTCAATTATCATGATACACATAATCAAATTCGTATCAAGCCTTATTGTGAACAAAATCTTGGAATTGGCATAATTTTGGAAGCTTTGTTAATGGAGATCATATCAAATCTTGATTCATCAATTCCTATGGATTCAAGCCCAAGTTTTTAACCTAATGCCATCCCTTATACACACACAAGCTAGACACATCAAAGACACGACCAAAAAGTGACTGAAACGGCCAAACCAAATTGGAGAAAAAGCTTGAAAAAGTGGAAACTGAAATCATACTTAGAGCACGATTCAATCCAAAATCTCCACATAGCCTTCTTGCCTGACATCTACTGGAGCTAAAGCAATCAGAATCAAGCCCTGAGACATCCCCAATCGCATTGTAAGTCCTCATGAACATGGCTCTGTACACGAAAACATAACCTCTGAATCTTGCATCTTTTTGCCAAAATCTTGACACTATCATGTTAATCGATTCATTTAGAGCATTTCTGCATTATTTAATTTTGTTTTCCTGGCCTATAACCTTAGATCCGAAGCTAGGGTTTGTGTTCTTGTTTTTTTAGGCATTTTGATTTCAGGGAAAATTAGGACAAATAATGACCATGGTTGTGTTCAGTGGAAAGAGACGAGTACGATGATGTTCTTAAAACTCGTTTCCAAGGCCTACAGATGATTGTTGAGGGCAGCCATGGATTCAGCTGCGGATAAAATCCGCAGGTAAAAATCCTGGTTATTTCAACAAAGAAGACGAAGGCGTGTCTTCTTCCTATTGGCCAGTTCAAATCTCGCGCCACTTTTTTTTTTTTAATTTCAGCATATTAGTTGAGTTTCCAATATAATATTCATTGTGTATTTTAATAACAAAAAAATGCGCTGGTTGAGTTGGCAAGCAGGTCAGTATGTTGTCTAATGGGACCTGGGTTCGAATCCCAGGTCCCCCAATTGCCTTTGTTTCATTTTTCAGCAAGCGTTCCCATGCAACATTCAAGAGGTAGCACACCATGCATCATCACCTGATCAGACGCCAGATGGCCTCTAGGCCAAATCTGATGGCCCAGATTGCAAGTCCACCATACATCCAAGTCAACACACGCGTAGGTAATCTGGAAAGTCAATGCAGGCTTGTATGAATTGGGCCAAACAATTGTTCTTCACACCCTCCATCTGGGGCCCAAACCCCCCTGAGTTTGCTTCTTTTTTTTATTTCTTTCATTATTTTTTTAATTTTATTTATTGTTATTTGTTTTGTTATTTTTAATTACTAACCAAAATAATAATTTTCTTCATAAAATCAGAAAACAAAAAAATATTTTTATTAATTTCATTATTTTATTTTGTAAATAAATATTAATTAACTAAGTTTTCAATAAGTTTAACATTAATATTTTTGCAATAAATTAAAATCAATTTAGAATATTAGGTTTTACTAACTTTTAACCATTTTTATTTTGTTTCCATAAATATTCAAAAAAAATCAAAAATATTTTCATTATTTAATTTAATTAAATTATTAATTTAGTTTATTTCCTTAAATTCAAAAATAACAAAAAAAAACATGATTTCTTTCCAAAGGGTCAAAACCCTAAGAATGCACCGTTTTAATTTCTCGCACGCGTATTATATTTATCCAATATTGTAATTGCTTCCAGTATGTAATAGATTTTAATTAGGACATTATTTATCGCTTTCTTTTATTTTCCGCAATTTAAATTAAAGGGTTTGTTTTTGGCGATGTAAATACCCGACCCCTTGTAATAGTTTAGATTTAATTTCCCGCAATTTGATTTCCGCACAATATTAACTGTTAGATGTTTGATAAATAGGGAATGCATGACAAGATCCAATGTATGAACTTAAAATCAACATAGCTCACCCATGACATGTACAAAGATAAAATTAACCGAACTAATACACTCGCACATGCCACTCTTCGGGTACACCTCACTTGGTTGCCTCGAACGTGGTCATTGAGTATAAGAAGTTTTAGAGGTCGCCCTCTTGTCCAAAGATCATTAAGTTGCCTCTAAACGGTTGCCTCGGATGAAATGATCTAAGATATTAGGGTTACCACTAAGGCGTCCTAACATTGCTTTAGTGACCACACATCCCTTAATTGAATTGACCTGAAAACTCCAACGACGATGCTACCTACTCCTCAATAGTGGGATAGCATTGTCTAAAGGACATTAGCATATTTTAATTCCTTTTTCGAGTAGGTAGATGGTTCTTAAGTACTTGCTCTCTCAAAACAAAACAAAACTTTTCGCACTTACACTCCTTTCAAACAAAAACTTCTTTCAAACCCACAAACACAAAGAAAAGCAATTTTGAAAACACTTTGAGCAAGTACCTAAGATCCCGTGGATAACCACAGATAGAAAGGGTGCTAACACCTTCCCTTTCTATAATCTACCTCTCGGACCCGAGAAACATCTCGAAAAAGGAATTTTTCTGTGCTTTTTTCCTTTCCTTGTTGGATAAAATAAAAGACGGTGGCGACTCTTGCTTACCGCGACATTTTGCGAAAATAAACACAAAACGCGAACTAGCATTCCAAAAACAGTCAGTTCTCTTTCCCACCGTATCACAGAACTGGCGACTCTGTTGGGGATTATTATAAAGTGAGGTGTACCTTAGGATTAGATCATTGTGTTTTCAATTGTATGTTTTGTATGCTTTAATTTTGTGGGATTGTATCAGAGTTCTATAGATCCTAACCCGGATCTGGGGGCACCCTTTAGGTAAGTAGCAATAAACTGTGAGGGAACTGTCCGGCATAGACCGACACGGTTGAAGCAGTAGCTATGTTGGTGTGGCACTTTAGTCTGTACCGATATCCCTTGTGTTGGAACGAGGAGAATATGAGTCTTCTAAAGGGTCATTAAGCACCAACTGACCTTAGAACCTTAAATTGACCAACTTGGCCATAGAACAGTAGCAGTATGCTACACTCATTGAGACTAAACTCTCGCGATGATTCCGGTTGCAAGAAAAGGTTGCTAAACTGGAATTATGACCGATTGAGGGTAGTCAGTGATATTGAGATCCTCTAGAACCCGGTTACTATTTTTAGGACAGGTTTAAACCAACTGAACTGAAAGAGGGTAGTACCTAAACTCCTTGCCAGCCTGAAATCTAAGGGCTCTCAGTGTGACTTGTGTGCCTTTACCATGTTTGCTATTTGTGGATACTTGTGGTGTGCTTACTATCATGACATCATGACATCATAACATTGCATACATCTTGCATTGGAATAACCTATTTCAAAGACAAGAGGGTTTTATCTTTGCTCTGTTTTGTAGGTCATCATGATGCCCATGCGTAAGAATACTATCCGGATCAACTTTGTCCAAGTCCCTACCTTGCTTAAAGAGTTGGTTTCCAAGATGCCTGACACTACTTCCTTCATCAGGAGGCATGGTTCTCTTCTCAGTTTGGTCACCTCTAAATTGGACGAGCAGATGAGAGTGTCCTGGTCTAATTCTATGATCCACTGTCATTGTTTTACTTTCCAAGACTTCCAGTTGGTTCCTACCCTAGAAGAGTTCTCTGAGCTGCTCGGTATCTCTGTTCTGGAGCAGACCCCATTTACTGGTTGGGAGAAGACCCTTAGGCCCGAAGAAATTGCTACAACCCTTCATTTGACTAAAGAGGAGGTAATGGCTAATTGGAAGACTAGGAGTGGAGCAAAAGGATTTCTGACTAAGTTCTTGGTTGGCAAGGCTAACTACTTCTGGGATAGCCTAGACTTTAAGGCGTTCGAGGATATTCTGGCTCTTCTGGTTTATGGCTTGGTATTGTTTCTGAATCCTGACACTTTTGTTGATGTGAATGCGATAAAGATCTTCATCTCTCAGAACCCTGTACGCACTCTCTTGGGTGACATTCTTCATCAGCTCTATGCTCGTACGACACGAAAGCGGGGAACCTTGATGTGCTGTGCTCCCTTATTGGCAAGGTGGTTTATTTCGCACCTTCCCAAGTCAGTGCTGAAAAACAAAGAAGGAATGGGCTGAGCTTATAGGGTGATGTCTCTTTCTCATAATGACATTATCTGGACTCTCAAGGGTATGGATGAGGTGACTATCATTGATCGCTGTGGGGAGTACCCCAATGTTCCCCTGCTAGGAACCCATGGAGGAATTTCTTACAACCCATGCTTAGCTCTCCGTCAGTTTGGAAGAGCCAGAAGAGAAGGACCTCATGAGATGCTGATGCCTCATATCATCTTTGATTTTCAGGGGGATAGCAACGAGCAGCGTCGCAGATTCATAAGGGCTTGGGATAGAGTTTACCAATCTGATCCACATGAGCTGGGCCCAAAGACTTCTCTGCCAATGGAGCCATATCTCAGATGGGTCCGCATCCGTGCCCAGAAGCTAGGTATGCCATATGAAGCTGTCCGGCCTGTCACTCTTGAAGTTGCTAATGAAGAAGGGGTTCTTCCAACCATTCTCCATCCTTATATGCCCACTGACATTGGGACACTGAAGAGATCTTGGATGCAACTGCGGGAAGAATGGGATTCTTACCGAGAGAAGTTCAACGAGCAGGAGCAGAAGATCCAGAGGTTGACTAGGCAGTTGGAGAACGAGCGGATTCTCAACGACTATGTCCGCACTGATAAGAAGAGACCATGGGAGCATTGATGGACCTTTGATGATTTCCTTTCCAGTTTTTTGTTTACTTTTCAGTATTTCCATTCTTGTAACGCCTTAAGGGCAATTTGTTGAACAATTTAAATTTTGAAGTTTAAATCTAATAAAGTGTGTTTCCTTTCTTGTTTACAAATTTGAATCTCGATTGTCTTTGAAATCATAAATCATACGCATTTCATCTCATGCACTTCATAAACAGGTACCCTTTACAGGTCTCTTATCTTCTTCGCTGTTTATTTCAGCGATCACCATGTCTACTGAACCTTCAACTGAGCAAGCTATCAAGGCCCTCCAGGCCCAGAATGCCCAATTTCAAGAGATGTTCATGAATCTAGCTAAGGGTCAGTAGGACCTGAAGACCTTGATTTTGAAAGAGAAGAAGAAGAAGAAGAAGAGGACCATCCTGTTTAACACAGGACACAGGTTTGGGAACAGGCTACAAAATGAAGTTGATCTGACCATCTCATCTGGAGGGAAAGATAGTCCACAAGAAAGGAGGGCTCCTAGCCCCGTGGTCTCTGACAACGAGACGGACTATGATGAAGAACAGTATCCTCCTGCTGAGGATAAGTACAAACAACTGGAAGACCGTTTGAGCGCTATGGAAATTCAGAAGGTGCCCGGTCTGGACTTCGGAGATCTAGGTCTATCATCTGGGGTGGTGATTCCCCATAAATTCAAGGCACCAGCTTTTGCCAAGTCTGACAGAGTTTCCTATCCGAAGCTGCACCTCCGGTCATATGTGAGGAAAATCCAGCCTTACACTGCTGATAAGAACTTATGGATCCATTTCTTTCAAGACAGTCTCTCAGGGACTCAGCTTGAGTGGTTCTATCAGTTGGACGGAACCAGTATCCGCAGTTGGGAAGATTTGGCTACTGCTTTCTATAGGCAGTATCAGTACAACTCCGACCTCGCACCTACGCGTACCCAACTCTAGGGTATGTCAATGGGAACAAGTGAAGGATTCAAAGATTATGCTCAAAAATGGAGAGACCTCTCCGGAAGGGTACAACCACCCTTAGCTGATCAGGAACTTGTTGACATGTTTTTGGGGACCCTGTCTGGTCCATTTTTCAACCACTTGATTGGAAGCTCTTAATCTGGGTTTACAGATCTTATTTTGACTGGTGAGAGGATTGAGGCTGGTATTAAGGCTGGTAAGATACAGAAGGGTGCTTCATCAAGCACCGAGAAAAAGCCGTTTAAGAAAGAGTCTAGTGCTGTCTACAGTGCAAGAAGACATAATAGACCTGAACACCGCCAAGCTGTCAATGCGGTTGTTATTTCAAAACCTGCTGGTGCTCCTCAGTACAACAATCAACAAAAGGACGAGAGACCTAAGAGGCAATTCACTTGTCTCAGCATGACCTTATGTCAGATTCTGCCACAGTTGCTGAAGACTAATCTGGTGACTCTAAGGGAAGCCCCAAAGAATTCAAATACAACGTCACCAAGGTATAACCCTAACGCCCGCTGTGCTTATCACTCTGATAGCCCGGGGTATAACACAGATGATTGTTGGAGTCTGAAAAATAAGATACAAGACTTAATTGATGCGAAGGAGATTGAGTTCGAGGCGCCCGAGAGGCCTAATGTTGTGACTGCTCCCATGCCCAAACATGGAGTGAATGCTGTAGAGGAAGACTTGTTTGTAGTTTCTGTGGATGACATTGTTACCCCTCTGATGACCGTCAAGAAGAACCTTTTGCTAGCCGGTTTATTTCCGGGTTGTGACGAAGGTTGCTGTATGTGTTCTGCCTGCCCAAATGGTTGTCCGCTTTTGAAATCAGGTGTCCAGCGCCTGATGGATAGTAAAGAGATTCTGTTTGAGAATACTATTGTTCCCTTAGTTCCTTCTGAAGAAGTTGCCATCATTACCATTTTCGACAATTCTTCCAAGGCTCCCTCGAGGAAGCCTGTTAGAATTACATCTGTTCCAAGAATCGCACCCGTGATCATCAATGTTCCGGGGCCCATCCCCTATACCTCTGATAAAGCTGTCCCTTGGCACTATGGGGCTGATGTTTATTTTCATGGAGTTAAGCAAGAGTTGGATGCTGGTACTGACATCGACAACATTACTGGACCTGCTAAAGTCACCTGTAGCAGAAGACTTTTCTCACCTAATATTGCTCCACCAACGGTCCGAAGACCTGTTGTTATTACACCTGCAAGTGTACCTACTGCTATTCCTGATCAAGTTCCTATCCTTAACCCTGTCGCTGAGTCATCTGACGCTCTGAGCAAAGGGATCACCACTGATGTGCCTGCCCAGACGGAGGTACCGAAGACAATTACTGTTGAAGCTTCCAAACAGGAGATGGAAGAGATTCTGAAGATTATTAAGAAGAGCGATTACAACGTAGTTGAACAGCTGGGGCAAACCCCATCTAAGATTTCTATGTTGTCATTGTTGCTGTGCTCAGAGGCCCATGCCAAGGCTCTGATTACCTTTTTGAAAACAGCCCACGTGCCACAAGAGACATCAGCTGATCAGTTTACAGATTGTGTGGCTAATTTGACTGCTGATAATGGGTTGGGCTTCTCGGACGCCGACTTGACGGCTAAGGGGAAGAATCATAACGATGCCCTGCATGTCTCCATTGAATGTAGGGGCACTACTCTTGCACATGTGTTGGTTGATACTGATTCCTCATTGAACGTCTTGCCCAAGAAAGCTCTAGACCGGTTGGATTGTGAAGGTTTGGAGCTGAAACCAAGCAACATTGTCGCCAGGGCCTTTGATGGGTCTAAAAGAATGGTGCATGGAGAGGTTGATATCCCGATCAAGGTTGGTTCTCAGGTCTTCAATTCTACTTTCTATGTGATGGAAATTCGGCCATCTTATTCTTGTTTGCTGGGTCGTCCATGGATCCACAAAGCTGGGGCCATAACCTCAATGCTCCACCAGAAGCTGAAGTACCCGGCCAAAGGGAAGATTGTGACAGTATAAGGGGAGGAAGAGTACATGGTTAGCCACCTCAACTCTTTCTGATATGTAGAAATGGATGGGGAGTTCATTGAGACCCCATTTCAGCACTTTGAAGAGGTTCCCCAAACACTGGCATCAGCTGGGACTGTGGTTGAAGATTCTCCTATGAAGATGGCTTCCTTAAAAGATGCCCGAGCTATTATTGAGAAGGGTGAGTATGCAAATTGGGGCCGACTCCCTGATTTTACACAGAAGATTAACAAGTTTGGTTTGGGTTTCACTGCAGAAGCTCAAAGGTCTGTTCTAAGTGCAAAGATCGGAAGACCTCCCGTGTTCATCAGCAACTCGGGAGTGAATGCCATTGAAGATGATGTAGAAGAGTCTGAATTCGACAGCTGGATCTATCCTACTACTAGCGGTGGACCAAGCAACTGGACAGCAAAGGATTTCATCCCTATTACTTTTGTTACCCAGTAATGAAACTTTTGTTTTGAATTTGTAATAGACAATGTCTTAAACTTTATGGCCCGGTGTCTTACCCGGGGCACTGTGGCTTCATTTGTGGGGGCTTTTGTGTGTCATTTTCATATATCATTAATAAAAGCATTGGACTTTTCTTGCATTTCAAATCTTGCGCTCCTTGTTTTTCTTTATTATATATTGCAAAATAGCTATTTTACACACACTCACATATACAGGTCCACATCCACTCTGGATCTCACTGGTAACGACTCTGCTACTGCCAATTATGACTTCGAAAACCCCATCAACTTAGCCGAAGACGAAGGTGAAGATGATTGCGAAGTTCCTGGTGAACTTGCAAGACTGTTGCTCCAGGAAGAGAGGACCATTCAGCCACATGAAGAGCCGGTGGAATCAGTGAATCTGGGTACTGAGACAGACAAGAAAGAAGTCAAGACCGGTGCAAATCTAGAAGCTAGTGTGAAACAACGGTTGATTCAGATGCTGCGTGACTATGTTGAGATCTTTGCCTGGTCTTACGAAGATATGCCTGGTTTGGATACTGATATTGTGGTTCATCGCCTGCTTACTAAAGAAGACTGTCCTCCCGTAAAATAGAAGGTCCACCGAATGCGCCCGGAGATGTCTGAGAAAATCAAGGCTGAAGTTATGAAACAGTTTGACACCGGTTTTCTAGCAGTTACTTCTTACCCTCAGTGGGTGGCCAATGTGGTTCCTGTACCGAAGAAGGATGGCAAGGTTCGAATGTGTGTTGACTACATGGATCTGAACAGGGCAAGCCCCAAGGATGACTTCCCTCTACCTCATATCTACGTTCTGGTTGACAACACTGCTCAGCACAAGGTCTTCTCCTTTATGGACGGTTTCTCCAGTTATAATCAGATCAAGATGGCTCCCGAAGACATGGAAAAGACGACCTTTGTTACTCAGTGGGGTACTTTTTGCTACAAGGTCATGCCTTTTGGGTTGAAAAATGCTAGGGCAACATACCAGCGTGCCATGGTTGCTTTGTTTCATGACATGATCCATCATGAGATTGAAGTATACGTCGACGACATGATTGCAAGGTCCCAGACTGAGGAAGAACACCTCGACCATCTGCAGAAGCTGTTTGACAGGCTGAAGTTGTACAAGCTCAGGTTGAACCCGAATAAGTGCACCTTCGGGGTGAGGTCTGGTAAGCTACTAGGCTTCGTCGTGAGCGACAAAGGTATTCAAGTGGATCCTGCGAAAGTAAAAGCTATACAAGAGACGCCAGCTCCCAAAACAGAGAAAGAAGTCAGAGGATTTCTGGGACGTCTGAACTACATTGCCCGATTCATCTCGCACCTGACTGCTACCTGTGAGCCAATCTTCAAGCTACTGAAGAAAGATCAAGTGGTACATTGGAATGATGAATGCCAGGCGGATTTCGAGAGAATCAAAGAGTATCTCCAAGAGCCACCCATCCTAATGCCACTAGTTGAAGGGAGACCTTTGATCTTATACTTGACAGTGCTCGATAACTCAATGGGGTGTGTGCTGGGGCAGCATGACGAGTCTGGCCGAAAAGAGCATGCAATTTACTACCTTAGCAAAAAGTTTACCGACTGTGAGACCCGATACTCACTGCTCGAGAAAACTTGATGCGCTTTGGCATGGGCTTCTCGCCGGCTGAGACAGTATATGCTGACTCACACTACCTTGTTGATTTCAAAGATGGATCCAATCAAGTATATCTTCGAAAAGCCTGCATTGTCCGGAAGAATAGCAAGATGGCAGATGATATTGACTGAGTATGACATCCAATATATGACCCAAAAGGCAATCAAGGGAAGTGTGTTGGCAGACCATTTGGCACATCAGGCAGTGGATGATTACCAGTCTATGAACTTTGAATTTCTGGACGAGAATATTATGTTGATAACTGATTGTGAGACACCTGAACCGGATGAAGGACCTGAGGAGGGATCCCGATGGTCTATGTACTTTGATGGAGCTTCGAATGCTTTGGGTAATGGCATTGGCTCCGTGATCATATCTCCTAAAGGCTCTCATACTCCGTTCACCGCCCGACTATGTTTCAACTGCACCAACAACATGGCGGAGTATGAAGCGTGCATCATGGGTCTTCGAGCTGCAATTAACCTAAGGATTAAGTTTCTAAGTGTCTTCGGAGATTCCGCTCTCGTGATCAGTCAGATCAAAGGCGAGTGGGATACGAAACACCCAAACTTTATTCCTTACAAGGAGTATATATTGACGTTGCTTCCCCATTTCGAGGAGATAACCTTTGAACACTTCCCTAGAGAGGAGAATCAGTTGGCAGACGCGTTGGCTACGATGTCTTCTATGTTCAAAGTTAATTGGGATAACGAAGCTCCCCGGATCATCATTGAAAGATTGGATGAACCTGCACATTGCTGTGATCTTGAGACTGAAGAGGTAATAGAAAAGCCCTGGTATCATGAGGTGAAGAGGTATCTTGAAGCTCAGGAGTACCCCAAGGGTGCATCTGTTAATGATAAGAAGTTTCTGAGGAGGTTCTCGGTGAAGTTCTTCATCAGCAATGACATTCTTTACAAGCGTAACCATGATTCAACCTTACTGCGTTGTATGGATAATAATGAAGCAGAAAGAATCATGGCAGAGTTACATGAAGGTACTTTCGGAACTCATTCCAGTGGACATACTATGGCAAAGAAAATCCTACGGGAAGGATACTATTGGTCCGCAATGGAAGCCTACTGTTATCAGCATTCTCGGACGTGTCACAAATCCTAAGTCTATGCTGATAAGGTGCACATACCTCCAGTTCCTCTAAACGTCCTGACGACACCTTGGCCTTTTGCAATGTGGGGCATTGATATGATCGGCAAGATCAGACCTACGACATCCAACGGGCATCATTTCATCCTGGTAGCAATTGATTATTTTACGAAGTGGGTGGAAGCAGCTTCCTTTGCTACCGTAACCAAGAACGTCGTGACACGGTTCATTCGGCACAATCTGATCTGTCGATACGGTGTACCATAGAGGATCATTACGGACAATGGCACCAATCTCAACAACAAGATGATCACTGAGCTCTGCGAGCAATTCAAGATACAACATCATAACTCTTCTCCCTACCGGCCGAAGATGAATGGGGCTGTCGAAGCAGCAAATAAGAAAATTAAGAAGATTGTGCAGAAGATGACAGTGACATACAAAGACTGGCACGAGATGTTACCATTTGCTCTTCATGGGTACCATACCTCAGCACGGACGTCAACAGGGGCAACACCCTATTCCTTGGTTTATGGCATGGAGGCAGTCTTGCCTATTGAAGTTCAGATACCCTCTCTTCAGATCATGAAGGATGCAGGTTTAACCGAAGACGACTGGATTCAGACCCGGCTGGATCAGCTGAACCTAATTGACGAAAAGAGACTTACTGCTATTTGTCATGGTCAGACGTATCAAAAACAGATGATCAAGGCATTTAACAAGAAAGTTAGACGACAAGAGTATCAAGTTGGGGATCTGGTAATCAAGCGCATTATCCTACCTCAAGGGGATCCCAGGGGCAAATGGACCCCTACTTATGAAGGGCCATTTGTGGTTAAGAACATTTTCTCAGGAGGAGCTATGATTCTAACCACCATGGATGGTGACGACCTTCCTCACCCCGTCAATGCAGACATAGTAAAAAGATACTACGCATAATCAAAGACCCGCTAGATTGACTGGCCTAGGCAAAAATAAGGGCTTCCCGGCGAACCAAAAGGGTTCGGGCAAAAATAAGGGATGAAAATAAAAAATCTATACACCTGGCAAGTCGAAAACCTGAAAAGGCGGCTTGGGCAAAAATGGGTATCTCGATGGACTGAAAACCCGAAAGGGCAGTCCAGGAAAAAGTTAGGGATCAAAGCGTAACACTATGTCTCATTGGATCACCTCGCATCCAGACTTCGGTATCGACTATCAAGCTCGGACGACACTAATCAATCAGATTCATCTTGAACTAAGCAGCAAAGTGATGAGATGCTTGAAGATATAAAGGCAATAGCAGAGTTGGAACCCAGTGGGATTATTCACATAGCTGTTTTGTTTCCTTTTCACAAATTGTATAAATTCTATTTGTTCGACGGCGTTCTCCTACTAGGACGTCAGCCTGTTGTACAAAAACGCCTATTTTCAGGCCAAACTTCAAAATCAATACAAATTCATTTTCAGAAATTTCAAGCTGTTTTTCCTTTATCTGTATTGTTTTGCAAAGAACGTCCAATGTTAATTTTTGATATATGCATTTGACACTAATTGCTGATCATAAACATTTACATGCGAAACGAAAGATGAATTACTAGTAATAATAGAAACAGGGGCAAATAAGAATTGTCCGAACCGTACAAGTTGCTCTGTCCACCAGGTACCAAGGTACATTCAGCTGAAGAATATGGCTAAGATACCTTCACTCCCCACAGAAATAAGGCAGTAATGGTAGCTCTCCCAGCTGAGACTTGCAGCTATGAACAAATCAGTAATACTCTCCCCAAGTAGAGTTTATCCACCATCAGCGCTAAAAAGGTTTGGTATCCCCAGAAGGTCTTAATATTCCTCAGCGGAGTATAAAGATATTCCCCAGCAAGCATAAGATCATCCCCAGCGAAGTTCTTTCCTTTCCCCAAGTAGGAGTTCAATCCTCAACAAATTCAGTGTCACCAGCAACAGTAATCCATCCCCAGCGGAGTTCATCAGTGGAATCCCCAGCGGAATTTATCATTAAAATCCCCAGCTAAATCATTACATGTCCATACATCATGATACATGCATATACGCATCATACCATACAATCTCATTTATGTTGAGAACATCATTGCTTGATCCATATCATGCATTGCATATGACTGGCCTTTACCTTTTAGGAAGGATGCAGTTAAACTCTCAACCAAGTCAATGGAGACAAAATCAGATAAATCGATTCCTAAAGATTTTTCTGAGGCGAAACCTGTCAATGGAGACAACCCGTCAATAGAGAAAACCTGTCAATGGAGACAACCCGTCAATGGAGACAACCCGTCAATGGAGACAACCTGTCAATGGAGACAACCCATCAATGGAGACAACCCGTCAATAGAGACAACCTGTCAATGGAGACAACCCGTCAATAGAGACAACCTATCAATGGAGACAACTCGTCAATAGAGACAACATGTCAATGGAGACAACCCGTTAATGGAGACAACCTGTCAATGGAGACAACCCGTCAATAGAGACAACCCGTCAATAGAGACAACCCGTCAATGGAGACAACCCGTCAATGGAGACAACTCGTCAATGGAGATAACCCGTCAATAGAGATAACCTGTCAATGGAGACAACTCGTCAATGAAGACAACCCGTCAATAGAGACAACCCGTCAATGGAGACAACCCGTCAATGGAGACAACCCGTCAATGGAGACAACCCGTCAATAGAGACAACCTGTCAATGGAGACAACCCGTCAATGGAGATAACCCGTCAATGGAGACAACCCGTCAATGGAGACAACCCGTCAATGGAGACAACCCGTCAATAGAGACAACTCGTCAAAGGAGACACCCCGTCAAAAGAGACAACCCGTCAGCAAAGACAAAACCACCTACCAACAATCTCCAAATGGCATCTGTAATCCCATTCCCGACATCACAATGCTGATGCTACTTCATGCGAGTGCAAATTTCTGGGCACTCTAGTGTTCAATCATCTTCCACCTTCGGATCACGAAAGGCCCGAACGCCAATCTATATCCTCAGGTTTAAGAAGATTGAACAGGGGCAACTGTTGTACCCCAAAAATTTCCCTCCCATATTTCTCAAGACATGTCAAGAATCATCTCCAAGTTGTTCAAGATGGCTCAAGAGTTGGACAGTCAAATCACCTCCTAAGGCAGTCAATTCAAAATTAGGGTTTTGTGTTGCATCAAGGTTCTTACATCCAAATGGTCTCAAATGCTCCCCAATGTCCTAATATGTTCTCAAGTTCATCCATGTCAAATTTCAAGCCTTGCAGAGAAAGTTTGGTCAGTCAATTGCCCAAGAAGCCCAAAAATCAACTGTGCTAAGGCAAAAGTCAACTGTGACCCAAATACAGTCAAACCTCAAGATTTTTTTGCCAACATTCTCATTTTGAAGGATAATTCATTATTTTATCAAGTTTTGATCATGATTCATCAAGGATCGCTCAAGATTCATCAAGATTCAAAAGTTGCTAAATTAGGGTTTTGTAGGAAACGTCAACTCAACTTTGACCAAGCATAACTTTATCATACTTTATGAGAAATGACCCATCAAAAGCTCATTTTGAATAGGATGCAATTTTCTACAATCCATATTCACACCCCAAGATCAAGAAATGCTCTCACAAAAGTTACATATTTGGACATTATAGGTCATTTTTGAAAGTCAACAAAAATACCTTTTTTTCCAAAGCTTATAACTTGAGCATGGAAGATCAAAATGAGATGATACCAAAAGGGTTGGTTAGAGGACATCTCAAGGTTTCTAAAAAGTCCAAGAACACCTCCAAAAGTTCAAAATTGAAGAAGTTATGCATTGTTCAAGTTGGGCATTTTTCCAAAATTGCCAAAAGTCAACTATCCTCAAAATTCCAATTTTTGACAAAAGGGCCCAATTTTTTCCACTTGATTTGGTCTTGTCACACCACACACGTGTCCTATCCTCAATTTCATGACCAATTATTAATTTTTCTATTTTATTTGATTTTTATTGATTTAATTTATTTTTAATCAATTTAAATCAAAATAAAATCCAAATCTTAATAGCTTGATATCTTTGTGATCATTACAGATTTCAATTATCATGATACACATAATCAAATTCGTATCAAGCCTTATTGTGAACAAAATCTTGGATTTGGAATAATTTTGGATGCTTTGTTAATGGAGATCATATCAAATCTTGATTCATCAATTCCTATGGATTCAAGCCCAAGTTTTTGACTTAATGCCATCCCTTATACACACACAAGCTAGACACATCAAAGACATGACCAAAAAGTGACTGAAACGGCCAAACCAAATTGGAGAAAAAGCTTGAAAAAGTGGAAACTGAAATCATACTTAGAGCACGATTCAATCCAAAATCTCCACATAGCCTTCTTGCCTGACATCTACTGGAGCTAAAGCAATCAGAATCAAGCCCTGAGACATCCCCAATCGCACTGTAAGTCCTCATGAACATGGCTTTGTACACGAAAACATAACCTCTGAATCTTGCATCTTTTTGCCAAAATCTTGACACTATCATGTTAATCAATTCATTTAGAGCATTTCTGCATTATTTAATTTTGTTTTCATGGCCTATAACCTTAGATCCGAAGCTAGGGTTTGTGTTCTTATTTTTTAGGCGTTTTGATTTCAGGGAAAATTAGGATAAATAATGACCATGGTTGTGTTCAGTGGAAAGAGACGAGTACGATGATGTTCTTAAAACTCGTTTCCAAGGCCTACAGATGATTGTTGAGGGCAACCATGGATTCAGCTGCGGATAAAATCCGCAGGTAAAAATCCTGGTTATTTCAACGAAGAAGACGAAGGCGTGTCTTCTTCCTATTGGCCAGTTCAAATCTCGTGCCACTTTTTTTATTTACAGCATATTAGTTGAGTTTCCAATATAATATTCATTGTGTATTTTAATAACAAAAAAACACGCTGGTTGAGTTGGCAAGCAGGTCAGTATGTTGTGTAATGGCACCTGGGTTCGAATCCCAGGTCCCCCAATTGCCTTTGTTTCATTTTTCAGCAAGCGTTCCCATGCAACATTCAAGTGGTAGCACACCATGCATCATCACCTTATCAGACGCCAGATGACCTCTAGGCCAAATCTGATGGCCCAGATTGCAAGTCCACCATACATCCAAGTCAACACACGCGTGGGTAATCTGGAAAGTCAATGCAGGCTTGTATGAATTAGGCCAAACGATTGTTCTTCACACCCTCCATCTGGGGCCCAAACCCCCCTGAGTTTGCTTCTTTTTTTATTTCTTTCATTATTTTTTAAATTTTATTTATTGTTATTTGTTTTGTTATTTTTAATTACTAACCAAAATAATAATTTTCTTCATAAAATTAGAAAACAAAAAAATATTTTTATTAATTTCATTATTTTATTTTGTAAATAAATATTAATTAATTAACTTAGTTTTCAATAAGTTTAACATTAATATTTTTGCAATAAATTAAAATCAATTTAGAATATTAGGTTTTACTAACTTTTAACCATTTTTATTTTGTTTCCATAAATATTCAAAAAAAATCAAAAATATTTTCATTATTTAATTTAATTAAATTATTAATTTAGTTTATTTCCTTAAATTCAAAAAAAACAAAAAAAACATGCTTTCTTTCCAAAGGGTCAAAACCCTAAGAATGCACCATTTTAATTTCTCGCACGCGTATTATTTTTATCCAATATTGTAATTGCTTCCAGTATGTAATAGATTTTAATTAGGACAATTATTTATCGCTTTCTTTTATTTTCCGCAATTTAAATTAAAGGGTTTGTTTTTGGCGATGTAAATACCCGACGCCTTGTAATAGTTTAGATTTAATTTCCCGCAATTTAATTTCCGCACAATATTAACTGTTAGATGTTTGATAAATAGGGAATGCATGACAAGATCCAATGTATGAACTTAAAATCAACATAGCTCACTCATGACATGTACAAAGATAAAATTAACCGAACTAATACACTCGCACATGCCACTCTTCGGGTACATCTCACTTGGTTGCCTCGAATGTGGTCATTGAGTATAGGAAGTTTTAGAGGTCGCCCTCTTGTCCAAAGTTCATTAATTTGCCTCGAAACGGTTGCCTCAGATGAAATGATCTAAGACATTAAGATTACCACTAAGGCGTCCTAACATTGCTTTAGTGACCACACGTCCCTTAATCGAATTGACCCGAAAACTTCAACGACGATGCTACCTACTCCTCAATAGTGGGATAGCATTGTCTAAAGGACATTAGCGCAGTTTAATTCCTTTTTCGAGTAGGTAGATGGTTCTTAGTACTTGCTCTCTCAAAACAAAACAAAACTTTTCGCACTTACACTCCTTTCAAACAAAAACTTCTTTCAAACCCACAAACACAAAGAAAAGCAATTTTGAAAACACTTTGAGCAAGTACCTAAGAGCCTGTGGATAACCACGGATAGAAAGGGTGCTAACAACTTCCCTTTCTATAATCTACCTCCCGGACCCGAGAAACATCTCGAAAAAGGAATTTTTCTGTACTTTTTTCCTTTCCTTGTTGGATAAAATAAAAGACGGTGGCGACTCTTGCTTACCGCGACATTTTGCAAAAACAAACGCAAAACGCGAACCAGCATTCCAAAAACAGCCAGTTCTCTTTCCCACCGTATCACAATGAGCACCAAAAAACACACACATCTAAATCATCCAACGATTCTAGTTTTTGCTATTAAATACTGGAAGCTTGGTGCTTAGATTATCATTTCCGGTCATCTTCAACCTTGTACATAACACTCATATCTCTCAAACACAATATTTGTCAATCCCACGGAATCAGAAAATGTAATTTTGTTCAGATTTTATTCAGGATTCAACACGAATTCAAGAACCAAAGTCAATCACACAATGCCTCACCGTTTCACTTATGTTTCCCGTGTTTCCCCGTGGATTCGAACTAGGTTCTAGATACCAATTGTTAGTTCACAAGGTTAATAAATGAAGAAAAGATATGAGAGAATAATATTAAAGCTCTTCAATGACAAATATAAAGTTGTAAGAAAGAATGATTGAACATTTATGACAGCTACTGCTAGTTTATTTATACACAAAGTAAATTGTCACGTAGGCCCTAAAAAAATATTAAACTTAATAACTAAGAAAATTAAACTTAATAGCTACGCTAACAAAAGAACTAGAACCCCAGAGGCTAAACATACTTCTGAATGTAACATCATAAGCTTTTGCTTCTGAATAATAACAACTTTTGACTAACAACCTCAGAAGCTCTACTGCTTTTGAGCAACATTGCTTCTGAGTAATACATCAGAAGCTTCCAGCTCTAACAACAACTTCTGAATATGAATTACTTCCAACATTTGTAACATGGCAGTCATGTATACATAAGGCAATTCAAATCAGCAACTTATGTGATTCAAATAAATTAAAATGTCTAACTTCTACACACATGTAATTAAAGTTGGAAAATGAGGGGTTTAAGGATCATTTGGATTTTAATACTAATTTTAAATGAATTGGACACCACATATTAACCCCAAACGTTAAGGTATTGGATTTATGGATCTTCTCATTTATAAAGTATTTAACATTCACTTTTCCTTTCAATGTGGGACTTATATTCACACTTGATATACCAACAATCTCCCCCCCTCAAGTGTGAGTCCATTCATTATTATGGGTATTCTCCCCTTCAAATGAAATCCCGTTCATTCATATCTACTTGTATCGTTGTTGGATGACCTCAACAAAATATACTGCATGAACACCCTTGTTAGCAAGACTTTCGATACAAGGAGCCACAGTCGAACCGGGCACTGATAACACTATTGGGAAATAAGGGGGTTCGAGATTAATCATATTGGACTTTCAACACTCACTTTAAATGAGTTAGACACCACACATTAACCAAAAACTTTGGGGGTTACTCTTTCCACCTTTATGGGTGCGTCTCAAATATATGAAAATCTGAAAATGTCCTTGATGTGTCCGAAGATGCATCTCCGGACACACCTAAAGTCACACCAACAAAGGCGTTGCAAGTGAGACATGTTAGAATTTAGAATTCACACACAAGAGGGAGTGAATTGTGTGGTTGGAATAAACATGGTTTTGAAAACTTTTTCGAGATAAAACCACAGTTTGAAAACCATTTTTCTATGTCTAAGCAGCAAAAAATAAATATTGAAATAAAATGCAGAACTTAAAGAGTTTATGGGAAGAAGAAAAACACCAAGAGTTATAAAGGTTATGTCATAATAAGAAGCAACCTACTCCTCTTCCCAAGAATTAATATTGAGAGTTTCCATTATATACTTGAGAGCTTTTAGTAGGTGAAGCTCACAAACCCCCTCATACAAGGAAATGGTGGTTGTCCTACAACAAAGTATTACAAGACGGAAGATATGATCGTTTGCGTCATCTCCATCGAAATTGGTGAGCGTAAAGTGGCCAAGATTCCTTCTCAACTGTAGATTGAAGCGATTAGTCTTCTCCCCGTAAAATAATTTATCTCAATTTGGTTTAACACGATAACCAATAACCTCTTGAGATTTTAACAGGTTGATCTTCCAACCTATGGTTTTAACCGAGTTAACTATGAACCTAATGGTAAGTTCATAAATATTGATAATCTTTAACCTTCAAGGCTTACTAAGAGCCTTAAGTAAAGTTCATCAATATTTACAATCTTCAACCTAAATAAACATAGGAACTGATCACATAATCTCCAACCAAATATTTTAACGAGTTTAGCTTCTAATCACATATTTTTATCCCTAAATGGCTTGTGTTCATCCAAGATGCATAAAAAACATTCTTGGAGAATTTATACAATACTACCCATCCAAAGTTTACAAGAACACCTCACTCACAAAAGATCTTTTCTCACAAAAGCATTTGGCTATAAGAACTAGTGAAAGAAAGTAAAAATGAAGACTTAGAGAGAGACAGAGAGAGAGAGTGTGTATGTGTGTGTGTGTGTGTGTGTCAATACACAATTTGTTTTCTGGATAAAATAAAATGGGGAATGATACCTATATTTATAGGCTTGATAATCCCCAAAAGAGGAAACTTCATTAAAGCAAAAATGACCATTGCTAATCGATTAAACCAATTGATTAACTCATTTAAATATAATGACTATGAGTTTCAAAATAGGAAAAAAGTGATATTTATCCATTGCTAATAGTTTGAGTGCATTCAAATTGCATTGTTCCTCAAGAATGGCTAATCTAATCGATTGACACTTCATTCTAATCGATTATATTTAGTCAAAAAATATTTTCTTGGATTTTTGAATACTCCCATCTTTTTCTATGCAACTTCTATATATTTCTTCAAAGCTTTTTCTTTTCAAAAATATTTTAAAAATGTTTTAAGTGTGTGTGTGTGTGTGAGTGCTTATAGCCATCTACTTCTATAAAGAAATAAATTTTTCTTTTATAAAAGTTTCACTCAATTACTACTTTAGGAGATTGACTCCTTTAAGCCTTGTCTGATAGATTCTTTTGTGTTGACATTTGCTCTGAGATTTCTTTTGAGGCTTTTGATGTAATATATTTGTTTACCTTTTCATTAAACTTTGTTGATGTCTGCAGTTATCTATGTCTAAAAATTTGTCAATCCTTATCAAACCTTATGGCTTGCATCTTTAACTGCTTTGAGTATATTGGTTGACTTTCTTTATGGTTGCATCTTTACTATATTGAATGGTATCTGTTATGATATTTCTTTATCATGTTGAGCATTTGTTTTGTTCTTAATAATTGTCATCATCAAAAGAAAACCTATTACCTGCAAAACAAGGTTCCACATTCTCCCCCCTTTTTGATGATGACAACGCATCTCCCTAGGGAGGTGGTAAAAAAAATAAAACAATATATATTTTGGAGTGATAACATTCCTCCGAGTTAGATAGAATATATACACTCCCCATAGGAGTATACTTCCCCCCCTATCAAAATAAAAAAGGCGGGTAAAAAGTGAAAATATGCAAGCATTATTATGACATGTAATGAATTTTAAGCATACATGTTATATATTTCTTTGAGAAAAATAGGGGTTTATGGCATGTTTGAAGGAAGAGCAATACATGTTATAGAGCATCAGAATTATGATAAGTAAGAATAAATCATGTGACACACTTTTAAACAATTAATATCATAAGTGTTGATCCATTTATGAAATGCAAATAAGAAGTAGTGATGAGAGATTCTCATGCATGGCAAGGATTTGAATTCTATCATGTCATATAAAGAAGCA
This sequence comes from Vicia faba, assembly GCA_948472305.1. NCBI lineage: Eukaryota > Viridiplantae > Streptophyta > Magnoliopsida > Fabales > Fabaceae > Vicia > Vicia faba. Next base: position 1,186,778,315 of record OX451738.1, read on the forward strand.
TGTATTTTGTAATAACAAGTGTCCAAAGTAAGATTTCCCAAAGTATGCTAGAGCATGGCGTGATAAAAATATGGGAAAAACTTATGCCAAGAAAGAGTAATCAAATGATGGCATAGAAAGTGTCATACTTTAGTGGGAGGAAGAATAAGATTTCCTAGAGACGTGTTTAGGCATGGCATAAAGGTTTATCATATGCAAACATGTTTAACTTATCATGTGATTATGATGACACATGTGAAGTCTTTCTTTATTCAAGTATAGGTTTTTTATCATATCATGTTGAAAGGAATTATCTTGCTTTATGAAGGACAACATATTTCTTATCTAAAGTGTGTGAGATAAATTTTTCTAAAATGTATTTAAGCATGGCACAAGGTAAGAAAAAATTATCATGACATCATGAGGAAAATATCACACTAAGTGGGAAATAACATATTTATCCTAAACAAGGTCTCCTAATCCTTAGGTATAGGGAATATCACTTTTAGATGACACGCATATTTTTTCTTTATAGTAAGATTCTCTAGAACATATATTTTGGCATGAGTTTTTGTCATGTTCATGGATATATGAAGCTTTCATATTGAGGTGTTTCTAACAGAGAGATTTCATGCAAATCAAGGTTGACATTACATTGTGAGTTAAATCATATTTTATATGAAGCGAATAAAGGGCATACAATATATTTATGGAAGGAAAACCATACTTATATTATTGAATGGTAAGTTGCATTACAAGTAGAAATAAAACATGAAGGGAAACACATAAAGCCAATATTTTTATTTCATCATCTCATCATCATCTTCTTTATAGGCTAGAGGTGAGATAAGGTTCTTCCTAACCATTTTCTCGATGAGCAAGGTAATCTTTTCACATAGGATTTTTATCAGATCTATAGTTGTGAGTATTTGAGGAGAGGAGTCATCTCTTTCGATAATTTCTATGAGTATGTCTTGATTACTGACTTTTCTTTTTCTTTTGTAAGTGATTAACTTTCCTATTATATTTCCATTCTTCAACTTATAGTGCATTTAGGGTAGGATAGTTTTTTCCCTATTTTTGTGGTTTTCTCATTGATGTTTGTTTTCTTATCAAGGTTGAACCCTATTTTCTCCAATATTTTTTGACCAAATTCACATATGGTAGTGGTGCATTTTTTGTTCTAATTTCTAGCATGTAAACAACTACTAGTTGGACCCAGTTTACTTTCACTTTATTCTATATGAACCATATCGTGTTTACATCGACTTGGGTTATGGTATGAAAGTTTCCTTGTCTGGCAAAGAGAATATGGGTTATTATGTAGTGAATTATTATACTCTCATGGATGATATTCCGACTGTAAGTGGGCAAGGAATGTGAGAGGATGGTTCTATCATTAAGGAGGATGCAACATTAAAGTAGTTATACCTATTGGCTTTATCTCCTAATTCAGTAAGGTGATCTTCATGAGGGAGATCAAGAAGTTTCCAAAATTCTTCTACAGACAGGGTTATGGGATGTTTTTCCTACTTTATTAAGGAGAATTCCATCAATTTGATGAAGGTTTGAGAAAAGGTGGTGTAAATCCTTCCTGGTGTGTGCAGGTAAAGTTTGAGAGTTTAAATTCTTCGAGATCTAAGGGTTGAATTCTCAAAACTTCTCGGTTGGTGAAGTGAATAAAAATATGTTTTCTTGCTGTTTGGTTGTGAACTCATCAGTTAGACTAGGATTCATGATTAACCTTTTTGAGAATGATCATATTAGTGTGTATAGATAGTATAAGATGAAAGAGAAGGTTAGAATACAATAACTATTTATAGCGATACCTCCTGGGCTTTTTGAGCTCGTGGGTCGAGAGATTTTGATGAGCAGATCATAATGTCCAAAAATCAGATCCAGAGTCACCATATTTAGGTTTGTTAATCGATTGAATTAATCAATTAAATATCTCAATCTTTCAACTTTTGATATGTGAAATTTTGGCACTTACATAGCATGGGGGAACTGATGTTACGATCATCAGAACATGATGTCGTGATTGATGTTACAACATCTTGTCACATACTGTGCAACAATATCAAACTGATAAATTTTTCAGAAATATAAACGCAGAATGATAAATAACACAACAATATGTTAACCAAGTTCGGTGCAAACTCACCTACCCTGAGAACTACCAAGCCAGGAAGGAAATCCACAATTAGTAGTACTAATTCAAAGCTAAACTCCCCTGTTTACAACTTATCGCCTAATCCCTAACCAATGCAACTTCTACCTAGATCCTCCATAGATATGAGAAATATCCATCTCACTTCCACTCACCGTAGTGATAAAAGACCTATCCCGATCATAAGTGCTGTATAAAGAAACCAAAACAGGAAAAACACACTTCCAAACTATAATACTTAGTCGAGACTCTTGACCAAGAACAATACTTAGAGTTTCCTTAAAAGCTTCCTCCAAGAATAATACTCACTCTTGCTTCACATCTTTGAGGAGAACAATACTTAACTCATTACCTAAAGGTTTCTGAGTGAGAACAAACGTCTACCACAAGTATCAGAAGACACAAGGGTGACTTCAGCTGTCTATGGGCTTTGAAGATGCTGCCCAATTACTCCATAATCCATGTGCTAATTACTGTAGAGAATATCTCCTAAAATATTGGAACAAATCTTCAAGTATCCTAAATTAGATTAACAACCAAATTTAGAAACTTTTAATGCTGATGGAGATTTGATTCTTTTGTTCCAGATTTCGTATTCTTGACCTGCGAAAATAATTGAGGTATATCCAAAAGGAATCTCAAAAAATAAAATCAAATATTGTGAAGAAATAAAACGGCAGCACCAACTGTACCAGACCAAGATGTCATGACATCTGCCTTCGACATTTGGTTAAAAACACATAACAGCTGAACTGTTATGACAGTTGATGTAGGTGTTATAACATCTTGCACAACATCAGTAGAACCGTGTTTTAGCAAAATTGTTGCCAACGCTAAAACCATGGAACTAATAATCTTCTCCTTTGGTAAATTTTGGCTAAAACAACCAAAGACCAATATTCAATTGGAGAGAGGAATAATACCACAACACAAGCTACATACTTATCATGTAAACTCTGTAAAAACAACTCTCAGAAGCTTGTAAACCTAGACAGGTTAGCAATCCCCCTGTCACACATAGTAGGTTCTCCCTCTCAAGGGAAAAACCCACACTAGAGCACCTAAAGCAGAAAACCAGAAGCAACTTCAGCACACACAAGGATAAGCATGAACACACATGTTCCCCCTCAATGATTACATGAGCAACCATACACACAAATACTCTCATAGAAGCAGTAACACAAAGTCCTATCATAATGCAAAATCAACATGTCAAGACATGTGATATAACATCAGGACACAACATTTTACTCCTCCTTTTTAGTCAAAATATTGACAAAAAAGAACCAGAGTAAATGTACACAATGGAAACACACAGAACAACACAACATATTACTCTCAGAAAACAACACAACTAGAAACATAACTATATAAACATGTCACACACAAGCAACAATACATAGCAGTCATACCTACACATATGCAGATACGCATATGGAAACAAATGGAAGCAGACAATATTATTAGGAATTTATTACAGATCTAACTCATACTGGATGACACTAGAATAATTTCATCCTTTAAACAACATCTTCAGACCAACCTCCAAATTCAAGGTATGTGATCTAATCCTCATCAGCATCAAAGGAGGAATCATGTACTTGGACATGACTTTTCTTACAGGACCTCATCTTTGTTACAAACTTCTTTCTCGTCCTTACTGCTCTAGTAGACAGTCCAACACTTGTCTTTCCTTTTGATCGAGCCTTCTTCAGATCAACTTGCTTATCCTTCTGTCCTAAATTGACTTCAAGCAAATATACCTTCTTAGACCCAACATCCTTAGACGACTGGCTCATGACTGAACCTCAGTTTTAAGATGAGGAAGAGACATAAGGGATTTTATCACATAGAAATTATTTTGCTTGTAACTGATTTATCAGTCAAGGAGAGAGTTTTGAAGAAGGTGAAATTAATTGATCACCACTTATCAGAGGAGAGAGACATTATCTCATTCTTCCTTTTTCACTTTCCAGGTTTTTATTTCTTAAAATCTCACACTGTTTTTTCTGACCTTGTCTTGACTATAGATAATCACATTCTAACTAGACAATGTTTGCATGGCTATTATCCTGCACACTTTCAACTTTATAAATAAGATAAAACTCAAAAACACCCTTCACTGTTTCAAACTGTCTTTCAACCAAAGACTTACTAAATATGTCTCCTAAATAACTTCCCAGAGATCTCAAGCTAAGTAAACTACTTTTTCTTGCAGCACGACCACTGACAAAGTTGAGACTAGTAATAACTAGCTTTGTCCAGTCAACTTTACACACTTGATCATAAACTGTAATCAACTTGTCACAACACAATGTCATAACATCTTCTTTGACATTGCATGCCGAAGTCTAAGGTGTAATAGTTTATTTCAACATAATACTTATCCTTAGTAAGGACTAGGATACAAACGAACCTTTGCTGATTTAGGTGACCAAATTACTTTCCACGAACAATCCTATTAACACCAACACCACCAGAATTTTCATTTTAAGTTCATAGGGTGCCCGACTTTAATACCCTTGTCAAGGTATCCTTAAATTTTGAATACGGGATAACATCAGACTTGAAAACTAGAGGAGATCCCTTTACAAACCAAACTCTTTATCACCCACTCTTCTGAATAAAACTCATGAACTCTAGCTGACTTGATAAATTTATGATTAAGATCATGCAACTATTTAGAGTCTTCTAACTTGGAGACTCAACTTCCTTAGATAATGTTCCAACATTTTAGTTCATCATCCTATCCTTCCTTAATGACATAAATATCTCTATAAATTTTACTAATAGCAGTGAAGCTTAGAGATACTCATTAAGCAATTAGAATCTATAAGGATTTTTGAAGACTTCAAAAGTGTTTGATTTTTCCATGTTGTAGTTCACCCAATTCCTTACAACAGCTTGATAAGGCTCACAAGAGAAAGTTCTAGAAATATTGCAGCAAACTGATGTTGCAACCTCTGTTGTGACATCTTCACCTCTACTTTATTCTTCCCATTAGTGATCAATTATTTACAACAAGACTTTGATCACACCAACTAAAAAAACTCATCATACTAGATGTGAATTCTTTAGACAAGGAGAACAACATATCGACATGAGATTCCAGAACTTATTCATTTCTTCAGCACCGTCATCTATATCTTTGGAAACAACATCAAAGAGCACAACTGGTAGAATGATACAAGCTGTTCACCAGCAACTTCCTCCTTTGATATATATAACCACTGCCATGTCATATTAGAGCTGAGAAGAGCTTTTGGGAAAGCCACACAATTTTACACTGAAGTGACAACTTCAATGCAAGATTTGGCCTTTAGCTTGAGTATCATGATTTATATTACATCCTTAATGAAAGACTTCTTCACTTTTGATGCACACAATTATAAAGAAGCAGTTAGCTCATCATCATAGGATACCACCCTATACCAGAGCCCAAGTCAAATGCTCTTCTCCAACTAATCCCAGCAGTTGATGACTTGAGCACCTTCAAGAGAAATATCTTAATAAGAGACACGAGGATCTACCAAACTAGATTACCTTCTAATAGATCTTCTACCAAAGAGCTGAAAGCATTTAATATTACCAGAGATTTCATGAGAAGTCATGAATTGCTTTCATCATGTTTCTTCTTCAAGTAAAAAGCTCAACCTATCGGGCTACAGGAATCATTCTTTATTTTAGTAATAATGCAAGAAACACAAACTACGAACCACCAAAGTTCTTCCATCAAATGCATATGCAGCAGAAGACAAATTAAAACATCCTAAACATGATCTAGGCAAGATGTCAGGACATCTTGTAGGATATAATTCACAGACAACCATCAGTAGTTGCCACCTCGAGATAACCATCAGTAGTTGTCACATTAACATTGCAACCATCAGTAGTTGTAACAATATCAGCAAACAAACAACCATCTGTAGTTGCTGTATTAGCAACACAACCATCAGTAGTTGTAACATAAATATAACTATCAGTAGTTGTCAATAACAACATAAGCTTAATTAGTGACCATCAATAGTACCAACAGAGGAATCTTAAACATCATTAACCAAACCATCAAACAACCATCAATAGTTGCTTCTTGATTCTAAGAAGGCCATTATCCTTTCCTTCCAATAGCTAATTTGTACCAGAAATATCCCTGAAGTTAATCCAATAACAAAAAAGGTGCCTACTCTGATGCCAATTGATATCTCGACACTTACATAACATGGCGGAACTGATGTTACGATCATCAGAACATGATGTCGTGACTGATGTTACAACATCTTGTCAAAGACTGTGCATCAATATCAAACTGATAAATTTTGAAGAAATATAAACGCAAAATGATAAAGAACACAATAATATGTTAACCCAGTTCAATGCAAACTCACCTAACCAGGGGGCTACCAAGCCAGAAAGGAAATCCACTATTAGTAGTACTAGTTCAAAGCTAAATTCCCCTGTTTACAACTTATCACCTAATACCTATCTAGTACAAATTCTACCTATGTCTTACCTAGATATGAGAAACCGCCATCTTACTTCTAATCACCATAGTGGTAAAGACCTATCTCAACCACAAGGGCTGTTTAAAGAAACCAAAACAGGAAGAACACACTTCCAAATTACAATACTTAGTCAAGACTGTTGACCAAGAACAATACTTAGAGTTTTCTTAAAAGCTTCCTCCAAGAAAAATACCCACTCTTGCTTCACAACTTCGAGGAGAACAATACTCAATTCATTACCTAAAGGTTTCTGATTGAGAACAAACGTCAACCACAAGTATCAGAAGACCCAAGGGTGACTTACCGTCACAAAAGCACACACGACTCTCAAAACGGAAAAACCTTATTTTAAAACAAAAAAGATTTATAAAATAATATTTATGAATTATCTTTGGTCAAAGAGGATTTTCCACTTCTTCATTATTTGATGAGTAGGGTAAGTCATACCAATGAATAAGTTTCTAAGGAAAAATATAATCTTTTGAGGAAAACACAAGTATATAAAAGAGAATAAATTTTCAAAAGGTGGTGGTGATTTTTGAAAAAGAATCTTGTGTCAGAAGTTATCTTTCTCCTGAGATGATTAGTTCTTAAACATGAGTTAGACTCTGATGTCACATGTTGGACTTGAGACTTCACACACAAGAGAGGGGTGAGTTATGTTAGGTCTGTGATTTTATGATTGGAAACAATGTTGGTAAAATAATGTATCTGAGCCAGATGTCTAGTAAGATGTCATGACATCTTGACAAACTAATGTAGCAGGCGTTGGTTCTCTTCTTGGAAGGATCTGATTTGATTATGTATGATTTTATTCAGATATATCTCATATATTTGTCTAGGACAAGAAGGATATTTTTGGAATAAGTGATTTCATCTCCAACTGTGCATTAGTTTCTAAAATTGGATGTTGAGACAATTTAGGAAACTTATGATGTCTTTGTTCTATAATTCAAGGAGATTATTCTGCATAATTTCAGCCATCAGTGTGTGAATCTACAATAAATTGAGTGGAAAATCCGAAACCCATGGATATCTTAGGAGTTTAAAAGGAAAAATAACCCAAAACTAATGTAACTAGTGAAAAATAAGGGGAAACTTTGTTATTTAAGAGTCTTTAGGGTTTTGAGAGTTTTTATATTATTCTTTGTTTTTGTATGTCACTCATGTATCTTATTTGATACATTGAGATTGACTGATTTTTCATTGTTCATTGTGATTCACTCATGAGCTTTTAAGCAAATAATGTAATCTGTTCAATTAGAAGTGTGTTCTTCTATTTTGGTCATTGTTATTGTCACTGAGGTGATTGTGGGAAGTGAGAGGGGGTTCTCATATCTAGGAGGTTCCTAGGTAGAAATTACATGGGTAGTGATTAGGTGATAAGTTGTAAAATAGGGTTGTTTAAGCTTTGAAATAATACTATTATAGTAGATTTCCTTCCTATCTTGGATTCCTCAAGAGTAGGTGTTATTACACTGAATTGAGTTAACATTTGACTGTGTTATTTATCTTCTGCAATTTACCTTCTGCATGATTTATTATTTTTTTAAATTTCTTTGTCAATAAGATGATGTCTTAACATCTTTATTGACATTGTGTTTTGGTGTTGTGACATCAGTCTTAATATCTATCTAGTGTGCCAGAATTTGAATTTGCATTAGAGCAGGTGCCCTGTTCTATTTTTGGGTGAGCTCTAGCGAAGATAATTTCTGGTAGTATGGACAAGGAAGGAGGATACGATAACGGGCTACCTCTGTTAGATGGTTCTAACTATGACTATTGGAAGGCTCGTTGGTGGCTTTTCTAAAATCCATGGACAACAAATCTTGAAAGGTTATTTTGAAAGGTTGGAATCATCCTGTTGGGAAGAACAAAGATGGGAATGAGTCTTTGAAGCCAAAAAATACTGGTCCAAAAAGGAAGATGAATTTGGTCTTGGAAATTCCAAAGCTTTGAATACTCTATTCAATGGAGTGGGCAAGAATGTTTTCAGGTTAATAAATACACGTACTGTAGCTAAAGATGCTTGGGAAATCCTCAAGACAACTCATGAAGACACATCTAAAGTGAATATGTATAGACTTCAACTTCTCACTACGAGAGTTGAGAATCTAAAGATGAATGATGATGAAATCATTGAGGAATATCACATGAATGTTCTTTAAATATCAAATGCATCTAGTGCCTTGAGGGAGAAGATGTCAGAAGAAAAGATTTGACATAAGAGATTTGACATAAAGGTAACAACTATTGAAGAATATCAAGACAACATCAGCATGGGAGTGGATGAACTTGTTGGGTAATTTCAAACATTTGAACTGGCTATAAGTGACACATCTGAGAAGAAACACAATAGCATAGCTTTTGTGTCCAACATTGAAGATAAAGAGAGTTAGGATGATCTAGTTATCGAGGAAGGATTGTCAAATACCATTGTATTACTTGGGAAGGAATTCAATATAATTCTGAAGAGAATGGACAAGAGGGGAGTACCAAATGTCAAGAACATCTCATTTTCCATTAGCAATAACTATGATTTTCAGAAATATACCAAAATTGAAGAGAAGTCTAATCAAGGAAAAGGCATTCGATGTTTTGAGTGTGAAGAATTTGGTCACATTAGGAAAAAATGTCCCACCTTTCTCAAGAAACAGAAAAAGGGTCTTTCTATATCTTGGTCTGTGATGATGAGTCAGAAGATGAACATAACACTGAGACTGTCAAACATGCGACTACTCTCTCTGGAAGATAGGAAGATAATGCATAATCTTGTGATGAGAATGTCCTATATGAAGATCTGGATATGTCCTACAAGGAAACTTGTGACAAGTGTGAAGAAAGCCTTAAGACTGAAGAATGGAAAAACATAAGAAGGGGAGTTTGAATTGGTTTTTTTATTTATTTAAATAAAGCAATAGACACATTGGTTATCCTGGTTCGTTTGAACTCAAACTACTCCAGTCCAATTGCCAACGTGATTTCGCCTCTCTCAAATAAGGTCTTAATCCACTAATCAAACTTGATTACACAGATACAATAAAAAATGTCAAAGTCTTCTTGAGTTTAAACCACAACTCAGTTTTCTTAAGGTATTACACAATAATATAATTAACAGTATGTACAAAGATTTTTTTCTGGATAAAACTATATCACTACGGTGATGTATTACACAATTGAAAAGCACAAGATAGAAAGATAATGAGATTTTTCTTTTTCAGTACGCAGTGGAGTTGTGTGTGTTTTCTTCTTCACGTCTTCTTTATATAGGCGATGCATGAGAGACATGAGAAGATGCTTTTGGAAGATTGATAAATAATAGTTAATGTTCTTTCTAAAAATAGAGATATTGTCTTGTTTCAGCCGTTACTTTTGATTTGCAATGAATAATATGTAATGCTTCATGTTGTACCCCAAAATTTTCCCTCCCATATTTCTCAAAACACTTCAAGAAAGATCCTCAAGTTGCTCAAGGAAGTCCAAAGGTTGACCAGACAAGCTCTCTCCTAAGATAGTCTACCTCAAATTAGGGTTTCATATTGCATCAAGATACTTGATTCCAAGGGATCCAAAATTCTCACCATTGTCCTAATATGTTCTAAATATCATCCATGTCAAGTTTCAAGCCTTGCAGAGGAAGTTTGCTCAGTCAATTGCTCAAAGGCCTGAAAATCGACTGTGCTAGAGCAAAAGTCAATTGTGGCCTACATACAGTCAAACTTCAAGATTTTTTGTCAACATCCTCATTTTTAAGTATCATTCATCATTTGATCAAGGGTTCATCATGATTCATCAAGGATTGCTCATAATTCACCAAGAACCAAAAGTTGCTAATTAGGGTTTTGTAGGAAAAGTCAACTCAACTTTGACCAAGCATAACTTTCTCATACTTTATGATAAATGACCCATCCAAAGATAATTTTGAATAGGATGCAATTATCTACAATCCATCTTCATCTCCCAAGTTCAAAATATGCACTCACAAAAAGTTATGAATTTGGACATTATATGTCATTTTGAAAAGTCAACAAAAACACCTTTTTTGTCAAAGCTTCATACATGAACATGGAATACCAAATTGAGATTAGACCAAAAGGGTTGCTTAGAGGACATATCAAGCTTTCTAAAAAGTCCAATAACACCTTCAAAGAGTCAAAATTGAGGAAGTAATGCATTGGTGAAGTTGACCCTTTTTGCAAAATTGTTAAAAGTCAACTATGCCTCAAATTGCAATTTTTGCTAAATGGGCCTAATATTTTGCACTTGTTTTGAGTTTGTAGCATGGTCCACGAGTCCTAGCTCTTCCAACTTGTATTTATCTTATTTTTATTATTTATTTTGATTTTTATTTGAATTAAATCAATTTTAATCAAAACAAATCATAGAAAATCCAAATTTTGAAACCTCAAGATATTGTGCATGTTTCAGGTTCTATATCCAACTAGCAAAAGATTGAAATCGTGCAAAGCCTTTGTGTGCACAAAAAGATTGGTTTTGACCTATTTTTAGAAATATTTTCAAGTGAATCAAATCCAAATCAAAAGCTATGATGGAGGAAGATTGAGAGCATAATTGTAAACGTAATTCATTCCTCAGTATATATGGAACATTTGCAGACAAAAATCACAAGGTTGGAGAGGCGCACAAAGGCAGATAAAACTAGAAAAAAATCGAAGAAAAGTGGTGATTTGATTTTGTACTTCCAGGAACTTTCAAGGCCCCCTGACCATCTCATTCACTTCCTGGGATCATAAGCAAGCTGTACCAATCAAGAACAAGGAATTTCCAACGCTAAAACACACTGTAAGTCAGTCACGACCTTGAACTTTTCTTGAAATAGAATTGCATGATTCTGGCATCTATAACATGAAATATTTATATATTCTTGCTCCTTGAAACATTTGCAAGCTCTCTATAACATGCAATTGCATTTTTATGGACTATATCAGGATTTGCCATTGTTAGGTTTTCTTGCTTCGATTTAGGATCTTTATGTACAGGTAAAATTATCCCTCAAGAAGGGTATCATAATGCTCAGCAGGTTCAGACAAATGTATTCATGGAATTAAATGTCATTTATCATGCCCATGGAAGATTTTGAAAAAAGCCAGGGTTGTAGCTACGGACATATGTCCGTAGGTAAAAGTCTATGACTTTTACCAACGGAGCGAGGTTGGGGACGACTTGCATGGCACTATGTTATTTGTCCATTTGAATTTTGGCGCTTTTCTTTCCCACTAACCCACATCATTATATATTATCATTTATCATTATTCTACATACAAATAAAATGTGCAGCATAGTTGGTAATGGTGCAGGTGGAAAAGGTTACAGGACCTGGGTTCGAATCCCAGGTCCCCCCATTATTTCACATATTTTTTTCTTTCCGTAATCAGGCGTGTTTATAGGTGGGATGACCACCATAGTCCATCATAATCCAACCAACCATGTGTCCAGAAGGCCAGATCTAAAGGCTATCATATGAGGGTCCATCAAAAGCTCAGTCAACGCGTAGCATGGGAATATGGAAGTCAACGTGGACCATTTTCTAATGGGCCCAGAATTGCTTTTAACACACCTCCAAATTACTTTCTCAGGCCCATATCTCTTTCTCCTTTCTTTTTATATTTTTCTATATTAATTAATTAATTTATTTTAATAACACAAATTAATTATTTATTTTTATCAAAAAATCACAAAAATAATATTTTCATCCAATTAGATTTAGGTTTATTTTTTATCAAAAATTAATTAATTTAATTAGTTTATTTAATTTTAGGGTAACTTAAATTCTTTTGTAAATAATTAAAAAACAATTAGAAAATTAGGGTTTTGGTTTAATGTAATTCTATTTTCTTATTTCCTAAAAAATAACCAAAAACATAAAAATAGGTCATGTAAATTATTTTATTTTAATTAGTTTAATTACTAATTAACTTTGTATTTAATTTAAAAACCTAATTCTTTTTCTTAAAAATAATCAAAAACAACAAAAATAGTTTTTCTTTCGAATTAGGTTAGACAGGGCCAAAACCCTAGTTCTCTCTCGTTCTTAATTTCATCGCGCGTGCTTTATTATTTTATTTTTACCATATTAATGTAATTGCTCACAAGTTGTAATAGATTAATTAGGACTTTTACTTTCGTTTATCATTTTTTTACGAGTTGTTTTTGGCTATGTAATTAATACCTGAGGCCTTGTAATAGCGTAGCTTTACTTTCCGCAAAATATTGACTGTTAGATGTATGGATAATTAGGGTTGCATGACAAGAATATATGATTAACTTTAAAATGGTTAGCTAACCCTAAATGTGCAAAGATAATAAATTTGAAATTGAATCACTCGCACATGCGCACTCCTAGGGTATACTCCCACTTTGGTTGCTTTCGGTAAACGATCATTAAGTATAAGACATTTTAATGGTCGCTCTCTTGTCTAAAAAAAGATCAAAGTCCCGTTTGGAAAATTTGCCTCGGAAAGGTTGCCTCAGATATGTTGCCTCGAATAATTGATCTAAGACATTAGGGTTACTACTAAGACGTTCTAACATTGCTTTAGTGATCGTACGTCCCTTTCGAATTGACCCTTAAAACTCCAAAGACGGTTCTGCCTACTCACTAATAGTGGGATAACACTGTCTAAAGGAAACAAGAATAGAATCATTCTCTTTTTCGAGTAGGTAGATTAGTTCTTAAGTACTTGCTCAAACAAACAAACATTTTTCATACTTAACTCTTTTCAAACAAAGTTTTCAAAACGACTTCGTAACACTCTTGAAGACAGAAGCAAGGGTTAAATCGAAGTAAAACAAAAACTTTTTTTTTCAAATCAAACACACACAAGAAATTTTGAAAATGATGAGCAAGTACCTAAGAGCCCGTAGAGAACTACAGATAGAAAGGGTGCTAATACCTTCCCTTTCTATAATCTACCCCCCGTACTCAAAATCTCTAAAAAGGGAATTTTTCTGTGCTTTTTTCCTTTCCTGTTGGATAAAATAAAAGTCGGTGGCGACTCTTGCTTACCGCGACATTTTGCGAACACAAACGCAAAATGCAAACCAGCATTCCTAAAACAGTCCGGTTCTGGCCACCGTATCACACTTCAGAACATGCTTTCTTGGGATCATATCAGAAGATGAATGTTACCGTTGAGACTTCTTTTTTTCTTCAAGAATTTTACTTATCAGAACATCAGAGTTTTGCTTGCAGCGTTGGTGCATTCAAAATTTTTAACATTAGAACTTCTTCATTTAAGCGTGTCACACGGATTTGCTTCTAAGTAAGATGTGTCACAATAAAGCTTCAAAAATGAAACTTTCTCATTTTCTATGCTTCTTACATCATAAATTCCCTGCATATTAAAAAATATTATTTAGAGAGCATATTTGTTATCTCTATATATCATGTGTTTGTTATCATCAAAACTCTTACAAGGATGTAGAACCAAACTCTGTTCTAATAATCTCCCCCTTTTTGATGATGACAAAAACTTGTATATTTTGATAGAATACTTAAGAAACTAAATAATCAAAGTCCCCCTAAGTTGGATACTCAGATAAAGAGGAAAAAATTACTTCCCTGAAGATGTTCTGATCAAAGCTTTGAGATGGAGGTTTTTGACGCGTCCACGACATAAGTTACTTTCAGAGGTTGCTTTTCAATATATTTTTCCTGTTTGCTTTCAGAGGAAAATCATAGAAGTTATGATATTCAAAATGTTTGAGACTGAGTCTCGATACTGTTATATACAAAATATCTTACGTTCTCTCCCTTTTTGTCAAGAATCAAAAAGTAATGAAAACATGTAAATAATAAAATGTATTTTGTATTCAAAGTGGATTAAGATAAACAGAAGGAGGTAGATAGCCAGAAGACTAAATAAGAAACAAAATAGAAGAAACAAAACATTTTTTTCCAGAACTAAGGTTGAGGAGGTGGAAGTCGTGTGAACAAGGCTTCCAATAAACTCTTGATCTGATTGTTCGATTCCTCTTGTTTTCCAAGCATACCCTTAATTTCCTTGCTAGTTTCATCCTGCTTGTCTAACCTTTCCTTAAACACAACATTTTATTTCTTCAAATCCTCCATAGTTTTCAGCACAAGAGAAGATGAGTCAGTTTCGGTAGAAGAGACCACGTTCTCAGATCTTATGTAGCTGATTCTTGCTCAGGAGTTTCTTCGACTTCTATGCCTTTGTCTTGAAACATGACTAGAGGAAGAGGATCAGGAGACGACTCATTATAATCTGATGTCTGAGGGGCTTCCCAAGGGGTGTTGTCCAACAGAAGGAGGGGTTTCTTTACCCAGTGTTGTAGAACTTGATCCTGGAAGATTTTCAAGCGATCGCAGAAGTTCTGTTGAGCAATTTCATAGCTAAGCTCCTTTAGCTTCAGAGATTCAGATTTAAACCATTTTCTGAACTAATTCCAGTGAGAGTCAGAAGCATCTGGATTGAGATTCTTCATGAAAGCTAGCTTTAGAGAGGTAACCCATTCCTGTATTTCTGTTTCAAAAATCAGCAAAGATTTACTAGCATCTACTTTAGAGATTTTTGGTGTTGGTTTGGGAACGAAAATTTTCTGAGAGCTTGTGACAAGATTTTCCCAAGCTTCTAAATCAATGATTATTCCGAGGGGATATTCTGTGTAGTTATTTGGAGGGGGAGCGTCTGAAATAATTATAGGTGAATTTAGTGCTGTTGAATGATAGGGAGATGGAAGATCTGGAATGGAGAAGGTTTGTGATGAAGTTGTGTGGATTATTGATGGTTGAGAAACCATGAGAGGGAAAGTGATGTCAGGGATGGATGTCGTGGTATCAGAGTCAAAATTTGGATTTTCGGTTTGGGGAGCTTCAAATAGCAGATCAAATTGATCAATATTAGAGAGAACTTGTGCAAGTTCTGGCTGAGGCTGATCAAAATGGGTAGAGGGTGGATTGCTCATAGGATTATTTAGAGGTATTGGAGAATCAACATCTAGGTCAAAATCATCAAAGGTTTGAGGAGATGGATCTTTTGCGGGCTTTGGAGATGAGGGGTTTTTAGATGTTGATAAAAATAATGATTCAATAATAGAAATAAAAGATGAGTTACCTTTCTTTTTGGCAGTTTTAGGGGTCTTCTGAGAAGTTCCTTCTCCAGGTGCTTTCCTTTTTCTTGATTTTATGGGTGCAACTTCCAAAGGTTGTTTCTTAGATCAAGAATGTTCACATCTAGAATCGTACCGTCACTCTTGCAGGCTTCCAGATACCTGAGAACAATTTCAGGAGAAGAGTCTGCTTGAGTGAAGAGAGGAAAATCCTTCAGAGGCACTCTTCGGTCGGTGAGGACTTCCTTGGTGGTGATTGTTGGGTCATTCTAAATAGTTTCAATGATCTTCATCTTCTTCAGATTTTTGGCATTTAGAAGTTTACCAACACAAGCTTCCAGAATATTAGCTTGTTGAGCCTCAGTAAGATGTTTTATCAGTCTATTTTCTGTTAGAATATGTGAAATGAGTCTTCCCAGAGGGATCCAATCTCTCTTTGTTATTTCTTCTTCTCTTTTTTCTCTTACACTAGTCTTTAGATGGTTGAACAAAAGATATGGAAGATGAACTTTTGCTTTGATGGCGATGAAGTATAAAAGGTACTGCTGATCATTGTTGATGTAGTCTAGAGAGCTGGTAGGCTTCCTGTGATTGATGCATCCCATAATTATTTTGGACCAAATTATGAGATAATCCTTCAGATCTTTGATTTTGTAGGATGGTTGGCCATACGTGAAAATTTCCTTTGAGACAATGGTTAGATCAGAGCCTTTGTCTGCCATATCACTATATCTAATACCGCCGACATCGTGACCTATGAGTTTCTCAATAAGATCTTAAGTGATGATGACCTTATTTCCCATAATGTAGGATGTTACCTGATGATTTGAAGCCATGGCATGGATCCAGAATTCTTTCACAAGTTTTGGAAAAACTGGACCAATAAGGATATCAAAATACTTCGTCTAACCTTGGAACTCAACATCAGGGGTTAAATCATACCCGTTTTCCTTCATGCTTACGAAATCAACAATAAGCTCACAAAGAACTTCTAGAAAATTAATGGGTGTGAGAAGAGTTATTGAGGGTTCAATGTACCTTTCTTCATTTGAGGAGGAAGAACCAGGAATGGTTTGAGAAACTTGAGGAATTTGATGAGAGGAAGCCATTTGTTCACTCAGACTCTTTTAGGGTTTTTTGAAAGATGAACAGTTTGAAGAGAGAAAAAAAGTGATATTGGAAATGTGATAGTGTTTGTGAAAGAGTGAAGTATATATAGCCAATGGAAGGAAAATAACAGTTTTAATTAAAAATAAAAGGAATAAAAAAAATGATTACGTGCATTTAGTGATTCCTGAAAAGAGGGATAGTGTGAAGATATGGAACAGTTACCTATTTGGCTCGAGCCTTAATACATCAACTCAACCGTTTCAGTCCCTTGAGAGTTTAAACACATGTTCTGCCTTAGAGGGTGACCTTGCATTTAGAGTTGACAGATGTTGATGTCGTGAACTGCTTGATTCTATCTTAGAATGAACCATTTATGGATAACATTCAGATCTTCTAGATAGATCCTGATACAACTTTCCTTCTCACTTCTGAAGAATTATTGATCAGATGTTCACACAAAGAAAATTAAAGCATAAAGTTCTGAGGGTTTATATATACAGAAACAACATTATCATTCTGGGCATAATTTCATACTAAGATGATTCAGAATGAAGTTAAATATATCTTCAGAAAGGGGTTTAGTGAAGACATTAGCCCATTGATGGTTTGTGTCTATAAATTTTAACGAGATAATTCCTTTATGAATATAGTCCCTAACAAAATGATGTTTAATTTCTATATGTTTAGCCCTAGAATGTAAAATAGGATTTTTTGAAAGACAAATAGCAGAAGTATTATCACAAAGGATAAGAATGTTACTCTTATATATGTTAAAGTCTTCAAGCTGACTCTTCATCTAGAGCATCTTTGTGCTGCATCCAGCTGCTGCTATATATTCAGCTTCAATAGTTGACAATGCAATGGTGGATTGTCTTTTGCTGGACCTCGAGATTAGACTGTCTTTCAGAAATTGGTAGCTTCCAGAAGTAATTTTTCTTTCTATTCTGTCTTCGGAAATGTCAACATCATAGTACCCTACTAATTTATATTCTCTGGATTTTCTATAATAAAGACCATGACTAGTAGTACCTTTCAGATACTTGAAAATTCGCTTAACTGCTGTTAAGTGAGATTCTCTAGGATCTGATTAGAATCTAGCACAGAGGAAAACACTATACAGAATATCAGGTCTTGAAGATGTTAAATATAAGAGAGAACCAATCATGCCTCTATAGAGCTTCTGTTCTACTTTCTTACTTACCTCTTCCCTTTCCAGAATGCACGTGGGATGCATAAGAGGTTTGGATGGCTTACATTCTGACAAGTCAAATTTTTTTAGAAGTTCTTTTACATACTTCCTTTGATGAATGTAGGTTCCTTCTGTAGTTTGATTGATTTAGATATCCAGAAAGAACTTGAGTTCGCCCATCAAGCTCATTTCAAACTCAGCCTGCATATACTTAGCAAATTCTTTTTCCAAAGAGGCTTTAGTAGATCCAAAAAGTATATTGTAATACGATGGGAGAACTGACTTAGGATGTTTTGCGTTTGATCACAATGGTTGCAGATAACAAGAGTCACCACCGACTTTTCTTTTATCCAATAAAGAAAGGTTGAAAAGAACATGAAATACCTTTCGAGATTATTTCTTGAGTTCGAGGGGTAGGTTATGAAAAGGGAAGGTATTAGCACCCTTTTCATCCGTATTTATCTACGGGCTCTTAGTTGCTTGCTAGATCACTTGCTTTTGTTTGAAAGTGTGCTTTGTGGTGTGGTTTTGAAAGTATTTTGAAAACGTGCCTTTGTAATGATTCTCGTCTCTATAAGAACGCATAAAAAGTGTTGTTTGGAAAATAGTTCAAAGAAGTGTTTGTTTTTGAAAGTGATTTTGAAAATGGTGTCTTTGTAATGGTTCTCGTCTCTATAAGAATGCATACAAAGCGTTGTCATTTGAAAATGTTTCAAAATGAAAGTGTTTGGTGTATGAAATGTTTTTGTTGTGAGCAAGCGATCAACTAGGAGCAATCTACCTACTCGAAAGGTATTAGACATTCTTTTCCTCCTTCTTTATATGTTGCTATCTTACAATTTATTTGGTAAGAACCCCCATCGTTGGATATGAAGGGACGGGCGTGGGTCATCATATAGTCATGATAGCAATGTTGTGAGATATCTTAGCATTTCTCTTGAGGGACTAAGATCATTTTTAAGGCAACATTCGAAGCGTCATCGAGGGGCTATGATCTTGTATTTTGATTGTTTTTGCTAAGACGTCTCACATGCATAACATGACCATTTTTAGGCAACAAGTGGAGTTAACCCTAGGGGTGCATGTGTGAATAGTGTGTTTGATTTGCATGCATTTTGTATTTGATTTTTGGGTTGTCTACTTGTTATTTTTTATCTTCCCATACATCCTAATTACTAACATTTATAAAAGGCATAAAAAATGCAGAAAATAAATATCCTACACCATTACAACCATATTGAATAGCAAGGAAATATAAAGGCAAAAATAAGATAAAAGCAAGAAAAATGAGGGTCTTTCAATTGAGGCAGAAAACCCTTCGATTATGCAGTTTCTGGCTTCCTTCCATTGGGGGCTAGCACCCGTGTAGGCGTGTCTTTCGATTGGGGTCAGGAAGTCAGCATGTTGTGTCTTTCGACTGAGCCTGGAACCAGTGCAAGATGCAATATGCCTTTTTGCCTCCTTCGAATGGGGGTTAAAAATAGTGAGGGAGTACCTTTCGATTGGGCCTGAAAGTCAGCATGGTGTGCCTTCTGGTTGCCTCTTTCGTTTGACCTGGAGGTTAGTGTGGAATCCTAAGGCTTCGCTTCATAGTCATGTTTCCTGTTTCTTTCGTTTGAGTTTTTGAATAGCAACATGGCCTAAGGCCATGCTAGCGTCACCTTGGGGCCAAGTTAGTTTTTTAAAGTATATTTAATAAACCAAGAAAAAAGAACCCAAAAGGATTAGTCATGAAAGAAAATTAAAAGGGTGGAAACGAAAAGATAAACAATGGTATGTACATGTTTGAAACAAAAAGATAAACAATGGTATATACATGTTTGAAAAGAAAAGAAAGTTTGTTCACATATCATGCCTAAAACGAAGGATTCAAGGGTAAGAGGGATTTACCTTGCTTCAAGCTGGAGCGTGTGCTGGACCTTGAGTGCTTCTAGATTTGAAGGGAGGAAACGAAGGTGACGTCTCTAAGGCTGGATTCGAAGGAGAAGAACAAGTGTGATGTTCTTTATACTGGATTCGAAGGGTAACAAGGTATAGGGACCTTTCAGATTCGAAGAGGACAAGTTAGATTCTGGGTT
This sequence comes from Vicia faba, assembly GCA_948472305.1. NCBI lineage: Eukaryota > Viridiplantae > Streptophyta > Magnoliopsida > Fabales > Fabaceae > Vicia > Vicia faba. The sequence continues at coordinate 1,186,798,436 of OX451738.1, forward strand.
TTTGCTTTCATAAGTGTTTGAGTGTTTGAGAGCCTTGTTGTGTTTGAGAGAATTTTGGAGATTCGTTCCTCTAGCCAAAAATTCCTCCCTTGAGCTTGCAAATGCTTCTCTATTTATAGAGAAAAGAATCAACATGTTTGAAGTAACTAGGTTTGTATGATGACAAACCATGGTTTGGTTAAGGGTAAAATAAGTCAGTCTTTTTTCGTTGTTCCCACGTTTCTAGTACAAGTGGGGACCTGCTGGATGAAGATTGGACTTATGCTTTTGGCATTAATTGTGTTCAGACAAAAATCAAGTTGGAAGCTGCTTTTGTGATAAAAGTGCTCTCTGTGAAAAAAAGTACGTAGCTTTTGCTATTTTAACCAAGAATAGTATTATCCAGTAGGAAAAGCTTCGAACCTTTGTACAAGCTTCTGATTATGTAAAGATTTGGAAGCAACATAGCCTAACAAGTGAGATTTGGAGGATAAGTCTATGAGATTTGCTCAAACTTGCTTCGAAGGATCCAAAGTTGGGTTTGAAAGATGCTGATTCGAAGGAAAGCAAAAATCCAATCAAAGCTTTGTGTGATGGTGGCTCTTGTCCAATCGAAGGCTTGCCTACCAGAAGTCACATGGCCAAACGAAAGGGTGTATGCAGGAGGTCACTGCTTTGTGACTCAAGGAAAACATGTAAGGGGTCCATGGTGCAATCGAAGGACACTTTTCAGAAGGTTATTTCCTTCTAAATCGAAGGAAGCTTTCAGAATATTATTGACTTTCTGAATCAAAGAAAACCAAAAGGAGGCCTTTACTTCCTGAATCGAAGGACGCTGTCTCAAAGGGAAACAAAACTCAATCAAAGCTTGTATGAAGATTGTTTCCTTCTGAATCGAAGGAAGCTTTAAGGAAGTCCTAGTCCAATCGAAGCAGTCTTGAAAGAGACTAAAATGCAAACGAAACAAGGGAAATCGAAGAAGGCCTGAAGGAGACCAAAGTCCAATCGAAGCCATGTGAATCGAATTAGATTTGCAGGGGACCAAAAATCTAATCGAAGCAAGGGAAATCAAAGAAAACTTATTTTTCTCCAATTTTGTTGAAAATATTATTTTTTACCTGTTTTGCCCTTTTTAACAGTTTCCTCCAATTGTACTTGTGCAAGCTTGAACTTTGAGAATACTTGTGAGAAAGGCCTTGAAAAATGAGAGGTCAAATTTTGGGGTACCGCAAATTTGACAAACCAGAATGTCATTTTAAAACAGTTTACAGAATAAGGTTGTGTCATTCTTCCCTCTGGTAAAATAATTTTCTAACAGAAAATTACTTAGTCTTTCATACCAAGCTCTGGGAGCTTCTTTTAGACCATATAATGATTTATTAATTTTATAAACATATTCTTGATGTTTTGTATTTTCAAAGCTAGGGGGTTGGTGCACATAAACTTCTTCATCAATGTAACCATTAAAAAAGCGCTTTTAACATCCATCTGATAAAGTGTGATGCCATTATTTACAGCAAAAAAAGTTAAAAGTATGATAGATTCTAACTTGGCAACTGGAGCAAAGGTTTCTGTATAGTCTATCCCTTCTTGCTGACTATAACCTTATGCCAACAGTGGTGCTTTGTTTCTGACGACTTCTCCTTGTTCATTTAGCTTGTTTCTAAAGACCCATTCGGTTCCAATGATGTTAAAGCCTTTTGTTTTAGGAACTAGATCCCACAAATTGTTTCTAGTAAATTGATTTAGTTCTTCCTGCATTGCAAGAATCTAATCATTGTCCATAAGAGCTTCGTCAATGGAATTTGGCTCAATCAGAGACACTAATCCCATGAGCGATTCTTCAGAATTTATGAATGTAGATCTTTTTCTGATTGGGTCATCCTTCTTTCATAGAATCGTGTTTTCTGGATGTGCTAAGCTGCTTCTAGCTTTTCTTTTCTGGATGGGGTCTTTAGAGGTTGCTAAAATATTTGTGACATCTTCTGTATTTGGTTGTGATTCTTTATTAAGAACTTCTGACGCTCTGTCTCCAGTACCTGTAAATTAAACTTCTATATCTGCACGAAATTTACCCTGCTTTGTCTTTTGAGAGCCAAGCTTATCATCAAATCTGACACTAATATATTCTTCTACAATCCGTGTTTCTCTATGATATACTTTGTAACCTTTTGACCGTTTAGAGTATCCTAACATGAGACACTTTTGTGCTTTATAATCAAACATATTCAGATGTTCTTTAGTGTTTAGAAAAAGCAAGTACAACCAAATAGATGGAAATAAGAGATGTTGGGCTTTCTATTCTTCCACAGTTCATATGGAGTCTTATCTAGAATAAGTCTTATGGAGATTCTATTCTGAATATAACACGCTGTGTTAATTGCTTCTACCCAGAAGTTTTTAGCAATGTTAATCTCGTTGATCATGGTTCTGGCCATTTCTTGTAAAGTTCTATTCTTTCATTCTACAACTCCATTTTCTTGAGAAGTTCTAGGACAAAATAAATCATGAGAGATTCCATTCTCATTAAAAAAGTTTTCAAATCTTTTGTTTTCAAATTCCCCACCACAATCACTTCTGACTTTAACAATTCTAAAATCTTTTTTGTTTTAAACATTATTACAGAAGGTAGTGAACATAAAGTGTGACTGGTTCTTGTGTCTTAAGAACATTACCCATGTCCATCTGCTATAGTCATCTACGATCATTAATCCATACTTCTTGCCACTGATGGATGCAGTTTTCACTGGTCCAAACAAATCTATATGCATAAGTTTTAATGGTCTAGAGGTAGAAACAACATTTTTTAATTTGAAAGAAGGTTTTGTAAACTTGCCTTTTTGACATGCTTCACACAGAGCATCTGAGCTGAACTTCAGGTTAGGAAGTCCTCTGACCAGATTGAGTTTGTTAATCTGAGATATTCTTCTCATACTAATATGTCCCAACATTATGCTCCAGACCATTTCTCGTCGTTAACAAACATTAGGAATTTTACGTTCTAACTTTTTAGTTCAGAAAGTTTTATTTTGTAAATTTTGTTCTTTCTCTTTCCATTAAAAAAGATAGATCAATCTTTCGGACTAACTAATTTACAAGACTTTTGATTAAAGATTATATCATAACCATTATCACTTAATTGACTTATGGATAACATGTTATGCTTTAATCCATCTACTAACATAACATTAGTTATAGAAGGAAGTGTACAGTTACCAATAGTTCCAGAGCCAATGATCTTTCCTTTCTGATTGCCTCCGAAACCTACATAGCCTAAAGATTTAAGCTCCAAACTTTGGAACAAATGCTTTCTTCCCGTCCTGTGTCGAGAGCAGCCAGAGTCCAGTTACCAAGATTGGTGTTTCAACTTTGCTGTTAAAGAGATCTGCAACATAGACAATTTTATCCTTAAGTACCCATATCTTTTTGGGTCATTGTTTGTTAGAGTTACCAAAATTCTGTTTGAATTTTAGTTTTGCAAAAAAAGAATTACTAGTATATTTTATATCATGTGTATGTCCATATGTAAAGTGTGAATATAGAGGTGTGTGTTTATAACTATATCATCAACTTTCTTTGGTTGAGTTTCTTTTCCCTTTAGTTTCACTTATCCTATACCTCTTTTTCCCTTTCTGCTAACTCTATATATCATTGAAGTCATCTTGCTCCTATCTATGTTTTTAGCTAGAAATTTTGAAAGCTATGATCATATTCTTTTATGATTTTATCAGAACTATTAGAAACTTCTGGAACAGTTTCTTTCTGAGTCTTTTGTAATTTATTTTTAATAGCATAATTTTCATTTTCGAGTTTAGAAATGGTTTCTTTTAGCTCAGAGTTTTCTGTTTTTAGTTTCTTAGTTTCTTTAGAGTCAAATACTAGATCCTTTTTCAAGTTCTTGTTTTTGACTCGAAGTTGGAGATATCTTTCAAGAATTTCTGACAGACTTTCTTCTAATTGAGATCTAGAAAAGTTATAGAATACATCTTCTGCCTCTGAGTGACTTTGATTCAGATGATCCAGTGTCATCTGATACGTTGGCCATTTAGGCAATATTGGCTCATTTATCTCATGATTCTATTTCAACTTTAGAAGATTCCGAGTTATCCCATGTTGCCATAAGAATTTTCTTCTTTTCTTTGGAGAACTTATTTTTAGGCTTTTCTTTTTGAAGGTTTGGGTAGTCGCTTTTGTAATGACCTTGTTCGTTGCATTCATAGTACACAATATCTTTGTTGCTAGATTTTCTATATCCAGAAGATGATTTGAAGTGATTTACTGTTCTTCTAGGATTTATAAACTTCCTCTGCCTGTGCTTCCACAACTGATTGAAACTTCTGGAGAGAAGAGATAGTTCGTCTTCTTTTGACGAGGACCTATCAGAGTTTTCTTCTTTTTCCTGAAAAACTTTAGGTTCATATTTTTTATTAGATTTAAGAGCGAGAGACTTACCTTACTTCTGGGGCTCATCTTCTTCTAGTTCTATCTCATGACTTCTCAAGGAGCTGATAAGTTCTTCAAGAGATATTTTTTTATATCTTTGGCTAGTTTTAAGGCTGTGACCATGGGTCTCCATTTCTTGGATAAACTTCTGATGATTTTCTTTACATGATCTGCTGTTGAGTACCCATTGTCCATAAATTTTAGCCCAACAACCAGAATTTAAAACCTTGAGAACATTATTTTAACTGTTTCATCTTCTTCCATTTTTAAAGCCTCATACTTTTGAATGAGAGAAAAAGCTCTAGTTTCTTTGACTTGCGTGTTTCCTTCATGCATCATTCTTAAAGAGTCAAACATATTTTTAGCTGATTCTCTATTTGTAATCTTCTCATACTTGGTGTACGAGATAACACTCAAGAGGATTCTTCTGGCTTTATGATGATTTCTAAATTCTTTATTTTGTTGATATGTCGTTCTCTTTCTGTCGATCTTATGACCGCTTTTGTCAATTGGATGTATGTATCCATCAGTCACCATATCCCAGAGATCAGCGTCATGAGCTAGAAAGAAACTTTTGATTCTGTCTTTCCTGTAATTGAAGTTCTCACCATCAAAGATTGGAGGTTTGCCGCTGATTTTGTCTTTCTCATCATGATTATCATTGCCTATGATCTGACTTGGTCCCACCATAGTGTTTTTCTTGCTTGGATATTTTTCTGACATGGTTAAGTGTTTGCACCCAAAACCAGGCGCTCTGATGCCAATTGAAGAATGGAAAAACACAAGAAGGGGGGGGGGGGGGGGGTTGAATTGGGGTTTTAAAAAAATAAAGCAATAGACACGTTGGTTATCCTGGTTCGTTTGAACTAAAACTATTCCAGTCCAACCGCCAAGGTGATTCCGCCTCTCTCAAATTAGGCCTTAATCCACTAATCAAACTTGATTACGCAGATACAATGACAACCGTCAAAGTCTTCTTGAGTTTACACCACAACTCAGTTTTCTCAAGGTATTACATAATAATATAATTAACAGTGTGTACAAAGATGTTTTCTAGATAAAACTATATCACTATGGTGATGTATTACACAATTGAAAAGCACAAGATAGAAAGGTAATGAGACTTTTCTTTTTCAGTATGTAGTGGAGTTGTGTGCATTTTCTTCTTCACATCTTCTTTATATAGGATATGCATGAGAGATATGAGAAGATGCTTTTGGAAGATTTATAAATAGTAGTTAATGTTCTTTCCAAAAATAGAGATCTTTTCTTGATTCAACCGTTACTTTTGATTTGCAATGAATAATATGCAACACTTCAGAACATGCTTTCTTGGGATCATATCATAAGATAAATGTTACCGTTGAGACTTCTTTTGTTCTTCTAGAATTTTACTTATCAGAACATCATAGTTTTGCTTGCAGCGTTGGTGCATTCAGAAGTTGTAACATTAGAACTTCTTCATGTAAGTGTGTCACACGAATTTGCTTCTGAGTAAGATGTGTCACAACAGAGCTTCAAAGTGAAACTTTCTCCTCTTTTATGCTTCTTACACCAGAATTTCCCTGCATATTAAAAAACATTATTTAGAGAGCATATTTGTTCTTTATATATATCATGTGTTTGTTATCATCAAAACTCTTACAAGGATGTAGAACCAAACCATGTTCTAACAAAGACAAAGGAAAATAAAAAAAGGGATCATATATGAATTGGAGAATGAAAAGAAAGAACTCTATGTACTGTCTCTCATATACAAAATGAGGCAACTCTCTTAAATTCCAAGCTTAACAACATGACAAACTCCTTGAGAAGGATGAAAATGGAACTTATATGATGAAAGAGGCTGAAGATACATGAGTTAATCATCAATATGATAATAACCAAGGGAAAAGGTATGTAAAGAAGTTCATTCATTCTGAAAAGAAAAAAATGATCACCATGTCTACCCAAAAGTTACAATATCTTGACAGATATAATGAAACTCCCACTAAATCCCAATCCTCACCTTGGAGATGTCATTATCATAGTGAGTATGGTCATATAAAGCCTTTTTGTTACCTATTGTATGTAATTTAAAAACCTTCAGCTCATACTAGGGTTAATCAAGTGAGTAAAAAGAGAAGTTCTAAAGATAGGGATGTTAAACATATATCTCATACTTCTTTGAGAGCTTCAACTAGAGAAGTCTGATACTTTGACAGTTGATGCTCTAGACATATGACAGAGATTCATAATTTGTTGGTGAATATCAGATATCAACCCACATGTCCTGTCAGATTTAGTGATGGGTTTAAAGGTTAAATTAAGGGAGTTGGAAATTTGGTGTGTACTGGCTCTCCTTGTCTAGAAGATGTTCTTCTTGTGAAATGACTAACTGCTAATCTTATCAGCATTATCCAGTTCTATGACAAAGGATTATTAGTTAACTTTTCAAAGTCAGAATGTTTGGTCAAAGATAATAAAGATTCTATTATGATGAAGGGCATATGGTCTAAATACATCTATTATCTATGGGAACCTCAAGTAACTACCTATTCTTCCATATGTTTAATGACCAAGGAGAATGAGGTGAAGCTGTTGCACCAAAAGCTTGGACATTTTCATCTCAAGGGAATGAAGGAAATCATATCTTAAAAACATATTAGAGGTCTGCAAAAAATCAAGATTGAGGAGGGTAAATTATGCGGTGAATGTGAGAATATGAAGCAAACAAAGATGTCACATCCAAAGTTACTACATCAGACTATTTCCAAAGTGTTGGAACTCCTTCATATGAATTTAATGGGAACAATGAAGGTAGAAATCTTGGGTGGAAGAGGCATGTCTATGTGATTATAGATTATTATTCAGGGTTTACATGGGTGAACTTTCTTAGATAAAAATCAGACACCTTTGAAGTATTTAAAGATCTGGGTCAAAGTATTCAAAAGGAGCATAATTGTGTGATTGTAAAGATTAGAAGTGACCATGACAAGGAGTTTGAGAATACAAAATTTTATGAATTTTATGCTTCTGAAGGTATCAATCATGAATTTTCCTTTCCTATCACTTCCCAGCAAAATGGAATTGTTGAGCAAAAGACTAAATACAAGAATTAGCTAAGTCATGCTTCATGCTAAGCATTTGCTATATCATTTTTGGGCTAAAGCTATGAATATTGCATGCTATATTCATAATAGGGTCACTTTAAGGGGAGGAACTTCAGCTGCTCTCTATGATTTATGGAAATGAAGGAAGCCTAAAGTTAAATACTTTCATGTCTTTGGAAGTAAATGCTATATATTAACTGACAAAGAACAAAAGGGTAAGATGGATCCTATAAGTGATGAAGGAATATTTCTGGGTTACTCTTCAAAAACTAGAGCTTATAGAGTTTTTAACTCCAGAACTAGAGTTATAATGGAATCCATAAGTATGGTGATTAATGATTCAATCACTGAAAAAGAGATTGATGTCAAAGAAGATGTTGAAACATCTCTTGTGCAGACTGATGAGGCAGGAAGTGATGTAATTAGTGAATTCACAAGTATTGAATAATTTAGTTCTCAAGTCAACAAAAGTCTCTCTATAAGAATTCAAACATGACATTCTAAAGAACTCATTACATGACACCTTAATAAAGTGGACACCACTGGATTCAATGAGGAGATGTAAAATTCATGTTTTGTTTTTAAACTTGAACCTAAGATGAGCCTTATTATTTAAGAAAATAAAATCTTGAAATGTATCATTGGAACAAGTTTTTATGGTGTGCTATATTCTCACAACATAAATCTCATGGTGGAAGAATTTTGTAATGAAAATTGGGATGGTAGTACTGATGACAGAAAAGGCATTTCAGATGGATGTTTCCACTTAAGAAATAGTATGATCTTCTGGTTAAATAAGAAGCAAATATGTGCTTCTTTGGTTACTACTGAAGCTGAATATGGTAGAACAATAAATAATTGCTCTCAACTAATGTGGACGAAACATATATTGAAGGAATATAATGTCATACAGGATGTCATGACATTACATTATGAAGATCTGAGTGATACCAAAATCTGACTCAACATAGTTGGAAGAAGAACTTTGATAGTTATAATCACGTTTTCAAGAATCTTGTTGAAGACAAGGTTGTTACTCTGGAGCTTGTTGAAGGCAAGGTTTAGAAATAACTGGGTGATATTTTCACCAAAGCTTTGGATGCAAATAAATTTAAAAAGCTAAGGGATGAACTTGGCATTTGTATTTTTGAGGAACAATAGGTTCCATATGATGTGTGTTTCCACCTGATGTGTGTTTCCATCTAAGTTTTGTATTTCCATATGATTGCGTGCTTACATTTTGAGTGTGTATTTACTCTATTTTTGCCAAAAAAAGGGGAGTAAATTGTAGTGTGTTGATTGGTGTGTTTTATCCTGGTGTTATTTCAAATATCTTGACATGTTGATTAACATTTTGTTAGGACTGTACTACTGCTTAGAGAGAGTTGTCTTTGTTGTTGCATGCTATGTATGAAACTGTTTAAAGGGAGCATGATTGTCTGTCATGCTTTATCTGGTGCTTAGGGAAATTGTTTAAGTTTTTGCTGATATTGCTAATGTGTGTATGCATGATGTCATACCAAATGTCCTGACATCTTGCCCGAAGTTTTTTTTTGTGGAGAACTTTGTTTTCTTAATCTTTTATGCTTATTTTTCCTTTTCTTCTACATGTGCCTCTGACGTGTGAACTTGGACAGTTCATGGTTGTGTTTGTATGTTCCCTTGAGGGGGAGAATTGATTATATGTGACAAAGGGATTAATGGTCCTGTTTGAAGTTGCCTAGCATGGTGCTTTGTTGTTGAGCTGTTATGTTGTGTTAATATGATGTCAGACTACCGATCTTCGGAGAATTAAGGAGTATGATGGATATTTCTCTCAGGTGTTTTTGCTTGTGAGGTTGGGACTTTCTATAGTTGCATTTATATCTGACCTGTTATGTTTGCAGTTTGTAAAAAGTTTACATGTATTTCATGTATCTTGTGTTTATGTGTTTTATTGTGATTTTATTCCTTATCTCCAGGTTTATTATGCAAAGGTTGTTTTAGCCAAAATTTACCAAAGAGGGAGATTGTTATGTCTGTGATTTTATGATTGACAATAATTTTTGTAAAACAATGTATCACAGCCAGATGTTGAGCAAGATGTCATGACATCTTGACCAACTGATATAGCAGACACTGCTGCTCTTATTGGAAGGTCTAATTTGATTATGTGAGATTCTCTTTGGATATATCTCACATATTTGTGCAGGCGAAGAAAGATGTTTTTGGAACAAGTGATTTTATCTCCAACTGTGCATTAATTTCTAAAATTGGATGTTAAGATAATTTAGGAAACTTGTGATGTTTTTGTTCCATAATTCAAGGAGATTATTCTACATACTTTGTGCAGGCATCAGTTTGTGGATCTATAAGAAATTGAGTGGAGAATCCGAAGTCCATGGATAGACGAGGAGTTTAAAAGGAAAAATAACCTAAATCTAATGTAACTAGTGAAAAATAAGAGGAAGCTTTGTTATTCAAAAGCCTTTAGGTTTTTGAGAGTTATACTATTGTTCTTTGTTTTTGCATGTCACTCATGTATCTTGTTTGATGCATTGAGGTTGACTGATTGTTCATTGTGATTCACTCGTGAGCTTTTAAGCAACGAGAGTAATCTGTTTAATTAGAAGTATGTTCTTCTTTTTTGGTCATTGTTATTGTCACTGAAGTGATTGTGAGAAGTGAGAAGGAGTTCTTATATCTAAGAGATTCCTAGGTAGAAATTGCATGGGTAGGTATTAAGTGATAAGTTGTAAACTAGGTTTGTTTAAGCTTTGAACTAATACTGTTATAGTGGATTTTCTTCCTGGTTTGGATGCCCTCAGAGTAGGTGTTATTGCACTGAACTGGGTTAACATTTGACTATGTTATTTATCTTCTACAATTTACCTTCTGCATGATTTATTGTTTTGTAAATTGCTCTGTCAATAAGATAATGTCTTAACATCTTTCCTGATATTGTGTTTTGATGTAGTGACATCAGTCTTAACATCTATCTAGTGTGACATAATGTCAAATTGTATGGTTTGGAAAAACATGGTTTTGAAAATGTTTCGAGATTAAAATCAGAGTTTGAAAAACATTTTTCTATATCTAAGAAGCAGAAATTAAAAATTAAAATAAAATACAGAATTTAAAGAGTTTAAGGGTAAAAGAAAATACCAAGAGTTATAGAGGTTTGGTCATAATAAAAAGCGACCTACTCCTCTCCCCAAGAATTGATCTTGAGAGTTTCCACTATATATTTGAGAGCTTTTAGTAGGTGAAGCTCATGAACCACCTCGTACAAGGAAATGGTGGTTGTCCTACAACCGAAGTATTACAAGACGAAATATATGATCATTTTTTGTCTTCTCCATTGAAATTGCTGAGACTGAAGTGGTCAAGATTCCTTCCAAACTGTAGATTAAAGCGATTAGTCCTCTCTCCACAAAATAACTGAACTCAGTTTGGTTTAATAGGATAACCAATAACCTTTTGAGATTTTAACATGATGATCTTCAAACCTATGGTTTTAACATGGCTAAGCATGTGCCTAATGGTAAGTTCATCAATATTGATAATCTTCAACCTTCAAATAAACAAGGATTACTAAGAGCCTTAAGGGAAGTTCATCAATATTGACAATCTTCCATCTAAATAAACATAAGAACTGAACACACAATCCCCAACCAAAACTTTTAACGGGTTTAACTTCTAACCACATGTTTTAATCCCTAAATGGACT